>CM034146.1:717905570-718418070 GCA_019776745.2 Taxus chinensis | reverse complement strand
TGGCTCCATGTAGGATGCCACTTCAGCATCCCTCATCCTCACACTCAAGTCAAATACAACTAAGACCAATAAACGTCAATGCATAAGCAAAGGACTATGACAACCCACATGGCTCAAAACTTGCACACCATGCTTTCAAGGGACAAAAATAAATTGGATTAGAAAGAAAGTGTCACTGATTTTCCTTCTCCTAACACTCAAAAATGGACAAAGATAAGTCAAAATTAAGCTTCTCCAACCCATAGGTAAGGTTATTGGGTCAAATTAAGAGGCATGGGAACAAGTCTTGCTTGTCCCACAAGTCTCCAAAAATGCCCCTAAGTCAAAATCTGAATTTTGAACTTAAGGTGGAGTAGAACACTCCCAAATCAACATAAATTCATCTTACACAAGGACTACAAGATCACATCATCACTATTAGTCACATCTCTCCTTTGTTTAAACTAAACAATAAGGGTAAATTCTAATAAACACAAAATTACACATGTTAAAAAAGTGACAAATTTTTCCAAATTTAAATACACAAAACTTAAATAAAAACATGCAAAAATTAAAGAAATTGACACAATTCACCGTATAGCCACATATGTGAAATCACCCCCCCATGGGAGACTTCCAAACAAGACATGCAAAACACGCACTACACAACATTACACAGGTTGTCAATTTTTGGCCTCGCTGCTCGATGCTCGACATCCTTCTGTGGTTAGTCCCATATCCCCTTCAATGTTTGTGATAAAATTCCTACATACAACGAAATACCTCTCTGGCCTTTCAGACCGTATTAACAACAACGAGAAATCATATATATCTATAAACTACATATTCATCATTCAACATTTAACAATTCTAGTATCCATCAATATGCCAAAATCTAACCCTAACATCCATGAGATTACAATTATATTTCAACATCTCAAAAACATAACATGTCAGTGTAAAATCCACACCCTGAAAATCAACATGCGTCTAACTGTCTAGCATCACTATCTAGTGTATCATAATAAAGCATAAACATCATAGTGTCAATAATCCAAATACCATTAAAATCTATCATCTACTGATCAATGTATCAAAATCAAATGTCTGAATATTAGTCCAATAGTATCAATATCAAGATAAATAATGTCAAAGAGGAGTGGGCACTACAACACTTACAAAATCAATCACACCTCTTGTCAACATCAACTTCAAAAGTAATAACTAACCCTCTAAATTAAAAAACATATACCGTTCAGTGTTCACATTGCATTGTGCACATGTGATTGCTAGTATATTATATCTAATAATTTTTAACCAAAAAGATTAATAAATAAAGTATCGATATTTTTTAAATATATAAAAACAATATTCCCTACATAAACAATTTTGTTAGAATTACACATTTAAAATAAATGAAGATTTTATAATTAAAATGACTTGTTCTTTTCTAATTAAATAACCAACCATTCTTAATGTAAAACTTATTTGCATTCAAGTTATAACATCTAATTATCATATCCACAAACTACGCCAATTTGACTACTATTTGAATATATGGACTAGATGTATTATATCTCATATACAATGTAGTTGATTTGTAATATTCTCGTTTTTAATTAATAATACATATTTATAATTAAATATTCAATTATTAATAATATAAAATTTATAGTTATAATATTTTTCTATATTTTAATTTCTTTTAATAATTTTTAGTTTTAGATAATATTTTTTTAAATTGAAATAGCATAAAAAAATGTATACTTATAATAATAATTAATAAAAATAGAATTATACTATTATTTTTATTGTATTTTTAAATTTTTATAATTATTATTTTAATTTTAATTTTTATATATATATAATTTGAATTAATCTAAATTTTTATGTTGTAAACTTTTTTAACATCTCAAAGCTAGTCAGAAGTGAAATTGCTATTCCTAAATAATGTAAAAAAAACAATTGTATTGTGTTATTATTCACACGTAATCAATTGAAATATTGAAATAAGTATATCAGCTCAATTCTTATAATAACTTTTCAATGATGATTATTGTCCAATAATTTTTTATGAAAAATAATAAACCTTCTTTCAACAATTAAAATAAATATTTAAATGAATTTCAATTCCAACTTGAAAATTAAACAAGACAACTTTCTAACAAAAGCTAGTAAAATTATTAAAAGAATAACAAACTTAATAAACAAAAATTAATATATACAAAATGTTATAACTTACACTTCATAATAAATTCACATTTCTTCAAATAATACCACATTCCTTTAAAAATATCAATCCTTTTACAATTTAAAACAAATTCAAACTATACTTTAAAAAATATATATAATAAAAATAAAACTCAAATATCATTTTTTATTATAACACATGAAATTCAAATTTACATAAATCCTCTTCACATTCTAAAACATAAATCCTCTAATCTAAATGCTCTAGAGCATTTGAAAATTTAAATTAACCAAAATCTTCTTATATATTCAAATTTTAGTTTTCCAATAACATCTATTCCACATATTCCTCAAATTAACTACAATTTTATTCCACATATCCCCCAAATTAAATACAATTTTACCCTTCAAATTTGTCCACTAATTACTTCCTAGCACTCAAATTTGTCCAATTACTTCTCCTAATCACTACCCAACACTCAAATTTATCAACCACCTTTTTTTTTGGGTATAAGTTCTACACAGTCGTGGCTCCTAGCTACCCTTTCCCAACGGTCAAAAAGGAGAAAGTGACTATGTGGGATTATAATTATTGACTATTTAGTCATAGTGACTATGTAGTTATAGTTCCGACTTAAAATTTATTCTAAAAATGATGTTTATGAATATCTTTCTAACAATTAAAATTATTTATTTACATAAAAATAAGTGTGAGAAAAAGTGATATTAAATTTTTAATTATTTTAAGTTGGTAATTAATTAAATTTAATTATAATTTCATATGTTATTATGTGATTTAGGAAAGTTTATAATTTAAAATTTTTTAAAGTTTATAACATATAAAACAATTAGGCAAGCTAATGAGATTTCCCGATGATTGTTTAGGACTTTAGGCATGATATATTTTTACGTCAAAGGAATTTCTTATAATGAAAAAAGCCTTCGGGTCTCTAGCAAGTGCCAGACGATCGATAATGTTGTGTAAGTTGACATCAGCACGACACGATTTATGACCATTGTTTTGTATTTTTATGGCTCGAAAAATGAGGTGAGATCTCAACAATTGGCTCTAAGGCCCAGTAATAGGAGCATGAGATTTGGTGAAAGAAAAGACAGAGTTGTGGTCGTGAGTTGGAGGAACATGGTTCATGTTGGTCGCGTGGGCCCTGTAGGAAACTAGACCTTTCCACGTGATAACATGTGGCCACGTCACGGCCCCATGATGTTTTGCATTTTTCTCTGTTGTGTTCCACAAACAAGGGTGCAAGGGGCCAAAACTATTGAAGAAATAATGATGTCTTATGTAGAGCACAAAAAACTATATGCTTAAATAATTCTCTGTAATTATTAATTAAACAATTAGATGATTGATTTTAATAATTAAAAAAATTAATTATATGTTTGTCTTCAATAATAAATTATTAATTAAATACAATTCTCTTTAATCATTATTTAATATAAAGGTAATAACAATAATTAGTATGGATATCTTAAGTATATAATACGTTTAGATATCTATGTTGAGGTCTATATATAATCTATATAGAACTTCCAATATATGCACCTTGATATTGATATCTATGTACATTTTAGCTAGTTGTATTTTAGATATTTAAGATATTCATACAATCTATGTTCCACTAAATTATGACAAATGATATTGATTTAGCTACGCCCTTGTGTCAATTTCAAAAGAAAATGTAGATAAAAAAGGTCCATACATTACCATATGTTCAGTCAAATGAATTTCAAATTAAATGAGGAATCATTACGTGAGAGTCAAATATATGTCAAATTTAATGTTGATAATACAATGATGTGAATCTAGCTGCAAGAGGTTGAAATACCTCCAAAACACACATAAACAACTTTGCAAATAAAAACCAGGAGTTTCAAAATAGATTTTTTTTCATTCTAGAATCCACAATAATATTTTACATCATTACAATCCACCTTTTATTTCATATCTACTCTAAAACCCCTAAAATGCTAAAAAAAACCTAAATTGCAAAAAAAACCGCTAAAATGCCAAAAATTACCTACTAGAAAAATAACTCAGATGGGCCCCAAAATTTGCGTGCCAAATATTCCTTCATAAATTAAGGCTCGCATGAAATTTTGACTTATTCTAACAAGCAAAAAAAATGTTATTAAAGTTCTAAGACCTAGTCAAACGAGAAAAAAATGTTCAAAGCCAATTTTAGGCCACTAGATGAAGGAATTCAGACCCGAAAAATGTGTCGAAATTGACACAATCTTGCGCGCAAGGTTGACCCCAACATAGTACTAATGCATATCTACCACCTTGTAAATTTCAAGATGATCCAAAGGTCGGATCAAAAGTTATGGACTCCACAAGTTATGCTCCCGCATCATTCTCCCCTGATTGAATAGAATTCAACTCCTGCAAATTTATTTGACGAAATTCATCTAATTTTTCACTGTAAATATTCTTCAACTCCCACTTAGGAATCCAATTATTTCCTTCTTGCTGCAAACCTTCCCATTGTACCAAATATTTGTTGTAGCTCTCATGTCTAGTAGTGAGTGTCTTTTGGTCCAAGACACGCATTACCCTTTCCTTTTTCTTCTTCGGCATCTGTTGTTCCCATTTTATTTATTCCTCCTCCACAAAATTTTTATCATGACCTGGAAACTTATATAAGTCAGAAACATCAAAAACTGGTGAGATAGCAAATTTTTCAAGTAGCTCCACCTTGTAGGCATTATCACTCATTTTCTTCAGAATCCTACATGGCCAAATCTTCTTATACTTGAGTTTATTATATTTCCCTTTTGGAAACCTCTCATTTCTAATATGAACCATCACCATATATCCTTATTTGAATACACTTACTCTCCTGCTGGCATCTGCAGCTACTTTATATTATGCATTACTCACTTTCATATTTTCCCTCACTTCGTCCTGTAGCTATAGAATGTGTTCTGCAAATGCTTATGCATCATCACTAGGTTTATCTTCACCGGGTAGCACAATAGGATCTAAGACACTCTTGGGATTCCTACCATATATAATCTGGAAAGGAGACCTCCCTGTTGACCTGTATATAAATCTATTATATGAAAACTCATCTTGTGGTAAAGTAAGGTCCCATTGTTTTCACTATGAAACGTAGAATATTTCCCAAAAAAAATCACTACTTCCATTTTCCCATCAGTTTGGGGGTGATATGCACTATTGAATTATAGTTGTGTCCCCAGTTTCCTCCATAGATTCTTCCAAAAGTGACTCAAAAACTTTGTGTCACGATCTGAAGTGATTGTTCTTGGAACTCCATGCAATCTAACCACTTCTGAAAAAACAAATCTGTAACTCATGAAGCATCATTAGTTGTTATACAAGAAATGAAGTGTTCCATCTTAGAGAATCTATCAACTACAACAAAGATAAAATCATTCCCTCACTGTGTGTTAGGAAGTCCTAACACGAAATTCATACTCAAACTAACCCATGGCCCTGTAGGGACAGGTAATGGCATATACAACCCAGTATTATGTGCATGGCCCTTAGCAATTTGGCACACTCTACATCTTGCTACAATATTACTTATGTCCCTCTATACCTTTGGCCAATAATAGTTTTCTACAACAAGAGAAATTGTCTTACTTATACCAAAGTGTCCAACCAACCCCCCACTATGCAATTCTCTTGTAATATTTTCTGTCACTGAACCAACATGGATGCACAATTGTTTTCCCCTGAAAAATAACCATCCTACATCAAATAATCAAAAAAACCACTACCTATTATAGAGTCCTTAATTTGCCTCACAACATCACCAAAATCTGAATCACCTTCATATGATTCATTAACTGCCTCAAACCCTATTACTTCATTTTCCGTTGTTGTCAAAAGTGCTACATGCCTACTCAAGGCATCAACAACTTGATTCTGCTTACCTGACTTCTGATTTAAGACAAAAGTATATTCTTGCAAAACTGAAACCCATTTTGCATGCCTACTATTTAGTTTCTTTTGTTTCCTTACATACCTTAAGGCTTCATGGTCAGTGAAGAGTAAAAATTCTTTTGCTACCAAGTAATGTCTTCAGTGCCTTAATGCTTGAACAATAGCATAAAATTCCACATCATAAGGAGAATATTTCCTCCTGAATTCATTTAACTTCTCACTAAAGAATGCCACATGTCCTCCTTCTTGACTTAGTATAGCTCCATTCATAACATGTGAGGCATCACAGTCAATCTTGAAGACCTTGCTAAAATATTGCAATACCAAAATAGGGACTTTAGACACTTTCTTCTTCAACAATTCAAAACTATATGTTGATGCCTTGGTCCATAGAAAATCCCTCCCTTTTGTACACTTTGTTATGGGTGCAACAATGCTACTGAAATTCATTATGAACTTCCTATAAAAAGTTTCCAATCCATACGAAACTCTATCACATTCCTTGGAATATGCCATTCTAAAATTTCCTTTACCTTTTCCTCATCCATCCTCACCCCACCTTGTGATATGAAAAACCCCAAAAAAAATAAGACTATTCTAAAGAAATATACACTTCTTTAAATTTGCATATGGACTCTCTTTACATAGAAAGTCTAACACCAATTTCATATGTAACAAGTGTTCTTCCATTATCTTACTATATATTAGAATATCATCAAAATAAACAATAACAAGCTTACAATTGTATTCTCGGAGTACTCTGTTCATCATCCTCATGAATGTATTGGGTGCATTAGATAGCCCAAATGGCATCACCATCCACTCGTACAATCCTTCTTTTGTTTTGAAATCTATTTTCCATTCATCCCCTTCACAGATCTGGATCTGGTAGTACCCACTACACAGGTCAATCTTACTAAAATATCGGGCTCCCACTAGCACATCCATCATATCATCCAATCTTGGAATTGGGAACTGATACTTAATTGTGATCTTATTTATGGACATGTTGTCTACACACATTCTCCAATCTCCATCTTTTTTAGGAGTCAATAGTGTTTGAGTTGTGCATGGACTCATGCTTTCTCTTACTAACCCTTTCTGTATTAGAATTGTCACTTGTTTATTCAAATCTTCGGGTTTGTGTCGGACTCATCTAATAGGTTTCCTGGTTTGGAAGGGTTGATCCTGGGATCAAATCAATATGGTGATGAATATATTGTTTCAGAGGTAACCCATCTGGTAGCTCATCTGGTATGACATCTTTGTATTCATTTAGTACCTTTTCCGTAACGACATGTATATTAAAATCCTTTATTCCCACCTTCTGTGACATCAGTGTATACCACCAACCAACTTCTTCCATTTTTGTAATAAAATCTTTTGTAGCTAACAAGCCCTCACTTTTCTCTTCTTCCTTGAGGGGTAACAAGACCACCTTTACACCATCCTTCCAAAAAGTATATGTATTTTTCCCTCCATCATGTGTAACCTTTCTATCATATTACCAAGGCCTCCCCAATAATATATGGCATGCATCCATTGGAATAACATCACACCACACCTACTCCTTGTAGGTATTCCCAATCGAAAACATTATAAGGCATCTTTTATATATGGTTACCTCATTCCCTTTCTTGAACCAGGATATATGATAGGGATATGGGTGCTTCTCACATTTCGGATTGATTTTATTAACCATCACAGTTGAAACCATATTTTCACAACTACCTCCATCAATAATAATTTAGCATACATTTCCTCCAGAGGTGCATCTTGTTCGAAATATATTTGTTCACAGCCACAAATCATCGCCAACAACATCCTATTATTTCTCCTTACTTGGGAAAATTATCATCCTCCTTATCATGAGGGTTTCACCCAAGTATGTAGTAACCTCCATTTCTTCTTCCTCTTTTGATTTAACTAGATTTACTCATGGTTGTCCTCCTTATCATCTATCTTGTGTAGGATAGTGCGGACACTCAAAAGCTTTGTGCCGCTCTTCACCACATCTGTAATAAGTATATTTCCTTTAGGGACTATTCCAGCCCCATCCTCCATTATAACCTCTTCTCCTCTAAAACCCCCTACCTCTTTGGTAGTTACCATGGCTTTAACCAAAATATTCATGCCCTTATGCATTAGAGGATTCACCTTTTGTAGATTCAAATATACCTCTGCCTCTCATTGGAGATGATGATGGCCCTCTCTTCACACCTCTTTTAAAATTATTCCTCTTGTTCTTTTCTAATACCTTTAATATGAGTTGATAAGAATCACCTAGGCTATGGATCTCGAGCATATTCAGTTCATCTTGTATGGTGTAACTCAACCCATTTATATACTTTATAGCCTTCTATTCTTCAGAATCTCCTTGTTCCACCCTGATAGACAACTTGTATAATTCATTGGTATACTCCTCAATGTTGAGATCCTTCTGTCTTAGGTTTTGGAACCTTCGTAAGAGTGTCTGAGCATAATCTACAGGAAGAAAGTTTTCTTTTAGCTTCTTTACCATTGTATTCCAATTTCAGATCTTTCCCTGTCCATTCCTTTGTCTTTCATTTTGTAGGTGATCCCACCAAATCAATGCATGTCCAGCCAACTTAGTGCATGTAAACCTAAACTTCTTATCCTTTGAAAGGGTTTTCCACTAAAATAATTTTTCCATGTGATTCAACCAATCAATAAAATCCTCTGGTCATAATCCTCCACCATAATTAGGAACATTAATCTTAATGTCCTTATTCTTTCCCTCTGAAGCCTAGATAAATCTCTCCTCAAATGGTCTCTCATTCATGGTTTCTTCATCTCTCTCATTTTATTCTTCATCTCCTCCTTCATTCATTAAAGGAGTTACTTCTTCAGTATCATTGTCTGGGTTTGCATCCCCATTTGCATGTCTCCTTCTAAGGTGGGTAACTTCTCCTGTGAGCTTAGCAACTTGTCTCTGTAGCTCCTACATATGCGTATTCATCTGGGCATAACCTCCCCTCCCACGTCTAGCAATGATTATATAAAATAGAGGAAAAAATTACATAGAAAAATGTAATATGATACCTTAACTATTTTCGTAAGATCTAAATCCGGCTCTGATATCAATTGATGTGAATCCAACTACAAGAGGTTGAAATACCTCCAAAACACACATAAAAAAATTTACAAATAAAAACCAGGAGTTTCAAAATAGATTTTTTTCATTATGTAATTCACACTAATCTTTTACATCATTGCAATCCACCTTTTATTTCATGTCTACTCCAAAAACCCTAAAATGCCAAAAAACCCTAAATTGCCAAAAAAACCCTAAAATGCCAAAAATTACCTACTAGCAAAATAACTTAGATGCACCCCAAAATTTGCGTGCCAAATATGGCTTCATAAATTAAGGCTCACTTGAAATTTTTACCTATTCTAACAAGCATGACAAAGTTTATTAAAGTTCTAAGACCTAGTCAAAAGAGAAATCAACGTTCTAAGCCAATTTTAGGCCACTAAATGAAGGGATCCAGACTTGAAAATGTGTTAAAATGGCCACAACCTTGCATGAAAAGTTCACTTTAGCATATTACTAATGTATATCTACCACCTTGTAAAATTTCAAGATGATCCAACTGTCGGATCAAAATTTATGGTCTTCGCAAGTTATGCTTCTGCATCATACATAAAACCACATTAATCCTTAAACAATTATCCAGAAAGTTGCGAATTTTTTTTTTTGTTTTAAGTTACAAGGGTGTCAAACCCTAATATATGTTTAATTAATTCCTACCAGAAATGTTACATTTCATAGGATAGATCCAGGTCTAGATTATTAATTAAATATTCTTAATCTAGTTCTAATGTCAATTTAATTATCATCACTAGATAAGTGTCCATTAATTTCTTTTACTAGGTTAAATAGTTTCCCTCTTGGGAATTAACATTCAACCCATATTAATAAACCCTTATCCTTAGTTACCTTAGTTCTATTAAATTATTTTCTTTAATGTCCATTGAATCATAATCACTAAAACCTACTAGAAGGGTTACATTTTTAACTTAATACACTAGAGCCCTAAGTGGCCCCATTCACCCATTTACACATACATTTGATTTATTTAAAATTTACAACCATAATATGAATATTCTCACCTAACAATTGTAGGGTTGATTCTTAACCCTTGGATCAAATCAATTAGGGACCACAAGATTAGATCTACCATAAAAGAAACCCTAATCATCCTTAAGGGAGTCTTCTTAAGCATTCCTTACCCTAAGCTCATTCATTTGTTTTTCTTTGGTTTGCAGGTTGAAGGAGTGGATGCCATGGATCAAGGGAAAATCATGAAGGATTCTTCTTGGATCCAATGTGCAAGAAGAAGGGGATTCCATCCATAATGGATCCTCCTTTAGAATATTTGAATCTTAGATTTAATCATGCATTCTTAGTTATTTAATTTCAATGCAAGCATATATCCTAGATATGGTTTGAGATCTATTGTTGATTAGTTCTCTTTTTTTGTTTTCATTATGGGGAAGAAACCATTTTGTAGATCAAGAGTTTAATGTATTTAAATCCCTTTATGCAAGTTGGATTATGGGTGCAAACAAGCATACACAACCCACATAGGATGGATCTACATTTAGGTGAAGGTTTAGATCCATAAGAGCCAATGGTTTGGCTGAAAAACATTTTTTAAAAAAACATTCACACACAGGTGACCGACCGACAGGTCGGTCTCTTAACCGACCACGGTAACCTCTGTGCTACCAACATCGGTTCCACTACCAATGTCAGGTTTCTGAGGCATCAATATAATTTAGATTATTATTTTAAATGCAAAGGATATTAGATTAATTCCATGAGTAACTTATTATTCAAATTCAAGAATAGCATAACAGTCTCAAAGCATCTGATTCAAACAAGGGCATAAAAAATGACTTTCAAGTTTGAAAAATTAAATTTTATGCAGTATACAGTGACCAATGAGGTCACAAGAATGCCGACGACGTTTAGTCACTCAACGCCAGTTACTATCAATTGAGTCTATTTTATGAATTTTAGCATATCTTCTACATTTTGTGATTCACACTTATCTAAATGACATTTCCAACAATTATTCATTAAATTTAAGGTTGTTGAGCAAGTCATGATATCATTTAAGTTGAAATCTAAGCTTGGAGTTAACATTTTAAAACTGTAAATATGAAACAGTGACCGATGTCGGTACTGAGTACACCAACACCGATTAAGACTGACCGGTGTCAGTCACTGTGTAGGCCAGAGAACTCTAAAAATGAATGTATAAAAGAACATAGATATCAAGGATAACTTTAACTTTAAATATATAAAAACCAAAGAGTGTTTAACTATTTCAACCCAGAATAAAGCTATGACAACCTCCCAATTCATTTTGTGATCAAAACATTAATATTTGCAACTTTCTTTTCTTTCAACACAAGGTAAAATTTAAACATGATATCCATTTAATTCATTCCTTTACATACAACTAATTTGAAGAGAAAGGAAAGACACATTCTTTAATGATCTTTCTTCAAATATGATATTACAACTTAATAAATAAAATATACAATAAACTTTTCTTTCAAATACAATCTACTAGTCTTCCACCTTAAGTGGGAATTACAAGAAAATTTCTACAATGAAGGATTTCTTTTGACTTCAACAAATACTCCAAATCCCAAGTATTCCAAAAGAGCTCCACCATTTCTTCACTTTAATCACAACAACCAAAAATGGGGGAGAGGCAACACTCTCCACCCAACCAATAATCCAATGAGGAGAAGAAGTTATCCTCCTCATTGGCCCCCGAGCCCCAACCAAAATGCAATAAAGGATGGATCCAACTCATGGAAACAACACAATGCTTCAACATCACAATACAAAATTTCACAACCATATAACACACATTCAACACAAGAAAACAATCACAAAATAAAACTTTCAAAATACACAAGGCTTGAAATGCAAAGCCAATGGAGCAAGGATCTATGGGGAGATCACTTATGCCTCCCAATGGGATTAGGTGCCCACCTTAAAACCCTCCAATATACATCTCAAACCCCTACACAACTCTTATGCCTCCCTCAAGATCCTCTTATGCCTCCCACATTCTCTTATGCCTCCCTACAATCTCTTATGTCTCCCTCAAAAGAACCAAGTAAGAAATGCAAGAATTCTCTTATCCAAGGTGGGGCACCCAACCCAACTCCCTCCCAAAACATGAAATAAACTCTTATTCCTCCCTACATATAAAATCCCCATAGCCTTCTCCTACACCATACTTAGGCATTCTACCCAAGATCCCAACAAGCATATAAACCATTCACATACATAAAATACACACATATAAAAAAAATCAAGTAAAAAGGGTGTAGCTCCTACCTTTCCATGGTAATAACTTGATCAAAGAATCACACTCCAAGATCCTTCAAGCTCAATCCAACTCCAACAAGCTCCAAGAATTCAACAAGCACTCCAAAAACTCTCTAACTCCAAAAATACAAGAGCACAAATGAAATGAAGTAACCCCCAAACAAACAAATAAACTTGCATATATAGAAAAAGGGAAGAGGAGGGTGAGGTGGCTCCATGTAGGATGCCACATCACTTATCCTCAACTCCACATCACAAGTCAAACCTCAACCCCAATGCACAATAAATTGGTGGTTGAGAGGAATGACAAGCCTCTTACACACACAATCCAAACCCACACCCCCTAAGGACAAATTTTAAAACCCATGTAAGAAAAGTGCAATAAATGTCACTTTTTGTCTTACAAAACACATAATGGGGTCTATTTTTGACCCCCAATCCATAGGTAGGGTTGGTATAAGAAATTAAGAGGTGTGGGACAAGCTTAGCTTGTCCCACAAGCCTCCAAAAATGGCCCTTAAGCCCAAATCCGAAATTCCAAGGTAAGGTAGAGTGTACAACACTCAAAGTCACTTACACTCAATCAAAATCACATAGTCCAAAATACCAACAACTCTAATAAATGACTCCATTTTTCACATCCCCAAATAACTTAATAACATGATTAATTACTTAATAAAAGCACATTAATCAACAATGATTAAATAAATTACATCACAAATAAATCACATACTCTACAATAAATAAAATAAAAAGGGAAAGAATTACACACAAGCCCATGGTCACAATTGGAGGTCATCCCCCCATGGGGACCCCCTAACAAAATAAAACAAAAAAAAAACATTACACAAGTTTCCATGGTGACCTTCGTTGTATCCATCTAGTATTCCATTGTGGTTGGTCTCCAATCCCCCTTTTGATTGTTGTGATATAATTACCTGTAAAATCACACAATACCTCCTTCGGCCTCGTGGCCACATCAAAAACATCAAAGATAAAATATACGCACATAAATCAATAACCATCCTCATATAGCTAAATCATCATCTCAACTAAACAATGTTATCATTTGTCTAAAATTTCAACAACATCTCAATTCTATCTTTTATCAATATCAACAAGATCACAAGATTAGTTCAAATGCTAAATCCTACTCAACATGATGAGAATTCCAAATGTCAGTAATATATATGCCAACAACACATCATCATCATCAATATAAAATGTCTCTCTATGTCTCTAAGAATCCACACAAATCATACTATGAATCACAATCCATCAATAGTCAGAATATCTCTATCATCTAACATCATGCTAAACCAAAATGATACAATAATATCCATGTCTATAGTCAACAGTAATCAAAATCAAAATATAATAAGTGTCAAAGAGGAGTGGGCACTACATCCCCCTCCCCTTAGACTTGACTTCCTCCTGGAAGTCACTGAAATAGGTGTGGAAACTAACTCGTAGCAACGTAGCATCCTCCCATGTAGCAGTAGTCTCATCATACCTATCCCACTAGACTCACACCTGATCAATCTCTCAGCCTCAAAGGCCCAGGGTCTTGCACTCTAAAATATGCATGGGCTCCACCATCATCTTCCCCTTCTCCTACACCTGCAATGCGGTCCAATCCAATACATGAGATGGATCTGGGATATATCTCCTAAGAATAGATACGTGAAACACATCATGCACATGAGACAAGATGGGTGGCAAGGCTAGATGATAAGCTAAGGGACCGATCCACTCTAGGATCTCAAATGGACCCATGAATCTAGGAGACAACTTAGAGCCTTTTCCATAATGGATAGGACTCTTATGAGGTCTACACAAAGAAACACCTTCGTGCCCACCTCATAACTATGGTCAACTCTCCTCTGATCTGCATACTTATTCTTCCTATCTTGTGCCTCCTGCAACCTCTGAGAGAATCAAAACAACCTGTTGCTCCATGTCCTATAACAAATATTGGGCCAATAGATACTCTATCCTCCAATCTATCCCAACTCAAAGGTGTCCTGCACTCCCTGCCATAAAGTGCCTGAAAAGGTGCCATGCAATCGAACTCTGAAAAATTTTGTTGTAGGAAAACTCCACCAAATACAAGTACTCCTCCCACCTCGACTGATGATCCATGACGTACATCCAAAGCATGTCCTCTAAAATCTTGATTCACCCACTCCATGTCTGACCATCTATCTCTAGATGATAGGTTGTGTTGAAGTTGATACTCATCCCAAGGGCCTGCTGCATGGTAGTCCAGAAGTGTGATGTGTATAAGGGATCATGGTCACAGATGATCTTCCATGGAATCCCATGCAGTCTAACAATCTCATCCAGGTACACTCTCACTACTACACTAGCTGTATAGGTGGTCTTCACTAGAGAAAAATGAGCCACTTTCATCAATCTATCCACCGTGACCATGATGGCATCATGGTGGTATCTCGACGTCGGTAGCCCTACTATGAAATCCATGGAAATGGTGTCCCATTTCCACTCTGGGATAACATGTGGGTAAATAAGGCCAGCTGGATGTTGATGCTCGGCCTTCACCCTCTGACACTCTAAACAATGTGACACAAACTGAGCTACATCTCTCTGAAGACCTCTCCAATGGTAAAGTTGTCTCAAGGTGGCATGCATCTTCTTCACCCCTGGATGGGCTGAATAAGGTGCACGATGAGCCTCTGCCAAGATATCCTATCTCAAACCTCCATCCCTAGGTACATAGATCTCATGGCCTCTGTGTCTGAGAAGTCCATCTGACTCTACTGTAAAACCATCAAACTTCCCCTCAAGGGGTCTCTGAGACTCAATCTCTAATCTAGCTGCAAGGTAGAAACTGTCATGAGGAAGCTGTCACAAAATCCTTCTCCATAAAATCTGTACCCACTGAAGTAGCCATAGCCAAATGTCTCCATCTACTCAGAGCATCAGAAACAACATTCTCCTTCCCCTCACATGCTCTATCTCCATGTCATACTCACATAGCAACTCCATCCAACGCCACTGACGAGTGTTGAGATTGGGTTGCATGTGAAGAGGTGACATAAGCTCAAATGGTCTGTCCTGAGAATAAATCTCCTACCAAGAAGGAAATGTCTCCATCAAACCAAAGCATGCACAACTACTGCAAGCTCAAGGTCATGAGTCAGATAATTGAGCTCATGATATTTGAGTTTGCGAGACTCAAAGGCAACCACACAGGCCCTCCTGCATCAATACACCACCTAGTCCTGCCAAGGAAGCATCTGTACAAATGAAAGAAATCTCCATGCAGATCTGACACTGCAAGAATTGGTGCTGACGTAAGGCATCCCTTCAGTGTACTAAAGGCCTTGCTCACATCCATCAGACCAAACAAACTTCTTCCCTTTCCACTGAAGGGAAGTGATGGGGTGCACAATCCAGAAAAGTCCTGAACAAATCTCCTGTAGTAACCTGCCAACCCCATGAAACTGCACACCTTCGTCACACTAGTTGGCATGGGCCAATCCATAATAGCTCAAATCTTGGAAGGATCGATTGGATACCTTCCCCAGAAATGATGTGACCCAAGTACTACACCTCTGACTGAAAGAATGCACACTTCTCCAGGTTCCCGTAAAGTTGTTGCTCATGAAGACACTGCAGAACCTGTCGAAGGTGCTCCTCATGCTCCTCACACGTATGTGAGTAAATCAAAATTTCATCAAGAAAAATGAGCATGAAGTGATCCAAAAATTTCTAAAATACCCCATTCATCAAACTCATGAATACTGCGGGGGCATTCGTCAGACCAAAAGGCACTACTATGAACTCGTAGTGGCCATATCTCATATGGAAGGTTGTCTTATGAATATCTGCCTCCATGATCCTCAGCTGATGGTATCTAGACTTAAGATCTATCTTGGAAAATATTGTGGCCCCTTTCATCTGATCAAACAAATCATCAATACGTGGAAGGGGGTAACGATTCTTGATCGTTACTTTGTTCAGCTGATGATAATCAATACACAATCATAGAGATCCATCCTTCTTCTTTACAAAAATCACTGGTGCACCCCAAGGGGATACACTAGGATGGATTAGGCCTTTCTCCAGAAGGCCCTCAAGCTATAACTTGAGCTCACAGAGCTCAGGGGTAGTCATCCTATAAGGTGCTCGTGAGATAGGCTCTACTCCTGGAACCAAATCAATGTGAAAATCTATCTCACGTGGGGGAGGTAACCCTGACAGCTCCCCTGGAAAGACATCTAAAAAATCCCTCAAGATATGATGATCATCAAGTGATGGCCCACTAGACTCATCCTCAGATCTTTCACTAACCGTGACAACATACAACTAGCAACCTCATCGTGCACACTCACTTAAGCTGCATAGTGGATATGGTGTGAATAGAGGTGGGTCTCCTGACTCCAACTATCATTGACTCCACTCCCAAATCATCTACACATGATATTACCTTACTATAACAATCAACCCTAGCCCTGTGTGCAGATAACCAATCCATGCCCAAAATAATCCCATAGGAACCCAATGGAAGGATACGAAGATCCAAGGTCATGGAAAAGGGTCCTAGGTAAACTATGCACTCCTTGACTAAGGAGTCCACTGTGAGCTTGGCTCCAAAAGCCATCTCCACATCCCAACTATGGCTCTACCTAACTACCACCAGCCTACATTGCTCTACTACAAATGGGGAAATAAAATAATCTGAGGAGCCTGAATCAAATAAAACAGGAATAGAAATGCCATCAATGCTACCTGTCGTCTCAATCACCATGCTCTGGTGCTCTTCCTGGCAGTTCTCAACCACTACATATATCATGTGGCTCCTAGCCATGTCACCTACTGTAGGCTCTGAAACTGTGCCTTACCCTTGTTATTAGGTTCTTGAGGGCACTCTCTCCAATGATGCCCAAGTACTCCACACCCATAGCAACTACCAGGTCCCCTCCAATGAGAAGTGGCTCCTGTAGGTACTCTAGTGGTTTGTGTCATGGATCCTGATGATCCTGCTATGGACTGTTGTGGTCACTGCTGATGAGCTCCTACTGACTGAGCTCTAGGTGGTTCCTGAGTCCTGACTGGTCCCCTAGGAGGAGGCCCCATACTACATCCCCTTTGAGCATCGAATCTCTGTGGAGGCCTAAATGGAGGTCAAGTCTTGCTTGTTGCTACTGAGGTGGCTGTTGTGGTGGTCTGAATGAAGACTGTGCAGAACCATGTCTGCCACAAGGAGGAGGATTTGACCCCCTCAATCTTTATCCTACATCTGCTAGATACGACTCCGCACTCTATCTCTGGCCTGTTGCATCTTCCCTCTGGTCTCCTCTACAATATAGGCCTTCTCAATGGCCTCTGCTAGAGTCTGCTAGGAAATGAATGCATACTGCCCCTCCAATGTCTAGGTTTAGGCCCCTGATGAACCTGTGGATCCTCACCTTCTCATCCTACATGTATTCTACATACTGAAGTAGGTCCAGGAAGTGACTCTCATACTCTGCCACTGTCATGGATGCCTGATGTAGGTCATGGAACTCATCTATCCTCTGTTGAATGAACCTCCTGGAAAAGTATCTGCTCCTGAAACTTCTCCTCGAAGAGCTCCCAAGTGACTATCTCATAATCCACATGGAGCTTTTACTCCTTGTCCTCCACCAAACCCTGGCTTCGTCTCTCAAAAGGTGGATGGAAACATGAGCCTTCGTGTTGCTGGTACATGGACATAGCTTGAAGCATCCAATCAAGCTGACCAACCATGCCTCTTCCTAAATCCTCCAGTGTCCCTAGAAAAATGAGATGGATGGAGTTTTAGGATCTCTCTGATGTGATCTACCACTGTAGATTGTCTTCCTCTAGGTCTCTCAACATGATCATCACACTGCCTAGGGCTCCTAGATCTGTCCTTGTGTCTGTAGCCCTATCTCCATGACCTCTCTGTGGTGAATCTCATCTGACTTACTCCATGTGGGATTTATCTTCCCTATGCTCATCACTATGTCAAGAAGGTGCATGAGCCTCTACTGATGGCTCTCTTTCCTATGTTTATTTGTCTCCCTCCTAAAGATCCTCCACATATAGTGGACATTAACATCCTGTAATTTCTGAAGTATCTGAGGCAATATGGTTGCTACTATTGCTGATCTGGGGTGGTAAGTCTAGGTCCATGTGTAAGAACCCCTCGTCTGGTTCCATGCCTCCTAGCACAGACCAAGGTGAGAGTTAGTTTATTACTCTAATTTTTATTTCCGTTTTCTAGGTTTTCTTCATTTAAAATATCATGCAAGTTGTGTGATCTAGGTTTAGAGTTGCGCTATATTTCCTTGTTATGTCTTATGTTTCCAAGTGTGCTCGAGGGTCCAAGAGTTTGAACCCATGGCTCTGATACCAAGTGTAAACAGCCCAAAATTTTGACGTTCTAAAACCACATTAATCCTTAAATAATTATCTGTAAAGGTTGCGACAATTTTTTTTTTTTAAACAGGTTGCAAGGGTGTCAAACCCTAATATACATTTAATTAATTTCCTACCAGCAATTGCTACATTTCAAAGGATAGATCTAGGTCTAGATTATTAATTAAATATTCTTAATCCAGTTCTAATGTCAATTTAATTATCATCACTAGATAAGTGTCCATTAATTTCTCTTACTAGGGTAATTATTTTCCCTCTTGGAATTTAACATTCAGGTAAGTATACCAAATTGGGGGGGGGGGGGGGGAAAGGGGGTCTTAAGTGGACCACATTTTTCTAAAGAAAAAAAAAACTTCAACTTGTACGATTTTTTTTGAAATAGTTACACTCAAAATTGGAAGATGTTGTAGAAATATAAATCGTAGAATTTTGAGTCTAGTTTCTAAGCTACTAAATTTTATTGAAAACGGATAAGTTTAAGTGGGTCAAACAACTAAAATACCAATAGATGCTCTTGTTTTTGTTAAAAAACATAATAGAGTGACTTTCGTGCCCCCCCACCATTTTTTGAGCACCATTTAGTATTTTTGAAAACCCTTTGGTAGAAAGATAGCTAGGAGCATCTAGTTTGGGTTCCATTTTTTTTAGATTTTTTTAACGAATAATTTTTTATTTATGATTTTTCTAGTACAGAAATTTTATGTTTTGAAAAATAACGGAGCTCCGACCATGCCCCCCCCCCACCCTAACTACCTCAAAAAAATATCAAAAATTAGTTTTTTTTTTAATATGTATAGAATTGTGCCTATTTTAGGCTAGTGTAATTTTTTTTAAATTTTGATTGCCCAAAAAATATACACACAATGAAAGATGGACATATTTACACTTCAAAAAATAACTATAAAAATGCATATTTAGAAAATAAATAATATGGAAACCTTATATTAGTTAGAAAATTTGAAAAATTATATTTTTAGAAAGAAGAAAATTTGCTCTGCGTCGTGGTATAATTATTTTAAAATGAATCGATTGTTTTATTTTGATTTATCATAGAGGAAGTAGCATTTTTAGATTTTCTTACAAAAACACGTTGTTTGTTGTGTTTGTATAGGTTCATTGCCTCATGATTGAGGATCCAAACCGGATCCCAAGCCTTGAGGCATGGCTTGGGAAAATAGAAAATGTAAAACGCGTACGCGTTATAACACGTATGAATTTTTCTTTGTTTTAACGTCCCTTTCATCTCTTTCACAAAAATTCTACAAACATTATGTTTTGTCTACAATTTTCTCTACATTCTTGCATAATTTGTTAGTAGTTCATTTTTTCCCCCTACCCCCACTAGTTGATTTTTTCTAATCATGGGCTATAAATGTCGAGCTAAGGAAAAGAGGAAAGTCAAGAACAAGACACCGGAGCAATTGGAAGAGAAGAGAATAAAAAAATTGAAGAGAATGTAAAAACTTCAAGCAGGGAAAGGTACATCCGCTATATCAAATGTAGCTAATGTTTTAGAAAATGGGGATGAATACATAATGAAAATGTAGAGAATAATAATTTTGAAATGAATAATGATATTGAATTGAATGATAATGTTGGTATGGATGAAGAAATTGATATGAATCCAATTGTTGAACCCCTTACCTGAGAATCTAAATATTAACCCCCGAAATTTGTATGAAAACACTGAATAAAGAAAGTAACCTTGTAAACAAATCTTCACCTCTAAGAACACCTCCTTCCATTTTGTGAAGAAAACTAATTCATTTAATTGAAATTGATGAAAACATTATAAAAACCAATGCCTAACAAAATGTCTGAAAGAATTGCGAGAAGAAAAGCTGGTGAAATTTTGGATAATTACTTTGAGAATTTAAATAACACGTAATGATGTCAATTATTTGTTTCATTGATTAAATTAATTAAGATGAGACCTATACTGAAGACCCTGGGGTTAACAACATCTAATGTTGTTGATCAAAATGTGTCAATTGTTGAAAACATACATAAAGCATACCAGACTGCAGGTAGAAAAAGATGCACCAAAGATAGTAATGCTACATGGCGTGCACTTACTAATATTATAGTAAGTGATAAAATAGTTAATAAATGCTTGATTAAAAAAAAAGCATTACTTTGAAACTAAATATAAAAACACTAATGAAAGCAATAGAGAGACGTAAAAGTCTTGAGTTAGTCAATAACACTGACTATTGGGCTTTCTCTAGCAGACTTCCACGAAAAAGACAAGAATACATCTAATATTCTAAAAGAATTTATTGTAAAATTTTGGAATAAGAAATCAAGGGTGTTACCGAATAGAAGAGATACAGTAAAAAGAAGAATAAGTTCTCGTAATCATGAATCATGTACAAAACATTTCTTAGATATGACTCAAACAAAACTGTTCTCTAAGTTTAAAGAATGAAAATCCATAAATTAACATTAGCCAAAGATTATTTGAAATGAGAAAACCCTTTTATGTGAAAATCAATCACTCACGTACCACTTGTTGCAGGCATCATGTTGAATTTTCAATGCATTATGATATTTTGTTAAATACGTCGTGTTTTGCATACTGACATCATGTTGCAGGAGTGTGGAATAAATGTCCCATAAAAATATTCAAGGGAATGTATTCCAACAATATTTTGTGAAAAATCAACAAGATAATTTTTTTTATAACAAAGCATGTTTGGATGGAACGTGCAATGTATGTGGTGGCTTGCCAAATCTGAAAAGTTGTGTCCACGAGGAGAGTACATATTCAATAGGAAAAGAATTGGTTAATTTCACCAATATAAAACTGGTGGCATATCAATTAAAATATGTAAAAGAATCTAAGAGGTGTGAGCTTGTTAGAAAATAAATACCTATATCAGAATATATGGTCAAATTCAGAGATTTTTTTTTATGAGTATGCAAGGCACACACATAGAGCTCGATGATTGGATGAAAAATTCAAGTTAAGCAAAGACACATTCCCACTTGGTATTATTGTTTCAGTAGCTTAATTTGGAGAGAATTACACATTGCAGCCACAAATGGAGGTTCAGTCTCAATATTATAAACTCAGTGCAAGTATCTATTTTCGTGCATATAACATTCATGCACTCTCCTAAAAGCACTGATCAAGATCAAAAAATATTAAGAGAGTATCATTTCTACATCATTGATGATCAGACACATTCTACAGAATATGTACAAGGGTGTTTCTAGGTGTTTTATGTGAACTTGAATGAGAGGAACATTAGTTTTGATCAGCATTACATTTGGTCGGACAACTGCACATCACAATTCAAGAATGCACAGATGTTTTATTGGCTAAGCAAGAGGCACAAAGAAACAAATATACAACATATCTGGAGTTTTACTAAGACCAGGGCATGGAAAAGGAGAGCATGATGGTGCAGGAGCATGTGTGAAAAGAGCACTTGCAAGAGAAGAGTTAAAGTTCAAAAGATGGTGCTAAATTTACAGATGCAAAAAACATTGTTGATTGGTGTGTCAAGACTATGGGCCATGAATCTCAAGAGAGATCAATGGTTCGTAGATATTTTTGGTTGATAGAGAAACAAAATCTCACAAACTTTGAAGATTGTATGACAGTTGCAGGATCAAGTAATATGCACTCATTCCGTAGTTCAAATGCAAATGCTTGGAATATTTATACTAGGTGCATGACATGTTTTTGTATATCATGCATTGATTTTGCGTGTAATGAATATGAGTCAAAAAAGTGGGTGGATGAATGGACTTTTAGATCTCTAATTCCACTTGACACACATCAAGTTCCATGAGCATTACAACTTGCAGGGTCTTCAAATCAAATGACAACAGCACCTGACTTTGACTAAGTCTCTGATTTAGTGCAACAAGGTAGATACATATATGTATATGCCATGTTTTAGATTTATAAATTATTAAATGGTCAACTCTTAATGTATTTTTAAATTGACTGAACATTTTTAATTTTTGATACATAGGGCACGTGTTTTCAGTTATTGCGACATAATTTAACGAAGAGGAAACAGACTACTTCTTGTCTCGTTGTGTAGAGGGGAAAATTTGACTTCCACAGTCAACAATATCCTATCAAAAAATAAAACTTTTGGTTGTTTGAAGACTATGAAGTACATCGAAAGATACTTCACTATTCACATTTGGTCCTTGCAACAAATATTAAATTGATCAAATATCAAGGTCGGCCATCAAACAAGAATCTATGGAAGGTTCGTGAATCAGATCATGAAGCAATTCTTACCACTGTCAAGAATAGAGTTGATCCTTATGGATCATTGGATTGAATTTGCAAAGGTATCTTCTTCATGAATTTAATTTGAATATTTACTTAACTGATTTTGTTTAAATTTTGTATGATTTAAAATTCTATTTAATTGCTTACTAACATATTTATGTAGGTTAGTGGTGCCAAAAAAGCTTCCACCTTCACGTGGTTGGCACTGTCAGTAGAGAATTTATTATTCTCGAATCCAAGTGAAGCTAAGAGAAATTAAATATTAGAAAGGAACAATGAACATAAATTCTAATTTCACCACCTATATTGTAAAAATATTTTATTAAAATTCTCATTTCACCACCTATATTGTATGAACCACCTATATTATTCAGGTGATTGGAAATGGACAACCTTACACTGACTTAGTCTTAATGGAGATGGAGAAAACCATGAGAGGATTTCGTAGATGGCTTCAACATGGAGGTCTCGGATCTAACGAGACGTCTCTAGGTGCCACGGGAGTCTGGGAAATCACTCGTCAAAGATATTGGCGTGTTTGGGCCTCAAGGCTCTTAAGGGACTACGCCCAGACAAGGTAGCCCAAAATCACGGGGAGTGTAGGGAACCAAAATGAAGCCTCCACTAGCATTCACCAAGCCACCCTGACATGTTGGCGTAGTTGGTTTGGTCCCATGAGCTTCCGTTTGCAAACTACATCCTCTAGCAATCATACACTGACTTAGACTACACTATTTCGCATGTTTGCAAACAATAGCACACCGAGAGAAACCGGATAGATATGGAAAAAAACCATGAGAGGATTTCATAGAGGGCCCCAACTTGGAGGTCTCAAATCTAATGAGATGTCTCTAGGTGCCACGAAGTCTGAGAAATCACCTGTCAAAGATATGGCGTGTTCTGGCTTGAGGGCTCTTAAGGGACTACGCTCAGACGAGGTAGCTCAAAAGCACAGGAATTGTAGGGAAAAAAAGTGAATCCTCCACTAGAATTCACTAGGACACTCAGACGTGTTGGCGTAGCTGGTTCGGTCCCACGAGCTTCCGTTTGCAAACTACAGCCTCTGGCAGTCGTACACTGACTTAGACTACACTATTTTTGTGCGTTTGAAAACAATAGCACAGCGAGAGAACTGGATGGAGATGGAGAAAACCATGAGAGGATTTCATAGAGGGCCCCAACATAGAGGTCTCGGATCTGATGAAACATCTCTAGGTACCACGGAGTCTGATAAATCACCCGTCGAAGATATAGCGTGTTTTGGCCTCATGGCTCTTAAGGGACTACGCCTGGACGAGGTAGCCCGAAAGAACGGGGAGCATAGGGAACCAAAAAAAATCCTCCATTAGCATTCACTAGGCCACCCCAATGTGTTGGCGTAGTTGGTTTGGTCCCACGAGCTTCCGTTTGCAAACTACAGCCTCTAGAAGCCCTACACTGACGTGGAGGTGTTCTTAGAGGTGAAGATTCGTTTACAAGGTTACTTTCTTAATTTAGAGGAACATAGAGACATCTCGTTAGATCCAAAACCCTCCATATTGGGGCCCTCTAAAAAATTCTATCATGTTTTTATCCATCTCCATCTGGTTCCCTCATTGTGCTATTGTTTGCAAACACGCGAAATAGTGCAGTCTAAGTCAGTGTAGGGCTGCCAAAGGTTGTAGTTTTCAAACGGAAGCTCATGGGACTGAACCAACTACGCCAAAATGTTAAGGTGGCTAGGTGAATGCTGTTGGAGGCTTCATTTTGGTTCCCTATGCTCCCCATACTTTCAGGCTACCTCGTCCTAGCGTAGTTTCTTAAGAGCTCTGAGGCCCAAACACGCCATATCTTGGACGGGTGATTTCTCAGACTCTGTGGCACCTAGAGACATCTCATTAGATCTAATACCTCCATGTTGGGGACCTCTATGAAATAATCTCGTGGTTTTCTCCATCTCCATCCGGTTCTCTCGTTGTGTTATTCTTTGCAAAACGTGTGAAATAATGCAATCTGAGTCAGTATAGGGTTGTTAGATGTTGTAGTTTGCAAACGGAATCTCATGGTATTGAACCAACCTACACCACACATCAAGGTGTCTTGGTAAATTCTATTGGAGGCTTATTTTTGGTTCTCTACGTTCCCTGTGCTTTCGGGCTACTTCGTCCGAGCGTAGTCCCTTAAGAGCCCTAAGGCCAAAACACACTATATCTTCAAACGGGTGATTTCTCGGAGTCCATGTCACCTAGAGACATCTCCTCGTATCCAAGACCTCCACATTGGGGCCCTATATGAAATCTTCACTACGGTTTTATCCCTCTCCATCCAGTTATCTCACTGTGCTATTGTTTGCAAACACTCAAAATAATGCAGTCTAAGTCAGTCTATAGGGCTGCCACACGCTGTAGTTTGAAAACAAAAGCTCGTGGGACCGAACCAACTATGCCAACACATTGGGGTGGCCTAGTGAACTCTATTGGAGGCTTCTTTTTGGTTCCCTACGCTCCCCATGTTTTCAGGCTATCTCGTCCAGGCGTATTCCCTTAAGAGCCCTAAGGTCAAAACACGCCATATCTTCGACGGGTGATTTTCTCGGACTCAGTGGCACCTAGAGACATCTCGTTAGATCTAAGACCTCCATGTTGGGGCCCTCTATGAAATCCTCTCATGGTTTTCTCCATCTCCATTCGGTTCTCTTGTTGTGTTATTGTTTGCAAACGCGCGAAATAGTGCAGTCTAAGTCAGTGTACTGCTGCCTAGAGGTTGTAGTTTGCAAACAGAAGCTCATGGGATCAAACCAACTATGTCAACACATTGGGGTGGCCTAGTGAACGCTAGTGGAGGATTTTTTTTGGTTCCATATGCTCCCTGTGCTTTCGGGCTACCTCGTCTGGGCGTAGTCGCTTAAGAGCCTTGAGGCCCAAACATGCCATATCTTCAACGGGTGATTTCTCAGACTCCGTGGCACCTAGATATGTCTCGTCTGATCCAAGACCTCTATGTTGGGGTCCTCTATGAAAGCCTCCCGTGGTTTTATCCATCTCCATTTTGTTCTCTCGATGTGCTATTTTTTGTAAACGCATGAAATAGTGCAGTTTGAGTCACTGTACAGCTACCAGATGCTTTAGTTTACAAACGGAAGCTCGTGGGACCAAAACAACTATGCCAACATGTCAAGGTGGCCTGATGAAAGCTATTGGATGATTTTTTTTGGTTCCCTATGCTCCCCGTGCTTTCGGGCTACCTCGTCCGAGCGTAGTCCCTTAAGAGCCCTGAATGACTAGATTGACTTAAGAATGAATTTGATAGGGGTAT
The DNA here is from genome assembly GCA_019776745.2 of Taxus chinensis. NCBI lineage: Eukaryota > Viridiplantae > Streptophyta > Pinopsida > Cupressales > Taxaceae > Taxus > Taxus chinensis. The sequence goes on along the minus strand of CM034146.1, from coordinate 718,391,628 downwards.
GTCTAAGAACACACGGGAGTTATCAATCACCTAGTAAATCTTTCTTGTTTAGTTCTTAATGGGATTCAGCTGGCCTACGGATTAGTGACCTTCCATTCATTGATAATTTATGCTATGATAAACCCATAGATGCTTTCAAAAGCTCCTTAGAAAGGATAGGAGTAGTCATCAAGCCTAGTGAAGGGTGTGATGTGATTTCCAAATAACTTGAAATGCCTACAGATTTAAAGGTAATAACACGAATTGGACATGATTAGACAATCAAGGATCATTGAGTGTCTGAATCAAAATGTCATTGTTTCTGAAGACATTCTCAAGCATTGGAGTAATGTATATGGAGAGACATTCTCAAAATATCAACATATGAAAGGCATCAAATTTTGACGACTCTTGGGCTGTTTTAACAGGGGAGAAGACTACAAAGCATAGAATAATGTAGTAAGTGCATGATAAGATAGGAACCAGTACAAAGAGACCATGAGCCAGAAGAAGCGCAAGTAAGGTAAATACACATATACACATTGATAAATTGAATAAATAATTACTCAGATTAGGTAACTCTTTATATACATACATTATATAAATATTGATTTCCAAAGTTTTATGCATATTATACATTGAAAATGCTAGTACATATACATCACCAATAAATGAAAAAATAATCCATAATGTCTTAAATATTGTCAAGTGCACATCGTATTAGTTTCATGCGAAAATAATCTCAGAAATGTAAGGTCTCATATAAAATTATCAAGTTCCAAATAGTATTTTAATGTGCATAATAAATACAAAAATGCCCAGATATGTCATATGCCATCAAGTTCAAATGCCATATAGGCATACATACAATGTCATGCACATAGGCATATAAAAAAAATGTCATTTAAGACATATATATTTCCTGCTCATCAAAATATATCCCTCTCTTGACATTACTCGAAGAAGGCCCTCCCTTAGATGAAGATGGAGATCCATTAGATGACTTTGGATCATCTGAGCCCATGCTTTGAGTCCTCTTCCACTGAATACTTTCCTGTAGATGAGCCTGTAAATGCAAACAATGTTTTTTTGTCAAAACTTAATTTATATATGTTTTCAACATGTATTTAAGACCATGTTAAAATGAAAGTATTTACATAAATACACAAACTTACCGTAAGTTGTCGATCATGCCGAATTTACATCTCACACTCAGATGATTCATCAGGAGCTCCTACATTATGAAGATGACGAGATGGAGGAGTCCGTGCCCTCAAAGTCAAAATGGAGGGGGTTGAAGTTCCCTACATACACATAAGATCAGAAAATATAACATCAAAATTAGCGAAAATAGAACTAAGTACATGTATGTACATAATGACAATATTTTAAACTAATTTTATCAATATAGAACTATTGTTTCTACCCCCGCCACGCCTGTGAATCAAATGCACAGGGTTGCTACCTGTCCCAGGTAACTCCTGCATATACACAATGAAGGACATTATTAACGTAATTTAATAATTCTACAATGAAAGACATTACTAAAATGTAATTTAACATAATATGAATTACACGAGAAATTTAACAAAATTTGCGTGTTGTTTGAATACCTCAGTTAGTTGCTACACAGATGAAATCGCAGTGGAAACACCTTTACCTCTACAGTCGCGGAGATGGTGGGGTGTCTAGTGAAGTCAACATCTTTATCAAACATGTATATCACATGAGTTAGATGGACATACAAGAACATACATATATTTGACTTCAAAACTAATATATATACATGCAAATACACACACACACACACACACGCATGTGAAAATTTTACATAATTAACATTCTAAATTACCTTTGTGAATGTATGTGTATGAATGGTGCTCACCACCTGTGGTTGGGATGAAGATGTGCCTCCCGTGCGTTGTAATATCAATGCATATACATGTACAAATATAATTATTTCAAAAAATTAACATATATAAGTAAACCAAGTACTCCAAAAAATTTGTAACACACATAAAAAAACATAAAAAATTTACCTGCGAAGGTGACGCCGATGAATGTAATCTGAATGTCTCACTCAAAAGGACATCTAACATAGTGACATTATCGTGTTCACCCCCTAGCACTAGGTGCACCAAAATCAGTACGCATGAAAGTATTGTCCTCCTCGCGGCCTGTTGGTCGTCAAATAGGACTTCAAGAAGAGCAACAGTTAGGGGACAAGAAGTCCCTCCTCTTTAATGGGAGAGGTTCCCTTATTCAGAAACGAACCTATTTACACATATACAAAGTATGATTTTCTTGTGGAACTTGGATATTATGAAAGTGTTTTCTATAAGGATCATCAATTACAAAAGGACTGAGGAATGAAAATGAGAGAACGAGCAGAAAGGCACCATTCAGAATTATAGATGATAGAGTAATTCCTTATGCATGCGAGGGTACAGTGAATTGGAACAAGATCATTTGTATCATATTAATAAGATGAAATTTGAAAAGACACAAAGTTCTATAAATAACATCTACAAGAATACAAAGATTCTCAGCATAATACAGACAAATGATCTAACAAGATTAAATGAATAGCTTAGGGAATAAAGGAAATCAGATAGACAAAGAATGAAAAGTCCTTCTGTATTGATTTCTTTAAGATTTATTTACACTTTCAGAAATAAGCCAAGTTCTTCCCCTTCAAAAATGGCAAGGAGAGGCCATTATATAGTTTACAAATCAGTTACTCTCGGTAACTACTTCTTTTAACTAATGATTAGTTAAAGGGTTGCTAATCGCAATACCCCAACTAATTACAACAAATCCGAGAGAAAGAAGGGGAAGAGAAGAGAAGAATTAGGAGAAGAAGATAGGTGCTTATGACTGGGAGGGACCCACTGACTTTAAGATCCGCTGTCTGAATCTCTTCAACGCCTCGGCTATGTCTCTGCCACGTGGGACTGATGTGTTGGCGGTAGACTGAGTCCAAAATCCGAGGCACTTCTCCATTTCCTTATCGAACTCGACATGAGTATGATAATCTTTATTTGCTTCTTCAATGGCAGATTGAAGAGAGCAGATCTCCTTCATTTTTTCCTTGGAAATGGAGCTTTCCTTGAATAGATCACCTTTGACAAAAGCTCTGAATTGAGCTTTGATTTCTTGTAAGGAGAGAGGCACACCAGAAGTCTCATCCTGAAGATGACAATGTATATCTTTGAAAGCAGATACAACTAGTGTTTTGAAGGCCTCACCCTTCTGCCAGCTATTCCTTAATTCTCCCAAAGCCTCCTCCAGGACCTTGATCTTCCATTCCACACTGTAGACCCAGGACTTTGACAAATTATCCTTTGTATCCTCGAAGACTTTGCTTGCCATCAAAATATTTTCATCTGTTTGTCCCATGAGGCGGAGGTCTACTATGCAACTGCTCCAAAGTTTAAGTTCTTTATCAATGCTCCCAATAGTGGAGGAGAGCTTCTGTTGCAAGTTGTTCACCTTCCCGTGGAGTTTGAAGGCTTCATCAATGAAGTTCAATCCTGCAACAAGCATATCATCCACCATGGCCTCCATAGCTCTTCCATATACGGAATACTTGTGCATATCTTTGATACTCTGTACTTCATCTTGGCTCAGAATTACAGGTGGTGGAAGAGTAGTCAATGGGGTAGGATCCAAAACTTTATCTTTGGACAGCAAGGACTTGATGAAACTTGTAAGAATCTGGGCTTGTTCCTCCAACTGTTCAATGGTTTTCTGCCCTTTCTCTACCCTCCCAATGACTCTGGTAACTGTTTCCTGAAGATTGTGGATCTCACCTTCAGGGGTAGACTCTCCCATGGGAATTCTTGAGAGTTCAAGGTCGGATGCTTGCAAATCTTACTTTGGCTTATCTGTCTTAGGCTTGGCTATCTCTAGGAATTGTTGGCCTTGAGCGTCAGACACTATCCTGGAGGTAATTCTGGCTTTTTTGGCGTGAGAAGGAGGAGTAGTGCCTAACAAGGCTGCCACAGCATCAAAATTTGGTCCTGAGATCCAGGAGGAAGACTTTCTCTTCCTACTGTCAACAAGAGGCTACACCCATGCAAAAGAGGAGGAGGAAGAAGCAGGTGGGGCAAGAGGACCAAGAGACAGAGAACTCATGGCGCCCAAGGTTTGCACTGTTGTTGCCTCGAGTTGAGATATGAGTGGAGCACTTGGGGCTCCTGGTGCAGAGGAATCAACAGTGCTTGGAAGTTCAGTGCTCTGGACTTCTTTATCCTTATCCATTGGGGCTTCAGGGGCGCTTGCAGGAGCTGGCACTTCACTCTCTTCACTTTCACTGAGAACAATAATGTTCTCTGGTCCTGAAGGCAATTCTGCATGCTTCCTCAGGGGATCTTCTTCCACAGGCTCCTTCTTAACTTCTTTGACTTTCTTCTGATATACCTAGGTGGATGAGGAAGGAGTAGAGACTGCAGGTCCTTGAGTTGACGAGGCTGGAGGGGTTTGCACAGGTGCTTCTGATCTGGGTGTCGATGCTTCCCTCCTTGGTGTTGAAGCATCCTTGGAGGAGGATTCCCCTGAGTGCCTCCTATGCTCACGAACTTTCCTATCAAACCAGATCTTGGTCCTCACTAAGACCGGGGCTAGGATTTCAGCCAAATCATCCTTCTCCTTTTTAAACCAATCCAAGTCCTCTAAGGGAGTGTGTTTGACCACATTGTCATACTCATATGAGTACAGGTCACAATTGTCATCCTGTAGCCCTTCAGGAACTTGGTATAGGTTAAGCTCTTGGATTAATTGGAGGGAAAACCTGCCATAATACCTCCTTCTGGCTTCAAAATCATCAGCACAGTCAGCCCAATAGTCTTCTGTGTCTGCCCTATGATGATAGGTGATCTTGATGTTCTGCTCAATAAACTTTTTCAAGTCAAAGCAAGTTCTGGGCCTGAAGAAATGGACAGTGATGGGAGCTAGGGCCCTTTCTATATTTTGTGCATCCAGGGATGTTTTGCAGGTGTAGTTTCCCAAAGAGATGGGGAAGTGCAAGCCAGTAATTTTCTTATCCCTGTAGGTTCTATGCAATTTGTCCAATTGCCTGCACACTTCTATCAAGGCCATTTTGTCATTGCAGAACATAGGGAGCTTGAGAGGAGTGCTCTCATAGCCAGCAAGCCTGATATAGGAAAATTTTCTGAATTGGATAAAATAAGCACCGTAGTGCGATATCAGACTCATGGCTTCATCAGAAAATCTTCTCGCTGTGTCACTCTCAAGAAGCCGGACAATGTACATGGTGAAAGCATGGCATTCACCCTTCGGAAATTGCAATTGCTGGTTTCTAGGGCGAACTGCGGGTAGTAGGCATACACGGGGTCATCCTTGTGAGCATCGATGTATGAAAAACCAAACCATTGCCTTGATGCTGCTAGAGCATACATCAGGTATGAAGTCATATAGAATTTCTTTGTTTGCTGTACATTAGACAGTTGCTCCGCTAGGTTTATACTGATGATCTCTGCCCAGTTGATATTCTAAGTTCCCTCGCACACCATATTGATAAGCGAGCACATCTAGAAAAGGAACTCATTAGTAGAGGGTAAGCCCATAACCCGAGCCAGTAGGATTATGAAATTTGATAATTCTTCGTTGAAATCGGCACGGAATAGAACTTTGGATAGACGAGATGCCCCCTTCTTAGGGTTTTTTAGCCAGGACTTCGCCACCTGCGCCTTATAATTATCACTGTCTTGATTGAAAAGGGCCTGTGCTTGATTCTGGGAGATAACTATAGCATTGTCCATTTCTGGAATCCTTAGTGCAGTTCCAATGGCTGACAGCGTCAAGTTTGGTGATGAGCTCCCTATGCAACGTTTGTCAACTTACTCGAATTAGGGTTGAAATGAGCCCCGTATGAGAGCACTGTGTCTGCGCATTGCACTGAGATAGGGAAACCACCAGCGAAATCCAGACCACTGTCATGAATCATCTGTGCCATCGGTGAAGGATTCACGTCTGTCATCCTTGTCCAAAAATCCCCAAAGTCAAGGTGGCGAACTTCATTGTCCCCGATATCAGAAACGGAGGACTCGAGTGGTGAAATTTGTTCCTGCCCCCTGGAATTTGATCTTCCTGTTGATAGTAACTCGGAGAGCAAAAGTTGCAAGCTAGACTTGGGATGGAATTGCAAGGGGAATGGATACTCGCGCAGGAATTTTGGTTGCAAGGGTTCGAGCAATAGATAGCATGAAAGCAGTGTGTAAAAACGCATAGGGGTAGTTTCATTAGATAGCCGTTTAGGAGAGAGAAAGGCAATAAATGTGCATTAAATACATATCTACCAAATTGAAAAGCAAGATATTCGGGTAGAGTGGGAAAAATTAGCACAAATGGCACTTGGTTCATTTGGGACACGCGGGACACGAAAGCGCGAAGTACACAGTTTGGCCGATTCGGGCGATGCGGGGAAAAGATGCACAAATGCTTCTCTGGGACATGCGGGACGAAAGTACGCGGAATACGCGAATTAGGCGAAATTCAGGTGAAAAGGGAACAATGGGTCCGGGCGAACTTGGGACATTTGAGACAAAAAGACGCAGAATACGCGACTCGGCCGAATTGGGTGAAAATGGAACAACTGGTCCGAGCGAACTTGGGACATTTGGGACAAAAAGTTCTGACGGGCCCGAAAAGAACAGACTTCGGGTAAACCAGGCCGATCGAGGAACAGAGAGCCCGTATGAACCTGGGACACGCGGGACAAAAATGTCTGACAGGCCCGAAAAAACACACAAAATGACCCAAAAAAACGTAGATTTTCCAATTTCTTGACTTTTCACATTATCAGGACAATAAAAAGACACTTAACCTCAAAATTTTAATTTTCAACTTCTTAAAAGCAGGGGAATTTTGAGTGGACAGCAGCTAGCTCCTTCTGGGGATGACTTGACATAAGTTAAAAAGAATGAGACAAGGCAAGAATTTAGAGAAAATAGGGGAAGTAGACGAATACCTTATCCATTGGGCCACGGAGTCAAAAGCAAACCAATATAGAAGACAACACTCCAAACAAACAACACACAAAAACAAGGGAAGGAAAGAATAAAACGCACTATACAGAATATACAAAAGGACCTCCTAGTAACCTATGACTTAAACAACTTCAGGTACTGTCCACTATAAGGAAGTGGGAGAGAAGAACCATCCATATAATCAAGGTAAAAAGAATTCTTACTAGCAAAGTGCTTGATCTTGAAAGGTCCGAGCCAAAGGGAATCAAACTTGCCATGGCTGCCACGAGGTTCATGCCTTTTATCCCACAATAAAACAATGTCTCCAACTTTGAAATCTTTGAACCTGGCCTTTTTATCAAATAAGACCTTTACTTTCTGTTGGTGGGAAAATATCCTATCAACAACTTTCAATCTATTCTCATTCAATTTGTAGAGGTACATGATCCTCTTATCCAAAGAATCATTGAAACTGGTATCTTCAATGGCCTTCATTAGATGCAAGGCTGGTAGCTCCACTGTTACTGGCAATTGAGATTCTACTCCATATACTACCTGAAAAGGAGACATTCCAATGGCTCTCTTAGGTGTGATCCTAGCTGCCCAAAGAGCATCATAGAGTTTCTTGTGCCAGTTCCTCTGGGATTCATTGACTAATTTCCTTATTATGGCCACCAGATTTTTATTTGTTGATTCAGCTTGTCCATTTCCCTGAGGATAGTAATCTGAGGAGTGAGCTAGAGAGATGTCATATCCATAGCAAAAATCCATCATCTCAGTTGAAGAAAAATTTGAAGCATTATCTGTCACAATCTTGTTTGGCACACCATACCTTACCAATATGTTTTCTTTGATAAAGCTACATACTACTTCTGAAGTAGTACTCTTTACTGGAATGGATTCTACCCATTTGGTGAAATAATCTGTGGCAGTTAATACGTGGGTATGACCAGCACTAGAAGAGGGATTAAGTGTTCCAATGAATCCAAACCCCATTGTTGAAAAGGTTCTTCGATCACAACTGGTTTAAGGGGAAAAGAGGCTAACTTGGGTCTACCCACAAAAGTCTAACATGCTTCACATTTATCAACCCACTTTGATGCATCTTTGAACAAGGTAGGCTAGTAATGTCCTCCACGAAGTATTTTATGGGCACTGACAGTTGATGAATAGTTCCCTCCACATGCCTGATTATGAAAACTAGAAAGTAGCTTCTTCAGTTGTTCCTTGTCCACACATTTAAAAAATCTCCCATCCAATCCATGCTTAAACAAGGCATTTTCCCACAAAACGTATTGGGATGACCTTAGTTTAACAGCTCTCTTTTCTTTGGTAGTCAAATGAGAGGGGCACTCTCCATAGGTGAGAAAATGTGCGATATCAGTGTACCATTCGTCAATTTATCCAAGAAATAGAACGGTAGGAAGATCAGTCTTATCCTCTAGTAACTCATGTCTAGCTCCCTCAGCGATGAGTTCACACAGGCCTTTTCCACGAAAAAGCTTGGTTGGTATGATGTTAATGTCATATTCTTGGACCTTAGCCACCTAGTTCCCTCTCTTGGATCCAAATTCCTGTTGTGTGAGAATGGACTTGATGGTTGTAACTGGTACAAATACTGTGGAGTGAGAATTAAGAATGTAAAAACGAAAATGCTTGACAGCTTTAACCACTTCAAAAGCATGTTTCTCCATTATGGTGTATCTTAGTTCATGATTTTTTAGAATGTACTTCATGAATGCAATTGGGAGTTAATGATCATTAGAATCTTCTTGAGTCAGAACAACAGCCAGGGTGTTATCTGTGGCATAGCAATAGATAATAAAATCTTTGTTGAAATTTAGAAATGCTAAAATAGGAGTTTTAGCAATGGCCTTTTTAATACCTTCAAAATCCTCTTTCCCTTTAGGAGAACAACCAAACATTTTTTTTCCTTTCATTATTTGAGAGATACTAAAATTTTATCTCTACAAAATCAGGGATGAACCTTCTCAAAAAGTTGATCTTACCAAAGAAAGAGTGCACGCCCTTTTTGCTGGTTGGAAGAGGAATTTGCTGAATAGCTTGAACTCGCTCAGGATCAATTTTAATACCATCTTTGGAGACAACGTGCCCCAATAATTTCCCCTCTGTGACACAAAAGACATATTTTTTAGGATTCAAAGAGATCCCATGTTCTCTACATCTTAGCAGAACTATCTCCAGGTGCTGAAAATGATCCGCCCTTGTTTTAGAAAACACCGTCAAGTCATCAAGGTATATAACAATACACTTCCCTTTCAAACTTCCAAAGGCCAAGATCCATAGCTCTTTGAAAAGTGGCACCGGCATTAATGAGCCCAAAAGGCATCCTTTTGTAAGCAAAGGTACCCCAAGGAGTAGTGAAAGCCGTTTTGTGTTGATCTGCAGTATTAACTTCTACCTGGTTATATCCTGAGAATCCATCAAGCATAGACAACATTTCAGATCCTGTTACTGCTTGCAAGACCTGATCCATCATGGGTAAAGGATAATTGTCTTTTAAAGAAGCTTGATTCAGATTCCTGAAATCAACACAGATGCGGATCTCACCATTTTTCTTTCTAACAGGCACAATATTGGCAATCCATGTTGAATGGTGAATAGGAAAAATGATTTTGGCTTTCAAAAACTTCTGTATTTCTTGAAAAATGGTGTCAGCTATTTTAGGATTATATTGCCTCTGTTTTTATTTAAAAGGCTTAATTCCCGGTTTGAGAGGAATAAAATGCTGCATCTCCTTTGGTTGAAAGCTTTTAAATCTTCATAGGAATAAGCAAGAACATCTTTATACTTCTTTAAAAGATAAATTACCTTCTTCCTCTCATCTGGTGTTCAACATTTTCCAATGTTCACGAGTTTAGGGTTAGTAGAACTCCCAATATTAATTTTGTCATATTCAGCTGATTGTTGAGGTCCAGTAGAAGCTCTAGACTTTACATACCTGTCATGTTTATCAAACAGTTCCTCTAAACTCACCAATCCTTTTGGAATCTTGTTTCCTTTGAGTTTGATACATCCATCCTGATCTACTTCTTCTTCTTTGATGGCTTCTTTGTTAAAGGGCACACTTTCACGAGGCAAATTGTCGCTTCCTTCAAAGTACAGCTGTTCAAAATTATCCTTGAGTTCTAAGAAAGAAAGCAAGTGTTGATCATCATTGAAAACTTTGCCAGTTACTTGGTATTATCAGGTACACTAGGTCTGATGGATCATCTCAATGGTGAACTTATCTTGAGAGAAGTCAGGATGAGGTATCAGCAGTGACCCTGAGACTGCTAGTGAATCAGCCCTGGTATTCTTCTCCCTAGGTATTGCTTCGATGGAGAAAGCATCAAGAAATTCAATGGAGTCCCAAACCTGATTCCGGTAATGTTTCAACCTTCTATTCTTTACCTGGAAGAGGTTTCTAACTTGCTTGACAATCAATTCTGCATCACCACGAGCTAGAAGATTCTTCACACCTTGTTCTTTTGCCACTTGCAGTCCAAGAATGAGATGCTTCATACTCTGTTGTATTATTGGTATTTTCAAACTGCAACTTGAATGAGAAAGGATGAATGCTTCCTTCAGGTGACACCAATATGACACCAGCTCCAGAACCAGCTGAAGAACAACTTCCATCAAACTCTAAGTATCCAAACACCATTAGGATCTTTAGGTGACACTTTGGGGAGTTGGATTTCTTCTGGAGACATAATCATGTAGTTTCCATGCCCCATATCCTCATAGAGTATTTGTGCTTTGGGATCATCAGTTTTTTGTACAATATACTCAGACTGCTTCTCAGGAAGCAACTTCTTCATTTTCCCATTAACAGGTATGAGGGCATGTGACCAATCCATTTGAATTTCTCCACCCACATCCTTACAGAAGTTCCTACTTAGCAACATCCCGTATGAAGGAGGAATATCTGCTACTAGGATAGTAGCCAAAACTTTCTTCTCAGGCAAAAGTAGCAAAAGCCACTTGTGCATCTTTAATTCTTCTGACCAGGGGCACTTCCTTACTCTCCATGGAATAACAAGATCCATAAGTGCATGTGAGAGTCAAGCCTAAGGCATGCTCTACTTTAGCAGGCATCACATTGTCTGATGCTCCTGAGTCTATGACACAATTACTGAGCCTATGGCCAGCTATAAGAAGTGTTACATAGAATGGTTTGATTTTGTCATTGGGTGAGGTGACAGTGGCTACCAGATTAGGCTGTGGTATAGAAGAAGGAGTGGGTAAAAGGCCTTTAGAGGTAGTTTTAGAATGGGAATTGACAAAGTGAATCATTTTAACAAAAGCCTTGGGATGGGTTTGATAATATTCAGCCTCTGAGATTTGAACCTTAGTCTTTTTCAGGTGATCAATAATATCAAAAGACCCAGAAGTGGACGGGATATCATCACTTGAGATCCTAGGTTTATCAATTTTAGGGGAAAAAGAAGTAACTTTAGTAGCAGAATTGACAGGACTCACCTTTGGTGTAGATGAAACTGGGGATAGGAGATCCTCTTTTTACAATTACAGGGATAGTTGTTTGGCTGCTCCTTAGATTTCTTGGTGGGCTGCATCACTTTCTCCCTCTGATTTGTTCTGCTCTCGAGTCATGACAATGTATGATTCGCTATTCATGTCTCACTACTACTTCATCATAATCATCTCCCTTCATCAATTCCTTCAGTGGTGAAGAAATTAACTCGAGATCCCTCAAGTTCATCTGTTTCATCATCAACTTCTTCAAAAAATTCCTCACAATCTTCATTAACCTCCTCATCCTCTGGTTCCTCAACTTCACAGGTTACATTGACAAGAACTTTAATAGGAGGTCCTTCAAGCACTAGCCTTGTTTGAGAAGCAGGAAAATGATTTCTGGGCTGAAAATTCCTCCTTGGAACGTCTGCATAGGGAGCATGCTGAGCCAATTGTTTCTTGATGGCGATGAGATCATTTGCAAGTTTTTGTACCAATGGATCAGTATTAGGTCCAGGAGTGGAAGAGGAGGAAGAAGCAGACTTAGATTTAGAAGGGTCTCTCCTCAACTTCCCTGACATGATTAAATCATCTTCAGCACTAACAGCAAGAGTTTGATCCTCGGCCAATGTTGCGAGATTAGCCCTTCTTCAATGCATAACTAACTTCAGGAAATTGGGCATTTAGGAAGAATCATTTTTGGATTTGATCTACAGGTTGAGTATTTGGTGGAATTTTGTTAATCAACCTATTGAATCAAGCCACAAATTCTCTCATGGGCTCTTGTGATTCCTTCTTTATTTGAGAAATTTGGGCTAGCAAAGCATGCACCTCTTCTATCGGTTTGAAATGGTTTTCAAACCTAGTTCTCATTGTGTCCCAGCTAGTGATAGCTCCAGCCGGAAGGTGATAGAACCAATCAGCAGCATTATCTTGTAAAGTCTCAACAAAAATCCTTACGGAGACGTCTTCATGTTCAACTCCCAGAACTCCACATGCAACTATGAAGGCTGCGATGTGTTCATCAGGATGTACTTTTCCATCGCCTTTGAATTTAGGAAATTTCTTCTGGTTACCTCTGGGTAACTCATGCAAAGGCTGAGGAAGGGCAAGGGGCCCGACACGATGACCCCAGGGCAATGGTATCACCATTCTTGGAAAAATGGCTTGAAGAGGAACTGAAACACCAACAAGAATCAAAGCTCGAAGATTAGGACTGATTTTCTCTGAAGGAATACCACCCGTAGGGATTCTATCTTGAACAGGTGGAGTGCTTGTTGAACGAGTCTTTCTATTTCTTCTTGTTGAAGGGAAAGGAAAACCCTGCTACTTCAAAAGCTGAAACTGAGAATCTTCAATACCAAGGGCCCTTCTCCCTCGAGTAAAACGTGGAGTTTCCAGATCAAAAGATGATCAATAAATGATTATAGAACTGGAATATGATTTTACCAAGTAGAGTCCCCAAAAACTATTGTTGTCCACATCAAAATAGAACTGCTTACTAAGAAGTTGAACAATCAGGGGACAATTTTGAAGTAAGTCCTCTTTGGGAGAGGTCCCCTGGTGATGTCAGAAACGAACCTATTTACAAAATATGGGAAAATCTATGATTTTCTGGTTGAACTTGTGTGTATTACGAAAGTGTTTTCTGTAAAGATCATCAATTTCAAAAGGACATGTCCCAAGTTCATTTGAGAGCTACGTTCCCCGAATCGAGCTAGAAAGGAAACACTCAAAATCTATAGATAACAGGCCCGTCAGAATTATTTATGTCCCAAATGTCCCAAGTTACACTCAGATCAGTTGAAACAAGATCATTTCATCTCGACTATGTCTGAGTCACGTAAGATCCACGAACTTTAAAGACATGCAGTGTCTGTAAATAACATCTGCTAGAACAAAAAGTCTTCTTAACATAACATCAGACAAATGATCTTCACAAACCGCGTAAATCGAAAAGCTAGGGACAAAAGAGATCAGATAGACAAAGAATGAACCAAGTGCCATTCGTGCTAATTGATTTCCCACTCTACCTGAATGATCTTGCTTTTCAACTTGGTCAGAAATGTATTTAATGCACATTTAGTTGCCTTCCTCTCTCCTCAAAATGGCTATATAATGAGACTACCCCTATGCATATTTGCTTACACTGCTTTCATGATATTCTATTGCTCGAACTACTTCTTTTAAACCAAAGATTAGTGTAAGTGTATTGCCAATCCCCCTACAATACCATCCTAATTCTAGCTTACAGCTTTTCTCTCCGAGAAAAAGAATTAGAAAAGAAGAGAAGAATTCCAGGGGAAAGAATAGATTTCACCCACTTGAGTTCGCTGTTCCCGATGAATTGGGGATAGTGAAGTTCGCCACCTTGACTTTAGAGATTTTTGGATAAGGATGACAGACGCTGAATCTCTTCACCGATGCCTCGGCTATGATCTCATGCCATAAGCGGATCTAGCGTGTTGGCTGGTAGTTTCCCTGAGCTCGATGCAAAATCCGCAGGCACAGTGCACTCATGCGGAGATCATTATCAAACTCAACATGAGTATCGAGTGAGTCTTTATTCACTTTTTCACGGGGTAGATCATCACCAGAGAGCTTGACACTACTTGCCATTTTCTCCTTTGGACTAATGGAGCTTTCCTTGAATAGATTATCTTTGAAAAAAGCTTTAGATTATCTTGCAGGGAATCAGAGGCACATGCACAAAGTCTCACCCTGAAGATGACAGTGTATGTCTTATGAAGGCACGGGTGGCGAACTAGTGTCTTGAAATCCTCACCCTTCTACCAGGGGGAATTCTTCAGTCTCTCCCAAAGTTCTCCTCCGTGAATTTGATCTTCATATTGATAGTAACTATCGGAGGGCATAATCCTACTGGCTCGGGTGATGGGCTTACCTTCTACTAACGAGTTCCATTTCTGGATGTGCCCGCTTATCAGCATATGGTGTGCGAGGGAACTCAGAATATCAACTGGGTAGAGTGTCATTAGCATGAATAGGCGGATGCAGCTGTCTAATGTACAAGGAGAAACAAAGAAATTCTACATGACTTCATACCTGATGTATACTCTAGCAAGATATCGAGGCAATGGTTTGGTTTTTCATACATTGATGCCCACAAGGATGACCCAGTGTATGCCTACTGCCCGACAGTTCACCCTAAAGAACTCAGCAATCATAATTTCCGAAGTGGTGAATGATGCTTTCACCATGTACGTTGTCCAGGCTGCTTGAGAGTGACACAAGTGAGAAGATTTTATGATGAAGCCATGAGACCTGATATCACACTACGGTGCCTATTTTATCCAATTCAGAAAATTGGTCGCTATATCAGGCTTGCTGGCTATGAGAGCACCCCTCTGAGGCTTCCCATGTTCTGTAATGACAAAATGGCCTTGATTGAAGTATGTAGGACATTAGACAAATTGCACGAGAACGCGGTTGTAGGGATTTCAAGAAAATTACTAGGTTTGCACTTTCCCATCTCTTTGGGAAATTACACTTGTAAAATAGCCCTGGATGCACAAAATATAGAAAGAGCCCTGGCTCCCATCACGGTCCATTTCTTCAAGACCAAGAACTTGCTTCGACTTTAAGAAGTTCGATTGAGCCCGAACATCAATATAACCTATCATCATAGGGTAGACACAGAGGACTAATTGGGCTGACTGTGTAGATGATTTATGAATGCTAGAAGGAGGCAATTGAAATGGCAAGTTTGTCTCTACATATTAATCTCAAGAACTTGGCTTGTACCAAGTTCCTGAAGGACTCCAGGATGACAATTCTGATCTATGTACTCATATGAGTATGACAAATGATGATCAAACACACTCTCCTTGGAAGAGCTTGGATTGGAACAAAAGAGAAAAGATGATCTGGCTGAAATCCTGGCTCCAGTCTTAGTCAGGACTAAGATCTGGTTTGACAGGAAAGTTCAAGAGCTCAGAAGGCACTCAGGAGAATCCTCCTCCAAGGATGCTTCAACACCAAGGAGGGAAGCATAGACTCCTAGATCAGATCAGTTACCTATGAAAACTCCTCCTACCTCATCAACTGCAATGACGTGCAGTTCCACTCCTTCTTCATCCACCTCAAGTGTATCAGAAGAAAGTCAAAGAAGTTAAGAAGGAGCCTGTGGAAAAAGATCCTCTAAGAAGAAGGCAGGTGGTTAGAATTGCCTTCAGGGACCAGAGAACATTCATTGTTCTTAGTGAAAGTGAAGAGAGTGAAATACCAACTGCCTGTAGCAATGCTCCTGAAGCCATTCAAGGGACTAACGTGATAAAGAAGTCCAGAGCACCAAACTTCCAAGGACTATTGATTCTCTGCCACAGGAGTCTCAAGTGCCCCACTCACATCTCAACTGACAGAGGAAACAGACAGATCTCCTTCAAACCTTGAGGTGCCATGAGCTTCTCCTGTCTCTTGGTCCTCTTGCCCCAAGCTGCTTCTTCCTCTTCCTCTTTTACGTGGGTGCAACCTTCAAAATTGTTGATAGTAGAAAGAGGAAAGTCTTCCTCTTGTGAGCTGCAGGGCCAAATTTGTGATGCTGTGGCGGCCTTGTTAGCCACTACTCCTCGCGTTCTCGCACCAAAAAAGCGCAGAATTACCTCCAGGATCGTGTCTGATGCTCAAGGCCAGTCAATTCTTGGAGATTGCCAAATGTCCTACATTGGACAAATGGGCAAGAGAAATATTTCAGCAAGCATCCGAACCTAGAACTCTCAAGAATTCCACATGGGAGAGTCTACCCCTGAAGGTGAGATCCACAAGTTGTTCCAGGAAATCAGCCTGACCAGAGTCATTGGGAGGGTAGAGAAAGGGCAGCAAACGATTGAACAGTTGGAGGAACAAGCCCAGATTGTCTGAGTCACAGTTTCATCAAGTCCCTATTGTCCAAGGACAAAGTTTTGGATCCTACCCCATTGACTACTCTTCCACCACCTGTAATTTTGAGCCAAGATGAAGTACAGAGTATTAAAGACATGCACAAGTATTCTGTCTATGGAAGGGCTATGGAGGCCATGGTGGATGATATGTTTGTTGTAGGATTACCCGAACTTCATTTATGAATCTTTCAAATTTCACGGTAAGGTGAGTAATTTGCAACAGAAGCTCTCCTCTCACTATTGGGAGTCATATGATAAAGAGCTCAAACTCCCTGGAGCAGTTGCATAACTAGACCTCCATGCTATCATGGGACAAACAGATGAAAATATTATTGCGGCAAGTAAGGTCCCTTCGATGATGCCAAGGATAATTCCTGTCAAAGTCCTGGGCTCTACTGCCGTGGATCAATGGAAGATCAAAGTCATTGGAGGAGGCTTTGGGAGAGCTGAAGAATAGCTGGCAGAAGGGTGAGGCTTTCAAGACACTGGTTGTATCTGCTTTCAAAGATATACATTGTCATCTTCAGGATGAAACTTCTGGTGTGCCTCTTTCCGTGCAAGAAATCAAAGCTCAATTCAGAGATTTTTTCAAAGACAATCTATTCAAGGAAAGCTCCATCTCCAAAGAGAAAATGAAGGAGATCTGCTCTCTTCAATCTACCATTGAAGAAGAAAATAAAGACTATCATACTCATGTCGAGTTTGATAAAGAAATTGAGAAGTGTCTTGGATTTAGGGGTCAGTCTACAGCCAACACGTTAGTCCCTCGTGGCAGAGACATAGCTGAGGCATTGAAGAGATTCAGGTAGTGAATTTTGAAGTTAGTGGGTCCCTCCCATTCGTAACCGCCTGTCTTCTTCTCCGTTATTCTTCTCTTCTTTTCTAATTCTTTTTCTCGAATTCATTGTAATTAGTTGAGGTATTGCGATTGGAAATCCTTAACTAATCTTTAGTTAAAAGAAGTAGTTACAAAGAATAACTGATTTGTAAGATATATAATGGCCTCTCCACGCCATTTAGAGGGGTGGAAGAACTTGGTTTTATTTTCTGGAAGTGTAAATAGATCATAAAGAAATCAATACAGAAGGGCTTTCCATTCTTTGTCTATCTGATCTCTCTTATCCCTAAGCTTTTGATTTAATTTTTTTTGTGAAGATCATTTGTCTCTAGTGTTTTAGTCTTGCCGATTGCATACTCTCCAACTTTGCAAACATGGTTTTCTTGTGTAACCAAGAAGGAACTTTGTGTCTTTGATTAATGAATCTGTGTTATGTTACAGAAACTTTGTGTTCTGGCAGATGTTATTTGTAGAACTTTGTGTCTTTAAATATTATCTTATTTATATGATACAAATGATCTTGTTTCAATTCACTGTAACTTCGCATACATAAAGAATTACTCTGTTATCTATAATTCTTCATGTTGCCTTTCTGCTCATTCTCGTACTCTCATTCCTCAGTCCTTTTGTAATTGATGATCTTTATAGTAAACACTTTTGTAATATCCAAGTTCAACCAGAAAATCATGTTTTGTATATTTGTAAATAGGTTCGTTTCTGAATAAGGGAACCTCTCCCATTAAAGAGGAGGGACTTCTTGTCACCTGACTGTTGCTATTCTTGAATTCCTATTTGACGACCAACATGCCCCAAACATATGCTACCACATGACAAGCAAAGATGTGGCCTCATGCTAATACTTCCTAAGGGAATACTCTGTGTACCTCCATGAGCATCTGGCTCAAAAATCTCCCTCCTATGTCGAACAAGGGTAGCAGATAGCCCCTAAAGCACATGGAGTATATCAATCTCTATTGTGTCCTTCACTACTTGAGGGATAATCTCAGGGTGAGGGGGCTTATGTGTGGGGAATCTACCTTGCTGAATAGGTACACAACGTGCACCTGGTCGTTCCTGTGTAAATCCTTTTCCTCGGCCCTGGAAATCTCGAAAATCAAAATAATTTGGGATCTCGTTGAGGATAAACTCGCAATAGAGTTTCCTCAGAAAGTATAGTGGCGCCTCATTGTTATTACAAGGTGGAAAATCAAAGACCATCCACCATTGGTCCCAAAATTTATTTTTAATCAAATTATTATTGCACCAATGGATGAGAAATCGTTTACATGACAAAGGAACATGAAAATTAGTGTGGGGGTCCTTGAATAATTTTGAAATTTATTTTTTATTTACATCCACATATGAAAATTTGTTGGAATAATAAACCCTACAACCCTCTCTGTAAGTTGTCCAATGATCAATTTTCCCCATTTTCAAGTCAATTTGAACAAGTAATGCCTCCAATGTGATTACAAGAGAGGCATGGTGGGGGTTTGTAAATTGTGAATCCCTCATTGTTTTGATTAAATCCTCAATTTCAATTTTGTTTTCAACTATGTGGGCTGCTAAATCTTGTTGACTACCGAAGGGATGTTGAGCAATTTTGGGAGTGTCAGGAGGGATGATAGGAATAATAGGGTTTGGTTTTGGTTGATTCCCTCGACCTCTAACTGTAACAATAAAAAATATGTATTCAATTCAAATTTTAATCTATAATTATCATATTTCAATGCAATTTTGAGAAAATAATTGTGCTTACCTCTTCTTCGTGGTGCCATCGTCGATTCAGATCTTCTCAGTGATCCATAAACGATCCTTTGATCTTGAGATCTAGCTGAATGAAAAAATGTGAGGGCACAGTTAAGCTCTAAAACTCACGTTTGAGGGAGATAAAATGATAGAGGCTCGGGCCTCTTTTTTTATTTATAGTAGGCATAATGCATACACATTATGCTTCGGTAAATCCCAAACCTGAAAATTGAAAACGCGTACGCGTTTTTATTTTTACCAGATTATTGTCTACTTTTTGGCCCCCAAAATTCGTGCACTTACCCATTCATCCCACGTTTAAATAAACCCTTGTTCTTTGTTACCTTAGTTCTCTTAAATTATTTTCTTTAAATTCCATTGAATTAATCACTAAAATCTACTAGAAGGGTTACATTTTTAACTTAACACACTAGAGCCCTAAGTGGCCCCATTCACCTATTTACACATACATTTGATTTATTAAAAATTTACAACCATAATATGAATATTCTCACCTAATAATTGTAGGGTTGATTATTAACCCTTGGATCAAATCAATATGGACCATAAGATTAGATCTACCCAAAAGAAGCCCTAATCATCCTTAACGGATTCTTCTTAAGAATTTCTTACCCTAAGCTCATACATTTGTTTCTCTTTGGTTTGCATGTTGAAGGAGTGGATGTCATGGATCTAAGGAAAATCATGAAGGAGACTTCTTGGATCCAATGTGCAAGAAGAAATAGATTCCATCCATTTGGCTCCTCCTTTAGAATAGTTGAATCATAGATTTAATCATGTATTCTTAGCTATTTATTGCAATACAAGCATATATCTTAGATCTGGTGTGAGATCTATTGTTGATTTGTTCTTGTTCTTATTTTTTTCATTTCATTGATGGGAAAGATCCCATTTTGTAGAACAAGAATATTATGCTTTTAAATCTGTATATATAGGTTGGAGTATGGTCCAAACAAGCATACATGGAGTTGATAGGCTTGATCTATATGTAGGTGAAGTTTGGATCCATAAGAGCCAATGGTTTGGTTGAAAATATACTTTCTGAAAAAAAATCCATGCACAGGTGACCGAAAACGGTCTCTTGACCGACCGTGGTAACCACTCTGCTACCGACATCGGTTCCACTACTGGCGTCGGTTCCTATGTTAATGATAAGTTTTTAGAATATTGTTTTAAATGCATGGGGGTAAGAGATTAATTCCATGATAAACTTCTTATTTAGTTTTAAGAAAGTATAATAGTCTCAAAAGTATCTGTTATAAACAAGGGCACAACAAATTATTTTTATGTTTGTAAAAATGAAATTTGTGTAGTATCTTGTGACCGATGTCAGTCATAGGAATACCGACGATGGTTCAGTCACCGACACCAGTTACTGTTGGATGAGTCCATTTTATAAATCTTCACATATCTTCAATATTTTGTGCTTCACACTTATCTACATGATTTTTCCATAATTATTCATTGAATTTAAGGTTGTTGTGTAAGCCATGATATCATTTAAGTTGATAACTAAACTTGAAGTTAACATTTTAAAAAAACTACAATATGAAATAGTGACCGATGTCAATACTAAGTACACTGACACTGGTTAAGACTGATCAGTGTCAGTCATTGTGTAGGCCAGAGAACTCTAAAAATGAATGTATAAAATAACATATATATCAAAGGATAAATTTAACTTTAAATATATCAAAACTAAAGAGTTTCTAACTGATTCAACCCACAATAAGGCTATGACAACCTCCTAATTCACATTGTAATCAAAACATTAAGATTTGCAACTTTCTTTCCTTTCAAACCAAGATAAAATTTAAACATGATATCCATTTAATTCATTCCTTTACATATAACTAACTTGAAGAGAAAGGAAAGACACGTTCTCTAATGAACTTCCTTCAATGATGATATTACAACTTGGTAAATAAAACTTGCAAAGCATCTTTTATTTTAAATACAAGCCTACTAGTCTTCCACCTTAAGTGGGAGTTACAACAAAAACTTCTACAATGAAGGGTTGTTTTTTACTTCAAAAAGTGCTCCAAATCTCAAATTCTTCAACAAGAGCTCAACCATTTCTTCACTTCAATCACAAAAACCAAAAATTTGGGAGAGGCAACACTCTTCACCCAACCAATAATCCAACGAGGAGAATAAGTTATCCTTCTCATTGGCCCCCGAACCCCAACCAAAATGCAATAAAGGATGGATCCAACTCGTGACAACTATCAAAAATATTCCACATCACAATACAAAATTTCACAACTATTTCAAAACACATTCAACACAAGATACACTCACAAACATGAAACTATCAAAATACACAAGGCTTGAAAAGGCAAAGCCAATGGAGCAAGGATCTATGGGGAGATCACTTATACCTCCCAATGGGATTAGGTTCCCACCTTAAAACCCTCCAATACACATCTCAAAACTCCTACACAACTCTTATGCATCCCTCAAGATCCTCTTAGATCTCCCTATAATCTCTTATGTCTTCCTCAAAAAGGGTGTGTTGATAAAAATGAGCTCAAAATTCATTTTAGGAAACTATTACTAATTTCCCCTTGAGTGGTTCAAATTTTGATTTTTCACATATTTTAAGCATACTTAGGAATGTCTACCCAAGCATCTTCACTTGATTGAGAAAGCACATAAATCATTCAACTCTTCCAAAAAATGAAAAAATCCTTCAACAATTTACACATTTTGGTATTTTTCAGGGTTTTGGGGTCATTTTGCACGTTTCATGAAATTTGGGAGCTATCTTCACACGTTCGTAGTTTTCCTAAAATTCAATAAACCTCATCATCTATTCAACAAAATTTAATTAATTATTACAATTTAGGGGGCCATGGGAGTAAACTTCACTTAATAATTGACTTTAGGCTTTATCACCCATCTCTCACACGTTATTCAATCCATGGGTATCTAATTTATCCATGCTTGACACCCCTTTCTAAATTTCAATATGGAATCTTTTATCTCACCCACCATGTCAATCATGCTCCCCACTCCATGTAATAATTCAAATTGTGGTCCCCATGTGATCACATCATATCTCTTAACTCAAGTTACTCTACCCAACCCCAGTTACTTGTTAATCCCAATCTAATCTCACATCCAAGCTATAGATATGGGTTTTCCCCCATATTTGAGGACCCTGACTAATATTTTTCAAGAAGACCTAGAGATAGGTAGGCCCATAGAGGAGAAGAAAGATCTTAATTAAATTCTGTAAGTTAGAGGGAGAAATATTTTCCATGGTCCGTTATCTTACCATCTTGATGTCCAGTTCATCTCCATAGCAAAGCACAAGCTAAGTTCCCTCATCATTTTATTTACTTGTCATTTTATAGTCCATTACTACTGTTCATGATCTATTATTATGTTGTCTGATACAGGGTTTGACATCCTCCAAGGGAGTTAAAATCCTCTTGGAACCAGCACTGTCTAGACAACCCCCACATTTTTTATCTAATATTATCTGTTTCAATTTTACAGATCTAGCTTCTTTATATCGTACATTTATCTTCTTTGCACCCATATATCCACATCTGCATCTGAGGTCCTAAGCCCTCCATCATTTGAAGTTGTTGGTGGCTCCCATTATCGGCATTCACCCCGCTGGAGAACAAATTTTCCTATACAACATTTATTGTATGTGGATGATATGTTTATTGAAAGATCTAATATGTAGGACATTGGTAAACTTAAAGAAAGATTAACTCACACATTTGTAATGAAGGATTTGGGAGCTGTAAAGAAAATCCTTGGCATGTAAATTCACCAAGACAGGAAAAACAAGAAGTTGTATTCGTCTCAAGAGGCTTATATCAATAAGGTGTTGGAAAGGTTTAACATGTAAAATTCAATACTTGTTAGTATACCTATGGCTGGACAATTTAAATTAAGAAAATATCAGTGTCCTTCATCACATGAGGAGGTTGAGTACATGACATGTGTATCTTATGCTTCAGAAATAGGAAGTCTTATGTATGTCATGGTTTGTACTAGATCAGACATTACACAGATAGTGGGAGTTGTGAGCAAGTTTATGGCTAATCCAGGTAAAGAACATTAGAAAACATTCCAATGAATTCTCAGGTATTTGAGAGGGACATCTGGCATGGAGTTATGCTATGGAGGGTCAAATACTTCTTTACGTGGCTATGTTGATTCATATATGCCTAGATATTTGGATGGCAAGAGAAGCACCACTAGATATGTTTTCACAGTAGGTGGAATGACAATTTGTTGGATTTCAAGATTGCAGAAGGTTGTGGTTTTATCTACTACAGAGGCAAAGTATGTTGCAGCTACAGAAGGTAGCAAGGAGATGATATGGATGAGCAAGTTCATGGAAGAGTTGGGAAAGGAGCAAGAGGATTAA
The DNA here is from genome assembly GCA_019776745.2 of Taxus chinensis. Taxonomy (NCBI): domain Eukaryota; kingdom Viridiplantae; phylum Streptophyta; class Pinopsida; order Cupressales; family Taxaceae; genus Taxus; species Taxus chinensis. The sequence goes on along the minus strand of CM034146.1, from coordinate 718,368,282 downwards.
AAATTATACAATGATAATTAGAGCGTGATCCATCTAGAAAAGAACTCAGCATTTCATTCAAGAACGAAACATATTCAGTTGAGGTATCACTTCATACGAAAGCTATTTGAGGATGGACAGATGAAGTTAGAGAAAATGCATATGGATGAGAACCCTACGAACATGCTAATGAAGCCATTGGTAAGGGAGAAGTTGGAGCTTCACTCCAATTCTATTGGTATTTGAGTTTGAGACTTGAAGAGGAAGAAACGGGCCAAAGAAAAGGAATCAAGGATGGTGATGCACAGTACAGTGCAACAATTAATCTCCAAGTGGGAGATTGTTGAGTGTGGAGCTTAATTGCTTCACAAGAAGCTTGTTTTTACATGTTACTGATTTTTACAGTGATCAACATCGGTCAAGGGGAAACCGGCATCGGTCAAGGGATAACCGGCATCGATCAAGACATGACTGGCATCGGTCAAGACATGATTGGCATTGATCAGGTAGGGACTAGCATTGGTCACCTGTGTGACGATATTTTTTTTCTTTAACGAGAAATAGAATAAATATTTTGCTTTAACGATGATGTAATGATTGTAAAATCACAGTTAGTTACCCAGAATAGATATATATGCATGTATGCATTGTATGAGGCTAATAGAGAAGAAAATAACAATTTTTTGCATGTGAGTTTTATTGGTGAGCAAGAAAGAGTAATTGAGTGAGTGATAAACATTGAACATCATGTGAGGTCTTGGAAGACAACAGATCTTCATTATATTTTCTTTGTAAAGCACTGAATAATATTATTGGCCATTTCTTGGTGGACGTAGCCCACACTGGGTGAACCATGTTAAATCTGGTGTTATATTTCTCTTGTTTATTTTATCTTTTGGCTTATTTCCGCATTCATTGTTTGTATGCTTTATCTGATATTAGATCTATGTAACACTATTATATGGTTTAACCCCAACAGTATGGCAGTAACTTATGATAAGAACCTATAAATTGATATCTATTACAAATCTCAAGTAGATGTATTTAAGAAATTTGTACTGGTTAATCATGGAAGACAACACCAATGTTTATCAATTATTAATCAATGTGGTGTGGTAGAAACTTATGATAGGAACCTTGAAATTTATGTCTAGTAAAAATATCAAGTAGATGTATTGAAGAAATTTGTATTGGTTAAGCATGGAAGACAACACTAATGTTTAAAAATACTTGATGTAGTTTTATAATCACCAATTTTTGTAGGTTACATTGAGAAGTGTTCTACAATGGAAGCATAGAGTGGAAAGATATTATGTCATGCCCATGAAATTGCTATTGTTGACATTAAATTTGATGCTCATTTGACGATCATAGAAAATTCTCAATCTTAAATTTAGTGTTCATTTCACTATCACTTTAAAAAAACAATTGTGTTTGGAGAATTCAATTGGAAAGTAGCAATATCTTGCCCATACAATAGAGTTTGGGGCTGATTATTCCCTTAAAATATTTTTAAAATTAATGTCATTTGTCACCAATGAGTGGAATCTTAACTGAAAATGTAATAGACGTATTAATCTATGTGGTATGATAGAAACTTGTGATAAAAAAAAATTGAAATTGATATCTATAATGAATATCAAATAGAAATATTTAATATATATGTAATTATTAAGCTAAGGAAGACAACTTCATTGTTTAGCAATACTTGATATAGCTTTATATGCACCAACTGCATTTGGAAGAAGTCGAGTGGCCATATGAATCTAAGGAGGACAACACCAATGTTTAACAATACTTGGTGTACCTTTATATGCACCAATTGTGGCTGGAGGAATTCAAGCATCCATGTGAACCACAAAGTAAAACATCAAGAAAGAACATATTAAACTAATAATTTACACTTTTTTTGTATGGGCCCATGTCAGATTTGGCTAGGTATGGAGTTGTATATGCAACACATAAAACCATGCCTTATAAAGGAGAAATTATGCACAACATGTGTGTTGCCCCATATGTCAACTAATGTAGGTAGTGCAAGCAAAGTGTTGTAAGTATTTCTTATTGGATTTAATTTGTTTCTTAATATATATTTACTTAAATGGTACATAGATGTCTTTGTCATTGTCTATGTTTATGAATTACCGACTGATTTATACATTGTGAAACATACATATCTACACCATAATCTAGATTAGTTGAGAAGCATACATATCTATACCATAATCTCTAATATAGACTAATTTACAAGTTGAGAAGCATACACCTATATCATAACCTCTTTTGTATTACAATTTTAATTGTGTGTGTGTGTGTGTGTGTGTGTGTGTGTGTGTGTGTGTGTGTGTGTGTGTGTGTGTGTGTGTGTGTGTGTGTGTGTGTGTGTGTGTGTGTGTGTGTGTGTGTGTCATAACCTCATTTGGCTAAGCCACCATGACTAAATGGATTAGAGACTTATTTACAAGATGAGAAGTGTACATGTACATAAAAACTTCATTTGGCTAATCCACTACAACTAAGAGGAATATAAATTGATTTAAAAGATGAGAAGTGTACATCTACACCAGAACCTCCATTGTGGCCTTATATACAAGTTATAATCATACATCTATGTCATAACCTCCTTTGGCTAATGCACTATGACTAAGAGGAATCTAAAATGATTTACAAATTGAGAAGTGTACATCTACACTAGAATATCTATTATATATTGTATACAAAATAAGAAATGCACATCCACATTGAAAGATCCCCAATAGATCTCTTACCCTAAATCAAATTTTTAATGAATGGCAAATGATAAAAAAATAGTTTTTGAAACCCTCGGAAAACAACCTAGGGCAAAGCTGAATTTATTACAGCAAATGAGACTAGGGTTTTTAATGGATCTCCATGCAAATGATACCAAAAAATTATAAACTCTATCCCAAATGATTGCCAACAATTTTAAAACCCAAAATATGATTAAAATCAGATTTATTTGCAGCCAAATAATTCAGAAAATTCATATCTAAATCTGATTACAAACTGCCTGAAAAACCCTCCAAACTTGCTCAGAAAATTATGAAATTGCAACTCCTTTATTTATAAAAATTCAGAGATATATGGCAATATTTTTCAGAAGTAAATACCTCTAGAATCATACCCAAATAGCCCCAAACTAGGTCGATCCAACTGCTGTAATATGCTACCAAAAAGATCACCCAAACACTGCTGGAATTTGACTAGAAAATCAGAATTAAACCGCTGGAAATTTCTGAGTGAAATCCCCTCTCAATCCCTTGGGGTTTTTGTCCGCAAGAGATGAAATCCACAAGGGTTTTCATCCTTGGAATCTCTGATAATAGCAAGAGCTCTTAACAATGCAAAACGCTGATAATAAAAATCTGGAATACTTCTAAGCAAGTCGACTTGCCCATATAAAGGCAAAACAACCCAACCACCACCTTTCAACCAGCCAATCACATTTTTCCTTTTCCCTATGTTGGTCACATTTTCCCCTATGGGCTTGATGTCACTTTTTCCAACTTATGACTCCTATAAGCAAGTTGCACTTTTCCTCCTTTAATACAATTAATTTTAATTGTATTTTGACATTGACAATTTTAATTTATTAATAAGCTTTATTATTTATTATATGTGCAACTTAAAATTTTATTTTAAAAAACATTAGCACAATATAATAAAATAATAAAAACTTAGTCACCCTAGAAACCTCCTTTGGCAGTCAGGTAGACAAAAAGGGCCAAAGGTCTTCGCCCAAGCTCATTCAGAAAGAGGGGAAATTACAGTCCTCCCTCCCCGGAGTTGCTTGCCCACAAGCAACTACAGTAATGTTGGATGCTAAAGAATAGACTCACCCTCCCAAGTAGAATCCTCCAAAGGTAAGTCTTTCCAACGAACTAGATATTCTCGAATCACCTTGTTCTGTAACCTTCTCTCCCTCCAATCCAGAAGCTCCTCAGGGACCAAATCCAATCTTCCCTCATCATCCAAGGGTGGTAACTCTACTGAAGAAGTCACATACTGCCCCAATGCCTTCTTTAAGCAAGACACACGAAAAACATTGTGTATCTTACTTTCAAAAGGTAACTCCAACTCATATGCTACCTATCTAACTCTCCTCACCACCCTGTATGGACCATAGAAATGAGGCTTAAGCTTCTCTGCTCCACTCTTCTTAAGAGTACTATGTCTGTAAGGCTGGAGTCGTAAAAATACCATATCTCCCAACTCAAATGATCGCTCAATCATGTGCCTATCTGCATACACCTTCTGTTGTTTTTGGGCCTGCTACATATTATCCTTAAGGGTCTTAAGGATATCTTGGCTATCATGTAAGCACTCTCGAGCCTTAGGAGCTCTACTATCTCAAAACGTCATATCCACGAAGGATCTCACGTCATAACCATACAAATCTCGGAAAGGGGTCATACCAATGGACATATGGTACGTAGTATTGTAACAATACTCGCACAAATAAAGTTTCTTAACCCATGCCCTCTGCTGTCCTGAAACATAGTTACGTAGGTATCCCTCAATCCACTTATTCACAATCTCTGTCTGCCCATCAGTCTGTAGATGATAGCTAGTGCTTGGATTCAACTCAGTGCCTGCCAACCTAAAGATTTCCTACCAAAATGTGCTCATAAACCTATTTTCCCTATCGCTGACAATATTCTTCAGGAGCCCATGCAACCTAAATACCTCCCTAAAAAATAAATCAGCCACATGTGGTGCCTTAAAACTCATGGGAATGGCAAAGAAATGCCCATACTTAGTCAACCTGTCAACTATCGCATAAATGCGATCATAGCCCTACACAACTGGTAGTCGTGTAATGAAATTCATAGATATACTCTCCCACCTCTGCTCTGGAATAGGTAAGGGTTGTAATAAACCTGCAGGGAAAGTATGCTTGGACTTGTTTTGCTGACAAGTCACACACCCTCGAATATACTGTAGAACATCCTCCTTGAGACCCTTCCAAGAGAATCTCTCTCTAACCTACCTATATGTCTTGAAATAACCTGGATGTCCTATTAATGGTGCATCATGGAGTGCATGTAGAATCTTCCCCTTAAGCTTAGATTCAAGTACCAAATAAATTCTACCCATTTAATAAATCAAATCAGAAATTACATGGTAGCGCTCATCTTAAATTTTTCCATCCATGATCTCACATGCCAAGGTATTCTTTGAATACTTGACCACCAATTTAGACTTCCAATCTATAGAAATCTCACTTATGGAATATAGGACAGCAATGTGGGGTCTCCTCGAAAGTGCATCAGCCACAACATTCTTCTTCCCTTTGACATACTCGATGTCAAAATCATATGCTTGGATCCTGCTGACCCACTTATGTTGCCTCTCATTGAGTTCCTTCTGTTCCAAGAAGTACCTCAAGTTGTTATGGTCATTCTTACAACGAACTTCCCTCCCACCAAATATTGCCTGAACTTCGCCAATGCATGCATGATGGTGAGCATCTCTTTGTCATAGGCGGAATACAAACTCTCGTTTTCCCTTAACTTCCTACTCTCGTAGACAATGGGATAACGGTCATGGATCAAAACTGCACCAATACCTTAGCCCAAAGCATCACACTCTAAAATGAACAGCTTAGAGAAATCCGGAAGAGCAAGGACTGGACATGTGCTCATCACTACCTTGAGCTTATCAAATATCACCTTGTGCCTCATCTGTCCATCTGAATTCCCCCTTCCTTGTGAGATCTGTCAATGGTGCAGCAATATTTGAATAACCTCTCACAAATCTTCGATAATAACCACATAGCCCTAGGAATCCCCACAACTCTGATATGTTCCTAGGTGAAGGCCAATCCTGCATAGCCTATATCTTTTCCTAATAGACCTTGACCCCATTGGCCCCAATGACATGCCCAAGATACATTATCTCAGTAAGTCCAAACTCACACTTGGACATCTTAGCAAATAAAGACTGAACCTCCATAATGCCAAGTACCTCATCTAAATGCCGCAAGTGATCCTCCCATGTCCTGCTGTAGATCAAGATATCATCAAAGAAAACTAGCATGAACTTCCTCAACTGCTTGTTGAAGAGATGGTTCATGCATGAATGGAAATTTACAGGTGCATTAGTGAGACCAAATGGCATCACCAAGAACTCATAATGCCTGTAGTGACATCTAAATGTTGTCTTGAGGATGTCCTCCTCTCGAACATGAATCTGATGGTATCCTGATCGAAGATCAATCTTCGAAAAGTAAATGGCCCCATGCAATTCATCCAAAAGCTCATCAATACGAGGGATGGGATACCTATTCTTGATTGTCTTCTTGTTGAGGGCCCGGTAGTCAATACACATCCTCATCATCATGTCCTTCTTCTTCACCAACACCACCAAAGAAGAAAATGGGCTAAAACTAGGACAGATATGCCCCATATCAAGAAGCTCCCTGATGGTCCTCTCTATCTCATCCTTAAATTTCTTAAGATGACGATAAGATGTAGTGATCACAGGCTTGGCACCCTCTTCCAACTCTATAACATGCTTAAACCCTCTATGTGGTGGTCTACCTGGAGGAATGTCACCAAAAACCTACCCATGCCTATCCACTATGGTTTGAATATCTGTATGCAACTGTTGTCCATCATCTAAAGAAGATTTGGATGAAATGAAGCATTGGGCTATCCATGCAACCTCTCCATGACTGATGATAGACTCCATCCGATGTGTTGAAACAACTCTAGGCCCACCATCTGAAATAGCTCGTAGCACAATCTTCTTCCCATCTGTCATAAACTCCAGCTGCATCTATCTGAAATCCTACACATATCTCCCAAGAGACTGAAGCCACTAAATCCCCAAAACTACATCTATCTCTCCAAGTCCAACTATGTAAAAATCATCTGTCAATGTGTAGTCCCCTAGCTGGATACTAAGCTGTGAAATCCATCTAGTACAGCTCAGAGCAAAGCCATCTGCCACTCGTACACTGAATCCTTCAAACTTCTCAACCTGTAAACCCCGCTTCATCACAAATCCTTAATCAAGGAAATTGTGTGTAGCGCCATTATCAATCAGGCAGACAACTCGTTGCCCCTTAAGTACTCCTTTTAAATGAAAGGGGTGGTACCTAGGGACTCCAGAAAGTGAAGCAATAGTACCTAATCCTGGTGTCTCTCCCTCTCCAAGATTTAACTGGGGCTGCTCCTCATGTGCACTGTGATCATCATCATTGTCCTTTGTATTTGTATCTAGTTGAGACTCTACCTTTATATCTGAAATGACCTCAATAAGATGCACCTTGCCTTTCCCAAGGCATTTGTGTCCAGGCTCCCAGTGGTCCTTGCAATGAAAACAAAGTTTCTTCCTCCTCAACTCATTTTGAGTCTCATGATCCATCATAGGAGGGGGAACACTCTTCTGTTGAGTAGTGGAACGTTGAATCAGTTTGGAGCTTGTGAAGGGCTTCTTACTAGGCTGGTAAGAAGTGGGAGTTTTCTCCAAATCTAATGTTGTCTGAATAGCAGCATGTAATTTACTATGCTTAAGGGCCTTGACCAACCCTCTTAACCTATCATGCAGACCCTCAATGAAAATCATTACAACACGTCTCTCGGGCATCTCTGGTACCATTACTGCAATCCACTGAAATTCGTTGATGTAAGAATCAATGTGCCCACTATGTCATAGTTGTGCCAAATCCCTATAATAAAGTTCCACATCTTTGCAATCAAATCTGGCAATCAACTTCTCACTAAACTCCCTATATGACCGCAGTAGGTCATGTCTCTGTGTGATAAGCCCATGATGTCACCAATCATATGCCACTCCCTCCAAGTGTAGAGTAACAAACTGAATAGCCTCCTGTTCCTACATAGGTTTGAGAGTGAGGTATGTATCAAGCTTGTGAATCCATGCCCTGGCACTAATCTTTCCACTGCCATCAAAAGTGGAAAGGGTCACCTTACTGGTAACCGGCTTCAATTCTCTATTTTGATGGGCCCTAGGTCTCTGCGCTTGTCTAGCACTCAAGTGTTCTCTTTTCTGCATACAATATTGGTGAAGGGGAAAGGTGTTCCGTACCTCTTCCGGTAATGCTCTCCACGCATCATGAGCTACCATCACATTATCCTGAAAGATTGTGTCCTAAAGTGGGTCCTCAACTAATGGTGGCTCCTCCCTCCGTAGGAATCTAGGCTGCATAGGTCTATCCACAGTCCTCGTGGGTCTCCTCTCCTTTGTATATCTCCTATCACCCGGAGGGTAACCTCTCACGCTACCCACCTCTATAGGTGCCCTGATGTGCCTCCTGTGGCTACTAACTATTGATGCATATCTTTCCCTTCTATCATGCCGATTTCTTTTCCTATCCATAGTTAAATTCTCCATCAGTTATCTCATGGTCTGAATCATTTCCTGATGGGAATCGATCATACCGCTGAAAAGAACATCTAGGTCAACTTGCTCACATCATGGAGGGGGTGTGTGATCCCTCTCTCCTAGCCATGATTTCAAAAGTATTCTTTGTATCCAAATTGGCTAGAATGTGAGCCCACCTCCTTGTATGATACCTGTGTGGCCCAACTTCTCTAGGTTGCATCAAATAACCCTCCAGGTAGGAGAATCGTTGCTCTGATACCACTAAAAGATCCCCAATAGATCTCTTACCCTAAATCAAATTTTTAATGAATGGTAAATGATAAAAAAAAAAGTTTTTGAAACCCTCGGCAAACAACCTAGGCCAAAGCTGAATTTATTACAGCAAATGTGACTAGGGTTTTTAATGGATCTCCATGCAAATGATACCAAAAAATTATAAACTCTATCCCAAATGATTGCCAGCTATTTTAAAACCCAAAATATGATAAAATTCAGATTTATTTACAGCCAGATAATTCAGAAAATTCAGATCTAAATCTGATTACAAACTGCCTAAAAAACCCTCCAAACTTGCTCAGAAAATTATGAAATTGCAGCTCCTTTATTTATAAAAATTCAGAGATATATGGCAATATTTTTCAAAAGTAAATACCTTTAGAATCATACCCAAATAGCCCCAAACTGGGTCGATCCAACTACTGCAATATGCTACCAAAAAGATCACCAAAACACTGTTTGAATTTGACTGGAAAATCAGAATTAAACCGCTAGAAATTTCTGACTGAAATCCCCTCTCAATCCCTTGGGGTTTTCGTCCGTAAGAGATAAAATCCACAAGGGTTTTTGTCCTTGGAATCTCTGATAAAAGCAAGATCTCTTAACAATGCAAAAAGCTGATAATAAAAATATGGAATACTTCTAAGCAAGTCGACTTGCCCATATAAAGGCAAAACAGCCCAACCACCACCTTTCAACCAACCAATCGCATTTTTCCTTTTCCCTATGTTGGTCACATTTTTGCTTGTGGGCTTGATGTCACTTTTTCCAACTTAGGACTCACATAAACAAGTTGCACTTTTCCTCCTTTGATACAATTAATTTTAATTGTATTTTGACATTGACAATTTTAATTTATTAATAAGCTTTATTATTTATTACATGTGCAACTTAAAATGTTATTTTAAAAAACATTAGCACAATATAATAAAATAATAAAAACTTAGTCACCCTAGAAACCTCCTTTGGCCGTCAGGTAGACAAAAAGGGCCAAAGGTCTTTGCCCAAGCTCATTCGAAAAGAGGGGGCATTACACACATAATAACCTCCTTTAGCTTATTAGTTGAGAAGCATACATTACATCATAGACTCTTATGGCTAAGCCACCACAAATAGGAGTTTGACACTGATTTATAAGTCAATAAGCATAGATCTACATTAGATAGTTAATTGGTCAAGCCATTATGACTAAGGAAATCTAGATTGATTCAAGCTAAGAAGTGTATATCTAAACATCAAAACCTCATTTGGTTTAGTCATCATTACTAGGGAGAATCCAATCCATCAAATTCACCCAAAGATTTATTGTAGTCCTATCTACTCCCATTCCACTTAAATATATCTAGAGGGATTTGTACTCTCAAGGGATCTAGTTATATTCAACCATCATCCCCAACACTTCAATTAAAACCCTTCCCATATTTAAAAAAAATATTAACATTTGTATATAGGAAAAAATCAATGACATTAATTGAAAATTAGAATGGGTCATTACTGAAAAATAAGAAACCATTTTTAATTTTCTTAAAAACCCATAGCCATTGATGTGATAGTGTAGCTCAAATTGGCATTTGAAGCTTTGTATGTGTGCATATTGTTTCTACTCGGCCCCTTGATCTTTGCACACTCACCAAGATAAACATTTGATCCTTGTACAATTTGGTTCTTTCACAACATCCAAGCCAAATGTTGTTGTTTAGTGCTCCATCTAGTTCCTTCCATATATGCCTTGCATGAAAATCCATCCTTAGTCACTTTTAGTTTACTGAGTCTGATGGTCTTCTTGCATAAACTCCACCGAACATATATGGGTTTCTACACTTGCATGTAAAACAACCCTTAGTCAATATTCAGATCCTCGCAATCCTACATTCCTTTTGTGCACCATCCATGTAAATCCTTGCATTTTGTTTGCAAATAGACATTGAATTTTGATTTAAAATTATCTTGTGAGAATCAAATGAACATCAAATTTAATGTCATAATTACTTATTTATGTACCAAAATCACAACCCTAACTACCATTGTTAAACATTTATCCACATAATAGAAGCTTGGTGTAAGTTCATATATTATAGGTCTCAAATAATTTATATAGGAATCATTTTCTACTTTTGGTGATTATTTAGGAAAAATTAAATGGGAGAGGCCCTTGTTCAAACAAAATAACTCCAATGGTGCATTTGATTATTATGAATTGTTTTTTACACTCTTTTGTGATGCGAGGGCATCGTGGGACTTAGGAAAACCTACACTAAAGAAGAAAGGTGTGCTTGAGAATCGAAAGAAGCACAAGAAAAGGGAAATGAGAGTGCATGTAAGAGGTGCAACAGAATAAAGAGAAGATTCTAAAATAAGAGTAAAGTCGCAAGAGAAAGTGACGAGGACAATAATAAGTGGCCTAAAGCCACCAGTGGAGAGGCATGCGTGGAAGAAAGACACATGATGTAAAGGATGGTGCAAGAGGTTGATTGTGTCAAAAAAAGGAGTAAGGTCATAAGAAGTAGAGCGAGGAGAAAGGGTATAAAAAGAACGATGCACACAAAGAGAGCGGAAGAGAACATAGAATAATGACAAGGCATAACATAGGAGAGGACTCCCATAGGCACAAGTGCACAAGAAGGCGCAAGAATAAGAAGGAATGAAAGAAAGTGAAGTGCGGAAGGGAAGTTGCCTCGAGAAGCAACCGAGGAAGGCACAGAGGATAAGGAAAGAAGAGAGCACCAAAGAAGTGGAGAAACATGTGTGGAAGATTCTACAAAGCCATAGATAACGTTTGGAAGCACGGAGAGATAAAATAAGTGTGCAAGGATCTCAGAGGGAGTGTAGCAAAAGGCGAAGGTATGAAAAAAGCACATAGGATGAGGCCTAAAACAATAAGATGTGACGACAACTAGTAGAAAGGATGGACAACACAGATCTGCATGGTCATGTGGGTGATGACTATTAAACGACGAAGTGGTCGATAAGGAAAATCCAACCACTAGGTGATGTGGCGTGATAGGATGAACCAAAATTAGATTACGCTGATAAGGTCATCAACGATCCCAATTTAAATTTGAAGTCGGAATAGGAGAAGCGGAGAAGCCAACAAAGAGGAGAGGGAAGCAAGAAAAATTGAGCATATGCAACTATAAAAGGTAGAGGAGACCACCAAGTTGATGGTTGTTGATGGTCATGGAGAGTGGTTGAGGGTTTTTGGCCGAAGGTTGTGAGGTCAACTAAGAGAGAGAGAGAGAGAGAGGGGCCTAAAGATATAGGTCGAGATCAGCCAAAAAGTCAAAGGAGAGAATTATAGAGAAGAGATTGGGTTGGCTGTAGGTGGGCACCATCAATTGTAAAACCACATTGAGGGAAGACTTTGAAGATGTCGTATGGCTCTTTGATGTAATAGATGAAACATAAACAATTTTTCATCCCGTTGTGTTTACTCTAAAAATGGTAGGCTTGGGGCGTACCCAATAGAGGCCTTAGCTCCATTAGTGATATCAGAGAAAACTACTTTCCTACGAATGGAGTTAGTAGATCACCCAAATGTGTGGCAGCTGGCACAAGGGAATAATGTTCTCCACTATATGAATTCAGTAGAGAACACAGATAGAAAGTAGAGAACAACGATTGGTAGGATGGCGCCAAGAAAGGGAGATGTTTCAGATGTGGAAATCACAAAGAAGCTCAAGGAAATGATGGGAGAGCTTCAAGGGACTCTGAGATGTGCGGACCCGACTGGAGTGCATAGAGGAAGACCAAAAGAAAAGCAAGGGTCTTATCGCTGGAGGTGGAGAGAAGACGAAGGATTCGACAGAGATTTGAAGGCACAAAGAAAATAATGTGCAATGAGTCTTAGGAGAACACCAGAGAAAGAAGGCGTATGTGCAGACACAACTAACTATTGCATGTGAGGAACGTAGAAAAGAAGAAGAACCCTGGTGCAGGAGTATCGCTAAAGGATGTGCAAGTGAAGGTGCATCAGATGAAAAATGCGTGAGAGTATCACACTGGAAAAGGGAGGATGTTGAGGGGGAGGAAATGGTTGATAAAGACCATGAGTGTACAGAGAAATGTGCAAAAACAATGAAAGGAGACCAGTGGCGAAGGAAGTGGAATGAAAGGAAGCAAGTGCGCGTAAGGAGGGGATGTGTGCATAATACATAAGAGAGTATCTCTGAGGAGCATGAAGTGTGGTGCGCCACAAAAAGTGCAAGAGAGGATACCCTAGTGGAAAGGCGAAGCACAAAGGGATGTGTAGAATAGCAGAATCTAAGAGGATTTGTGGAGTGAAAAGATGAAAATGCGAGTGACAATGGGAGCACCATTGTAGTAGAATATGGGCAATCCAAGGAGATTGTGAGAGTACGCATGAAAAAGAGCTTACCTGGTAAGGAGTTCCAAGATGATTTCAAAAGGAGGCTTGCAAAAAAGAGAGCAGTGCACGAACCAAATGTGTCAGAGTATGGAAACAATTTGGAGAAACTATAGGAGAATGTGAAGGAGGAAGATCAGATTGGGAGAGGACGAGAGTGGTCTGACCCAAAAAAAATTTCCCCAAAGGAAATAAATGTAGAGAAAATAAGGGGAATAGTTACTGGAGTGTGCGTAAAACATGGCACATCGGGAGGAGAAGAGGTCAACATAGATCTCATGGTGGAGCACTATGGAGAGGCTCCAAAAGATTTGCACATAGGGAATGTAAGAGGAAGTGGCAAAGAGAAATTACCACAACAAGAGGGAGGAGAAGACAGAGGCCGTCAACGGGAGTGCAGTATAATAGAGCCTAAAAGGCGAAGGTGAAGAGAAGCCCAAAAAAATTCCACTGGAAATGGAGAAGAGGGCACGCTGAAGGATTGTGTCGAAGGGAATGCACAAGAAGATAACCCGCACAAAGAGATGGAGGAGAAGCGTGGAGATAAGACATGTTGGAAGGGCCCAAGTAAAAAAGAGCATAATAGAGAAGGAACGTGCATAGCAAGGAGGTGCAAAAGGAAAGAGTCATAACAAAAAGGTGAGAGACGAAAGAGGAGGGAGAAAATGGTGGAAAATCCATGAAGAGAAATGGAAGAAAACAAGGAAAGAAGTGCGCACTGGGAGAATGCACAGAAGGGAGAAGTCCAACGATAGTGCAGACCACATAGAATAATAAAGGCAAAAATAGATGCGCATGAAGGAGAAGAGATGGAGGCGAGAGAAGATTTGCAAAGGAGAAGGCTCGATGGAGAAGCCTTAGAAAAGAGAGGATGAGGTAGAGCAAACAAAGACTTGAATAGGAGAAGAGTGAGCAGAAACTCGTTAAGGATTAAGGAGTATCTGCCCAAAGAAAAGAGTTTCGCAGGCAGACGACACTCACAAGAGAATGCAAGGCAACACGGAAAATTCGCCAAAGAGTGGTTGATGATTAGAAGAGGCACCAGAAGAAGCAAAAGGAGGATGTCTTGTTGGATAAAGGAGTTGGGACTAATTGTTTGAAGGATGATTCTATCACTCACGCATGCTTGAGGAGGAACTCAAGTTTAAAGTACCCTGAGTATTTAATGTAGGGGCATCCTGGGACTTAGGCAAACCTGCAATAAAGAAGGAACGGAGTGCGCGAGAATTAGAAGGACAAGTGCGGGAGAAGGGAAATGAGAGCGCAAGGAAGATGTACGACAGAATAAAGAGAAGCTGCCAAAAAGAAGAGGGAGGTCACAAGAGAAAGCGACGAGGACAGAAGAAGTGGCCTAAAGCCACCTACGGAGAGACATACGTGAGAAGAAAGGCGCATAAGGTAAAGGATGGCACGCGATGGTTGATTGCGTCAGGAAAAGGAGAAAGGTCGTTAGAAGAGGCTGAAGGGAAAGCATGCAAAGAAGAATGATGCACATGAGGAAAGCAAAAGAGCACGCACAGAAGAATGATAGGGCATGCATAAGAAAGGGAAGCCCATAGGCAGAAGAGGCACAAAACACACAAGAAGGCACAAGAAGGAGAAGGCGCGATAGAAAGTGAAGTGCAAAAGGGAATTTCCCAAAAAAGCAACCAAGGAAGGCGTTTAAGGATAAGCATAAGGAAGCAAGCAAGGAATTGGAGAAGCATGCACAGAAGCATGCTGCAAAGCCTGAGATAAAGAGAGGCATGCACATAGATATAAAAGGGAGTGTGCAAAAGATCTTGGAGGGAGCGTATCATAACATGAAGGCACGACATAAGTGCAAAGGACGAGGCCTGAAAGTGATAAGACGTAGCAATGATGACTAGCAGAAAAGGACGGACAACATGGATTTGCATGGTCACATGGGTGACAGTGACTAGATGATGGAGCAACTGATAAGGAGATTCCAACCATCAGGTGACGTGGCATGGACAGGTTTGGCCAAGAACAGATCACGCAAATAAGGGCATTAAAGAGCCCAGTTTAAATTTGAAGTATGAGTGCGAGAGGAGCGGAGAATCCAACCCAAAGGAGAGAGAAGCAGGAAAATTCGAGACACGCAAGGATATAAAAGGCAGAGGAGACCACAAAGTTGAAGGGTTGTTGGAGGCCATGGAGAGTGGTTGAGGGTTGTTGGCCGAAGGCTATGTGGTCAACCGAGAGAGAGAGAGAGAGAGAGAGAGAGAGAGAGAGAGAGAGAGAGAGAGAGAGAGAGAGAGAGAGGAGCTGAGAGATAGAGGTCGGGATCGGCCATAGAGCCGAAGGAGAGAGTCAGAGAGAAGAGACTGGGTTGGCACTAGGTGTCACCAACAATTGTAAAACCCCATTGAAGGAAGACTTTGTAGATGTCGTATGGCTCTTTGATGGAATAGATGAAACATAAACAATTTCTTTCTGTTATGTTTACTCTGAAAGCGACAGGGTTGGGGAGTACCCGGTAGAGTTTCAAGATGTCTTTTGGTTTCCCTCTCTTGTATTTATACAGTTGCATAGCTCCCCTATTTTTAAGGGGTTATTTTATTGGCACTTCATTGTTTTTCGTAAAATCAAATTTTAAAAATATTTGTGAAATTTTCACAAAATGTTAAATTCGCCGAAATAAACAAATGCGTTTCAATTCACTTACCAGATACCTACTTATGTTATCGAATTTTTCAATATAAAAAATACTCCGGCGACAATTAAATATTTCTAAAAACATTTCATTCCTTAGCAAATACCCAAAGGCAGGCATAATGTGTTGTCTTCATGAAAAGACCATCTGTAAGTTTAATTGCTTGACGAGCATAGTTTGCTACAATGTACCAGCGAAACCTTGCCTAATATAATCGTTTGAATGAATTTTTTCTGTAAAAGTCATTAGTATTTTTATTTTTGATGAATTTCTCTGTAAAAAATATTTAATTAGCTTGGTCATTTCACATTTTGTAATTCCCCCCATTTTCTGCAATCAGAATCCAATAATTGCGTTCTAAAGGTAAGAATTTCAAACCCATTTTGTGCAATCATTGCAGTGCATGAGACCGCATTTCTGAAAGGCACTTGCTAGTAAAGGCTATTAGATCTGGCTTTACACCTGCCAATTGCAGTTGCTAAAAAAATTGTACATATTCTGTGCATAGTCTGCAGTCCACGAGATTTATTTGTGGCACTTTGTCAAACAGTTTCATAAGTCGTGTATGCATACATGCCTTCCAGGGCATTTGCAACCACATCATCTGACAAATTCTGCTTTTGTTTATGCTTTTCAACAAACCCATTTTGTGTATACGCTGGAATCGTTGCGGTCCATGAGACTGCATCTGTTTGAGGCATTTTATCAAACAGTTCATGTCTTCCAGGGCACTTGCATGATTGCATCTACAAAATCTCACAAAATCCCACTTCCATTTTTACATTTAAACCTGTTTAAGGCACTTTGTCGAACAGTTTATGTACCATGTATGCATACATGTCTTCCAGGGAACTTGCAACTACATCATCTGACAAAATACTTCAGAGTTTATGCTTTTCAACATACCCCTGCAAGCGTTGCAGTCCATGAGATTACATCTGCTTGAGACATTTTTTCAAACAGTTCATGTCTTCCAGGGCACTTCCAACTATAAAATCCCACAAAATTCCACTTTCGGTTATACATTGACTTGTTCCTGCCCTGTTTCAATAGTTGCAGCATATATATTTTGTGTATATGTTTCAATCGTTGCAGTCCATGAGACTACATCTATTTGAGGCATTTTGTCAAACAGATCATCTCACAAAATTCCACTTTCATTTATATATTGACATGTTCCCACCCTGTTTCAATCATTGCAGCATATTCATTGTGTATGTGTTGCAATTGTTGCAGTCCATGAGATTACATCTGTTTGAGACATTTCGTCAAACAGTTCATGTCTTCCTGGCACTTGCAACTACAAAATCTCACAAATCCCACTTTCGTTTATACATTTACATGTTCCTGCCCTGTTTCAATCGTTGCAGTCCATGAGACTACATCCATTTTTTTAGGCATTTTGTCAAACAGGTTATGTCTTCCAGGGCACCTCCAACTACAAAATCTCAGAAATTCCACTTTCATTTATAGATTGACGTGTTCCTGCCATGTTTCAAAGTTCCCACTTTGGGATAAGATGGCTGGCAAAGGTTGCGGTCCATGAGATAGGATCGATGTATATGCTGTAATTGTTGCAGTCCACGAGACATCTGTTTTAGGCATTTTTTCAAACAGTTTGTGTCTTCCAGGGCACTTGCAACTACAAAATCTCACAACACTTTGGGATAAGGGCCCTGTTTCAAAGCCCCCATTTTGGGATAGGATGGCTGGAAAAGGTTGCATTACACCTGCCAATTGCATTTGCCTCAATGATAGCGAGGTCTTTTCAGAAAACTGGTTTCATACATATCATGCAACCATTGCATTGCAATCCATGAGATTGTAGTTCTTAGAGGCATTTTTTTAAACAACTCGTGTAATATACTTCCACATTTTGCAACACATTTTCAGCAGGAAAAGGATATTATATTATTATGTCTACGATGAAATTTGTGAAGTTTTTTTCTACAATGGTTTTAATTAATTATTTTCCGTGGAGGATTGTTTGAGGCTGTGTACTGCTAGAAAAAGCAGCAAAATAGGAACAAGCAGTACTTGTTCTTTCCTAGAAATAAGGAGCTTCTTGAGAAATTAAAACTAATAGCCAAACAAAACCTGCACTGTGTCATTGATTGTGAAGCATCAATTCAACTCTTTTAAACCAGTCACAAAGTCTCTGTGAGTTGGTAGAAGAAATGATCCTTGCACAGAAGACTCAAAATGTAAACTTTGAAGTTCTTTCTCTAGTAAAATCCTCGACCGATACATTTCAGCATGATCAGGGTAAGAGTTTTACTCGGGAGGGATAGAATCTAAAAACTTGAAGGAATTTTATTTTTTATCATTTTGTATGAAAATCTAACAAGCAGTTTGATTCTCAAAGACCACTAAAAACAATGCATTCTTGCGTATATTGGAAGATTGGAAATATTGTCCCCGTTTCTGCCAAACGATTCAGTGATAGAACATGGTAAGAAAACTATTGGCAGTCTCCATAACAAAGATGCAAACTCACATAACTCTTGGCTTGATTGGAAGATTGCAAGAATTTGTCACATTCCTACCAAAGGATCTTATGTTAGAACATGGCAAGAAATTTGTTGACAATCTGCATGACAAGGATTCATTCTCACATAACTCTTGGCCAGATTGGAAGATTGTAACTATTGATCCTATTTCTGCCAAAGTATCTAGTGATAAATAATAATAATAATAATAATGGTTTTTACAGTCCACGATGCCGGGCGGCTTGTTTTTGGGTCTACAAGTGGCTTATAGCATATGGGACTACCTTGTACTCACATGCGGGAGGCAACTAACTTTGCTACAAACAAGGCGTACATACATACCCTACCCCCTGCAGGATTTGAACTTGTGACCTCTATTTCAAGAGCACATGTTCTTCACCATTAGGCCAACTCAGGCGTACTATTGACTCTCTCCGTGACAAAGATTCATACACACGTAACTCTTGGCCAGATTGTAAATATTGGCCCCATTTATGCCAAAGGATCTAGGTGATAGAACTTGATAAAAAACTTATTGACACTCTCCATGACAAATATTGGATAATGGACTGTGCTGGCTGAATATGGAAACTGCTTACATTATAGGAAACAATTCGGAGTATATAAGACTCAGATAGAAATCTTTGAAACAAGTTAAACCAGTACTTGTAAAGAATGGGTTAATCAACAAATTTATTTGTCCACGTGTATTTCTTTCCTCTAGAGAAGATTTTGTATTGTGACATTCATTACACCTGGAAATAAATTTGTTTCGAAACATTGCAAGGCCTTAGAAAACTCATTTCACACATATACTTCAATCATTGGAATCCATGAGATCATATTGGATACCTTGATGTATGTCCATAATGTGTTGGATTACCTGGCTGCATATGGAACTGCTTACATTACAGGAAACATTTGAAATCATTTGTAGAAAACTCATTTTGCAAATGCATTTGTAGAAAACTCATTTTGCAAACATTTTGAAATCATTTCAGTAAGGCATTTTGGGTATGCTTCCACACAATTTGTATACACGTCTGCCAGGGAACTTGCTATCACCTTGATATACGTCCATAACGTGTTCTGAAATGCTGAGAGCATGCTGGCAAAGGTTGTGGATTCTTTCCAGTTTGCAAGCCCTTTTCAGCAAACACAAACACAGATTGGAAGATTGCAGTATCAGTCCCATTTCTACCAAAGGATCTAGTGATAGAACAGGGTAAGAAAATTATTGAGTCTGGATGACAAAGATTGATGGATAATGGATTGCTCTGAAACTGATTTGATTACATTAGAGGAAACTGTTTGGAGGATAAAAGACTCGTATAGAAATCTTTGAAACAAGTTAAACCTTAGGAAATGTTTTTCTCTCCTCTGGAGAAGATTTTTCTTTGCCAATGCATTTTCTTAAAACTTTGGAAGGCCTTTGGAGAATTCTCATTTTACACATATTCTGCAATCATTTCACAATCCATGAGATCACATTTCACTAAGGCATTTTCCGTATGCTTCCACACATTTTGTATACATGTCTGCCAGGGTACTTGCAATTACCTTGATGCATGCCCATAACGTGATCCAAAATTCCAGTGTGGTAAATGTTAAGAGGATGCTGGAAAAGGTTGTGGATTCTGGCATTACAATTTCCAGTTTGCAAGGCCTTTTCAGCAATCACAAACACAGATGGTCCCATTTCTGCCAAAGGATCTAGTGATAGAACAGGGTAAGAAAATTATTGACAATCTGCATTACAAATATTGGTGGATAATGAATTGTTTTGGCAGCATATGGAACCAATTACATTACAGGAAAATGTTTGGAGGATGAAAGATTTGGATAGAAAGCTTTGAAACAAGTTAAACCAATACGTTAAGAAATGGGTGAAACATATGGAACCATTTTTCCACATGTTTTTCTCCTTTGGAGAAGATTTTACACTGTCAATGCATTTGTTAAAATTTTTGTAAGATTTGCCAAAAGATCTAGTGATAGAACATGGTAAGAAAATTATTAACCGTCAGGATGACAAAGATTGATGGATAATGGATTTGGCTGCATATGGAACCACTTACATCACAAGTTAAACCACGAGTTTTTCTCTCCTCTGGAGAAGGTTTTACACTGCCATTTAAAACTTTGAAAGGCCTTTGCAGAAAACTCATTGTCCGCATATCCTGCAATCATTGCAATCCATGAGATCAAATTTCATGTGTGGCACACAGGCTGAGAAGATGTTGGCAAAGGTTGTAGATTCTGGTGTTAAACTTTCCAGTTCGCAAGGCCTTTTCAGCAATCACAGATTGGAAGGTTGCAAGTATTGGTCCCATTTCTGCCATCATGATAAGAAAATTATGGACCTACAGGAACCAGTACTTTAAAGAAATGGGTAAATAAAATTGAAATTAACTGCCCACGTGTTTTTCTCTCTTCTAGAAAGATTTTGTAATGTATCATTACACGTAAATGCATTTGTTTAAAACTTTGCAAGGCCCAAGGCCTTTGCAGAAAACTCATTTTGCACATGCAATCATTGCAATCCATGAGAGATCACATTTCACTGACACATTTTGCATACATCTGCGAGGGCACTTGTACCTTGATGCTGGCAAACATGTTCCAAACATTTTGCATTCAGAGAGAGGATGCTTTCAAATACCATAACATGTTCCAAACATTTGGCTGAGGCATTTTGTATATGCTTCCACACACTTTGCATATGTCTGCGAGGGTACTTGCAATTACCTTGATCCTGGCAAAGGCAGAGAGAGGATGTTTTAAAATACCATGACACGTTCCAAACATCCTAATGTGGTACAGGCTGAGAGGATGCTGGAAAAGGTTGTGGATCTTGCAATTACCTTGACGTTGGCAAAGGCAGAGAGAGGATGCTTTCAAATACCATAACATGTTCCAAACATCCCAGTTGGTACAGGCTGAGAGGATGCTGGAAAAGGTTGTGGATCTTGCAATTATCTTGATGCTGGGAAAGGCAGAGAGAAGATGCTTTCAAATACCATAAAATGTTCCAAACATCCCAGTGTGGTACAGGCTGAGAGGACGCTGGAAACTTTGCAAGGCCTTTGCAGAAAACCCATTTTGCACATGCAATCATTGCAATCCATGAGAGAACACATTTGGCTGAGGCATTTTGCATATGCTTCCACACATTTTGCATACCTTGACAGAGAAAGGATACTTTTAAATACCATAGCATGTTCCAAACATCCCAGTGTGGCACAGGCTGAGAGAATGTTGGAAAAGGTTGTGGATCCAGCTTGCAAGGCCTTATCAGCAAAACCAGTTTGTCAGAATTTAGTTCTTGTTATAAGTAGGGAGAAGTTAATAGAATAAAATGCAAAGGGAGGAAATAATTGCGTTGTTAGTGATTCTATTGGTAGGCCAATTACATCCTCAAATTCATTTTTGCCAAAGTCACAAATAGGACGATTTCAAATACCATAACATGTTCCAAACATCCCAATGTGGCACAGGCTGAGAGAATGCTGGAAAAGGTTGTGGATCCAACTTGCAAGGCCTTATCAGTGAACCCAGTTAATAGAAAAAAATACAATGGTAGGAAATAAATGCATTCTTAGTGATTGCCAATTATACATTCAATCCCCAAATTAATTTTTGCCAAAGTCCTCGATTAGAAACATAGCTAATGACGGAGTAAACAACGGATTCAAGGTAAGTGGATTTTTGTTTGTTGGGATTGGATTTTAGTTCTTGTGGGGAAAAATGCATTGCTAGACAAATTATACAATCAATTCTTTTTTAAATGGAAAATGTTGCTTATATTACTAAGGAAAAAATATAAAAATTAGAGGAAACAATGTTACGGAGGGCCCCCAAGAGGAAAACCACACAACACAATTCAATTCTTACCCCAATTCCAGCTATGCAGACAACACAACTTCTCTTTCTCCTTCTCCAAAGTTGGAATGATATTGGACTGGTTATGCAGACAACACAACTTCTCTTTCTCCTTCTCCTTCTCCATAGTTGGAATGATACTGGAGAGCTCTTTCTGAAATGCAACTTCATGGAACAAGAACTTGTTTTTAAATGAAGAGATTTTTCCTTGAGTTAACTTGGTTGTTTTCTCTTGAATAACATGAAATGGATGACTTAACAAAAAAATTGCACAGAAGCCAGAGAAGGTTGTTCAGAAGAGAGATTCATCTTTGAATAGAGAAGAAACTTTAAATCTTTTATGGTTGAAGATCTCATAATGAATTTTGCTTGTTCCAGCACCAGATATGACAAAAAGAAGAAATCTCCATCACCGCGAGAACACCCACCCATAATGGCTATGTGACATTACCTAGAATTATTCAAAGTGACATAGTCGGCACAAAAAGTTCAAATGTGACACCATAACAGTTCAAAGCACGTGATGTGTTTCCCACCATTAGCACTGAGGGCTGTCAAAGAACAAATTTTTGCATTCTCCAAGAAACTCTAAACTAGTGTAAAATAAACTTCTTCCTAGGAAAAAAACAACTAATAATTTTCTCTCCAATCAAATCATTTTCTCAAGAAATGACTTTGGAGACCTATTATGCGAGGCAAGTACAAGTTGCCCTATAGAACACCCACCCATAATGGCTATGTGACATAACCTAGAATTAGTCAAAGTGAGATAGTCGGCACAAAAGTTCAAATGTGACACCATAACAGTTCAAAGCACGTGATGTGTTTCCCACCATTAGCACTGAGGGCTGTAAAAGAACAAATTTTTGCATTCTGCAAGAAACTCTAAACTAGTGTAAAATAAACTTCTTCCTAGGAAAAAAACAACTAATAATTTTCTCTCCAATCTAATCATTTTCTCAAGAAATGACTTTGGAGACCTATTTTGTGAGGCAAGTACAAGTTGCTCTGTTCTACAGGGCAGCCTTCATTAAAACTCTTGAAATGGGTATTTCCTACAAGCTAGCAGTGATGCCAATTGACGACCTTCTATCTGTGAGGCAAGTACAATTTTCCCTATTCTATAGGGAAGCCTTCATTAAAACTCTTAAAATGGGTACTCAAATTTTCCTACAAGCTAGCAGTGATGCCAATCAACAAACTCTTTCTCAGACCTACTAGGGCAAGCTAGCAGTGATGCCAATCTCAGACATGCAACCTGTTTGAATTTCCCTGATAGAATGAAGTAAATGCAGTGGCAGATAAGTGGTTAAACCTTCTATAAAATACATAACTAGAGTTTTAGAAGAAAAGAAGACCAAAAACATGCAGCCAAAAGCTCTCATTTACTTTATTGAGAAACTCCCCATCTAAAACTAAACTAACATGCATTCATATCAACCACCTATGAATCCTATAAGACATCAACAAGCAAGAGTTTTATTGGACTTTCCTCTCATTCTACATAGACACATAGTAAGTTAGAGAAAACTGCTATTATTAGCAAATAAGAGTCCTACAACAATTAAAATCCAACTTAGAACTACTAGACTGATGGGAAGTGGGGTTATAAAGCCATTAGAGGTCGATTAGCAAATATGAAACTCCTAGTTCAGAACTGGTTATACTTGACTTCCTTCATTTCCTCCATAAATCAAACCAACTCAATTAAACTTGCAAGGATAATGTATACCTTGCTTGCAACTTCGCATTGATTAGCCAAATAAAAAATGATATGCAAGGATAATGGTCCTTTAATGTTATTTGATTAAGTCAATACTTGGTTTTTCACTTTCAAAAATGAGCTCTCTTCTTATTCATATTCGTTGGCAATCACCTCAAACACAACTATATTCATCTTTGCATAATATGTCCATTTTTCATTTGTAGAAGTGCACAATCTCGTTTCTTCACCTTTACATCCATGTCTTTTTCAAGGCATCCTTCAATTGCTGCCCAATGGCTGAATCTGCATTCACATCAACACCAATAACAAAACAATAGTCATACAACCCCAAAAAGTGACTCTCTTCTTATTCATATTACTTGTCAATCACCTCAAGCACAACTACATTTATCTTTGCACAATATGTCTATAATTGCACAATCTTGTTTCTTCACCTCTACATCCACGTCTTTTTCAAGGCATCCTTCAATTGTTTCCCAATGGCTGAATCTACATTCACATCAACACCAATAACAAAACAATAGTCATACAACCCCAAAAAGTGACTCTCTTCTTATTCATATTACTTGGCAATCACCTCAAGCACAACTACATTTATCTTTGCAAAGTATGTCCATAAGTGCACAATCTTGTTTCTTCACCTCTACATCCATGTCATTTTCAAGGCATCCTTCGATTGCTTCCCTATTGCTGAACCTTCACTAAAATCAACACAAATAACATAACAATAGTCAATGGTAGCATACTCTACTTCTTCATCCTGCTTGGCAATCACCTCAAGCACAACGGCATTTATCTTTGCACAGTATGTTCATAAGTGCACAACCTTGTTTCGTCACCTCTACATCCATGTCTTTTTCGAGGCATCCTTCAATTGCTTCCTAATGGCTGAACCTTCACTCACATCAACACAAATAACAAAACAATAGTCATACAACCCCACTCTTTTGTCAATGGTAGCATACAATCTTGTTTCTTCACCTCTACATCCATGTCTTTTTCAAGGCATCCTTCAATTGCTTCCCAATGGTTGAACCTTCACTCACATCAACACAAATAACAAAACAATAGTCATACAACCCCACTCTTTTGTCAATGGTAGCATACAATCTTGTTTCTTCACCTCCACATCCATGTCTTTTTCAAGGCATCCTTCAATTGCTTCCCAATGGCTGAACCTTCACTCACATCAACACAAATAACAAAACAATAGTCATACAAGCCCACTCTTTTGTCAATGGTAGCATACTCTGCTTCTTCATCCTGCTTGGTCCACTCTCTCAAATCCTTCTTCATCTTCACTCACTCTCTCTTTCAACCTCTGACACATTGGGGCCTTCTCCTCCTCAATTCCATTTCCAATGTTAGATATCCTTCACATTCTTAACATTAACTTGAGCATTCACAAATGCCCCAAGTGGATTAAAATCCACCTTATTTAGGGCATTATACATTGTTCTTCCTCTCCTCAACCACTTCAAGACATTGGCCTTCTATATATGCATTATACACCAATATTTCACCAGGAGTAATTTCAACATACCTCTCATTTGTGAAGTTTGCAGTTCCACTCCTTATTGGTTCTGCTGCTGCAAATGTATCTCCACTTGCACTTCCTTTGGCACCTTCTCTTTTACAGCTCCCCTAGAAGCCTTATTTAGGGCATTATACCTTGATCTTCCTTCTGCTCAACCATTTCAAGACATTGGCCTTCTATATATGCATTATACACCAATCTTTCACCAAGAGTAATTTCAAGATATCTTTCATTTGTGAAGTTTGCAGTTTCACTCTTTGGTGGTTCAACCATTTCAAGACATTGGCCTTCTATATATGCATTATACACCAATATTTCACCAAGAGTAATTTCAACATATCTTTCATTTGTGAAGTTTGCAGTTTCACTTGCACTTCCTTTCCTCTTACACTCTTATGTTCTTCAACCCCCATCTCTCTTATGTTGCAATGTCACTTTGCTGCTCCTTTGGCATGTTTTCAACCATATAATCTTCCACACTCTTCTTAATTAAATTCTCTTCTTGATCCTGAATATCATATCAAACTCTAGCCTATCATGGCTTTCCTACATTCAGAATCTTGTTGTTCACAACAGTATTTGGTTGCCCAAAAAGTACCCACTTCTATTTTCCTTCTACTTCACTCCCTGGTTCACCAATGGAAGTCATATAAAGATTAAAATATTCTAGAGCTTCTCCCTCTTTAGTCTCAATCACTATCTCTTCCAAGTCTTATTCAATGAGAAGATCTTCTTCCCCTATGTACTCTATGGGCTGAGCACAATCTCCATTCTCTCCCTATTGTTCCTAAGAGCACTCATACTCATGGGTTGATGAAAAGAGAAGAAAACCCGGAGAAGAAACAAGAGTGATTGAGGAGATGCAGATTGCCCTGGATTTTCAGGACTATATGATTTATAAGAGTAATTTCAGCATACATTTCATTTGTGAAGTTTGCACTTCTACTCCTTGTTGGTGTTGCTGCTGCAAATGTATCTCCACTTGCACTTCCTTTGGTACCTTCTCTTCAGCTCCCCTAGAAGCCATATCTCTCCTCTTGCACTCGTATGTCCTTCAACCCCAACATCTCCATCCTCTGCTGCAATTTCACTTTGCTGCTCCTCTGACATATTTCAATATACCTTTCATTTGTTAAATTTGGACTTCCACTCCTTGTTGGTGCTGCTGCTGCAAATGTGTCTCCACTTGCAACTCCTTTGGCACCTTCTCTTCAGCTCCCCTAGAAGCCATATGTCCTTCAACCTTCTCTTACACTCTTATGTCCTTCAACCCCAACTTCTCCATCCTCTGTTGCAATGTCACTTTGCTGCTTCTTTGGCATATTTTCAACCATATGATCCTCTACACTCTTCTTAATCAAATTCTCTTCTTGATCTTCCACACTTGGCCTGAATAACATATCAAACTTGAGCCTATCATGGCTTCCTGCATTCAGAGTCCTGCTGTTCACAGCAGTATTTGGTTTCCCAAAAATTAACTCCTCCTTACTAACTTCTATTTTCCTTCTTCACAGCAGTATTTGGTTTCCCAAAAAGTAACTCCTTACTAACTTCTATTTTCCTTCTTCTTCACTCCCTGCTTCTCCAGCTTAAAATACTCTACAGCTTCTCCCTCTTCAAGCTCAATCACTACCTCCATCCTCTGTTGCAATGTCACTTTTCTGCTCCTCTGACATATTTTCAACCATATGATCCTCCACACTCTTCTTAATCAAATTCTTTTCTTGATCTTCCACACTTGGCCTGAATATCATATCAAACTCGAGCCTATCATGGCTTCCTGCATTCAGAGTCTTGTTGTTCACAGCAGTATTTGGTTGCCCAAAAAGTAACTCCTCCTTACTAACTTCTATTTTCCTTCTTCTTCACTCCCTGCTTCTCCAGCTTAAAATACTCCACAATTTCTCCCTCTTCAAGCTCAATCACTATCTCCATCCTCTGTTGCAATGTCACTTTCTGCTCCTCTGACATATTTTCAACCATATGATCCTCCACACTCTTCTTAATCAAATTCTTTTCTTGATCTTCCACATTTGGCCTGAATATCATATCAAACTCAAGCCTATCATGGCTTCCTGACATTCAGCATCCTGTTGTTCATAGCAGTACTTGGTTGCCCAAAAAGTAACTCCTCCTTACCAACTTCTAATTTCCTTCTTCACTCCCTGCTTCAGGCTCAATCACTATCTCTTCCATGTCTTATTCAATGAGAAGATCTTCTTCTCCTATGTACTCTATGGGCTGAGTACAACCTCCATTACCCTCCCTTCATGGGTTATTTTTCTCCATTGCCTTTCAAGGCAATCTGCATTCCTAAATCACTCTCATTTCATTTCCTGGTTTTCTTCTCTCTTTTCATCAACTAGGATTTTCAGGACATCCCTCGAGCTGCTCTTCTGCCATGTTCTCTATATTCAATATAACTTCATCAAATATCTCCATCTTTGCTGCTACTTCATCTCTAATGTGTACTGCTTCCACAACTGTAACATCTTGGGCCACTCCTAGTGATAGGATGCATTCTTCTTCATAGCAGTCTTCGAAATTAAGTCTTCTCTTCTTCCATCGTAATCATCAATATTTTTCCCATTTATCTATCATCAAACTCTTTGCAGAGCATCTTTAAGGGCCTTCCATTCACTAGTAATTCTGCCAGCTCCTCTAAGGATTTAATGTTTCCTTGTTCTAGCAGCTCCATTGTTAGC
Source organism: Taxus chinensis (assembly GCA_019776745.2). Classification (NCBI taxonomy): domain Eukaryota; kingdom Viridiplantae; phylum Streptophyta; class Pinopsida; order Cupressales; family Taxaceae; genus Taxus; species Taxus chinensis. The sequence continues at coordinate 718,340,296 of CM034146.1, read as the reverse complement.
TCTAAAAGCATGAAGAAAAATAGAGCAAGAAGATAGAGACAGAAAACTGCACTGTCCAGAATGAACAGGCAGGGTATATTTATCATTAGGAGAAGTAGTTATTAGTTTCTTCGGTTACAACTGAAATGCATCCTCCTAACAAATTAGAACCACATGGGTTCGTTATATATTCAACACCCCCCCTTAATGACAAACCTTGAAACAACACCAAGTTTATCTCTAAACTTGACAAACAACAAAGGACCAAGAGGTTTAGTCATTACATCAGCAGGCTGATCTGCAGATGGACAAAAATGCAGAGAGATTTCACCAGAATCAACCAACTGGCGAATATAATGATGATGAATCTCAATATGTTTAGTGCGGGCATGATAAATAGGATTCTTCACCATCTTGAGAACACCTTGATTATCACAAAAGAGTGAAAGAGGTGTTGCAGCAGCCTGAGGAAACTGAAAGTCAGTCAGAATTCCGACGAAGCCATATTGCTTCACAACTGGCACTAACAACAGCCTTGTATTCTGCTTCCGTAGAAGAGATGGCAACAATAGGTTGAAGTTTACTTTGCCAAGAAACAACTCCTGAACCAAAAGAGAAGATATATCCTGTGGTAGATCGTCGAGTATCTACAGATCCTCCCCAATCAGAGTCAGTATAGCCAATCAACCTGAAATTTGCAACTCTCTGATATAAAATGCCAAAGTCAAGAGTTCCTTTGACATATCGTAGAACTCGTTTTGCTGCTCCCCAGTGAATGAGTTTCGGTTTAGATAAAAACCGTGAGAGATAACTGACAGCAAAACATAGATCCGGTCGTGTAGTTGTTAGATAGATCAAACTACCCACCAACTGTCTGTATAATGATTCATCGACCGGTGGTGAATCATCATGGGCTGAGAGTTTCAACCCTACCTCCATAGGTGTAGAAGAAGAATTACAATCATACATGTGAAATTTTTGTAGCAGGTTAGTGGCATACTTAGCTTGAGATATGAAAATCAAGTGATCAAGTTGCCAGAATTCTACACCAAGAAAATAGTGAAGGAGGCCTAAATCAGTCATGTCAAAAGCAGCACATAAATATGATTTTACCTTATGAATTGCAGCATCTCTACTGCCAGTGATGGCAAGGTCATCAACATATACAATAAGAATCACAATGTCATCATCATTGCTTTTGACATAGAGATTCGGATCAGAATGACTCCGTGTGAAACTTGAATCTCTGAGATGTTTATCTATTTTTATGTACCAGGCTCGAGGAGCCTGCTTAAGTCCATACAAGGACTTAATCAATCTGCATACCAGATGCTCACTACCACGAGCCCGAAAACCCTCAGGCTGTGTCATATACACCTCTTCCTCCAAATCCCCATTCAGGAAAAGCACTTTTGACATCCATCTGATATGCTTTCCAACCAAACTGAGCTGCAAAAGAAAGAAAAAGTCGAAAAGTGACCATCTTTACAGTAGGAGCAAATGTTTCTTCATAATCTATCCCCTCCTGTTGCGAAAAACCTTTCGCAACGAGTCGAGCCTTGTACTTATCCAAAGTACCATCTGCTTTGCACTTGATTTTATACACCCATTTACAGCCAATGGTGTGTTCCCTGGAGGTAATGGCACCAACTTCCAGGTATTATTCTTAATCAAGGCATCATACTCTAGTTGCATGGCAATTTCCCATTCCGGTATGCCTCGTGCTTCAGAGTATTTCTGTGGCTCATGAATATGAAGAAGATCAGAAGCAAGAGCAAATTGAGCTTGCTCAGAATAATCAATTTGCTTACCAGTTCGTCGAGACCTTCCATCTAAGAGAGGAGACAATTCGTCTTTCCTCAAATCTTGAATAGTGGAATAAAACCACTTAGGCCTCCGCTGAACTGAAGATGTGGTGGCTTGTGTTTCTGGAAGAGAAGCCAATGGAAGTTCCGGAGGAGAAACCAACACAAGTTGATTTCCTGGTGACTCAACAATCTCAGTGGAAGATTGTCCAGACTGTCCTGGAGTCTGTGGAGGAGTATGAGAAGAACCAAATGCATGATCAGGAAAGGAAAGAGTACCAAACTCTTTTATGACACCTTGCTGATCGCTGCCCCTTGGCTGGTCCCCTTGCTGATTACAACCAAAGAAAGACTTTGTTTCTTTTACATCAACATCTCAACTAATAATGATCTTATTAGTGGAAGTATCAATCAACCTATAGGCTTTAGATTGATCACTATAACCAGCAAAAAAATATCTAGAACATTTGGAATCTAATTTACTCCTCTTATTTTCAGGAACCAAAGTATAAGCAGCTGAACCAAAAACACGAAATGCTGATACCTCTGGTTTGATGGTGGACCAAGCTTCCTCTGGTGTGATGTCCTGCAAGGCTTTGCAAGGACTCCGATTGAGTATATAAACAGCTGTGTTAATAGCTTCTCCCCAATATTTATAGGGTACTCCTCAATTGTGCATCATGCATCGAGTCATCTCCATGATGGTTTTGTTCCTCCGTTCTACCACCCCATTTTGCTGCGGGGTATAAGGGGCTGTCAACTGGCGTTGAATCCCTTCTTTACTGCAGAAATCTGCAAATTGTTTAGAGGTAAACTCACCCCCATTATCGGATCTCAAAGTCTTGATCCGCCGGCTGGTTTGATTCTCCACCAAGGCCTTGAACTTGACAAAAGAAGCAAAGCAATCAGACTTCTTTTTCAAAAGATAGACCCACATCTTCCAAGAATGATCATCCACCAGCAAGAGAAAATAACGTGCACCAAGGACTGTGGGAGTCTTCCACGATGGCTCACATAGATCTGCATGTACAAGATCCAAGAGCCCCTTTGCACGCCAAGCACCTTCAGAGGGAAAAGACTTCCGCTTTTGTTTTCCTGCAAAACAACCAACACACATATCATGTTTCTCCTGAATAGGAGGCAAACCAACAACCATGTTGGTTCTATGAAGGCGGGCTAAATACTAAAGGTTGAGATGGCCATATCTTTTGTGCCATAAAACACTGGTATTGCCTTCCACAACTAAGGCATGCAGGTTGACCGTGGCAGGATCAACAAGTCTATATAGACCACCATGCCCAATCCCCAAAGCAACAACCTTGTTTTGCTTGATGTTAGACACAATACATTGTTTACCAGAAAATTTTACAGAGATATTGGGATTATCAGTTAGTTGACTGATAGATAACAAGTTCTTATTCATGTTAGGCACATATCTAACATTTTTTACAAGCAATTTGGTATTATTATTTAGCATAATACGAACATCCCCAATACCCTCTACAACATGTGATCTTCCATCTCCTAAAGTAACTGAATCAGAAGAACATGAATTAAAATTGACATACCGGTCTTTTTGACATGTGAAATGCCGTGATGCTCCAGAATCAAAGAACCAACATCGAGTAGGACTGCCATTATCCGTGCAAGATGCCATGAGAGCATATTCTTCTTCTGACTCGTGTTCAACTGTAGCCACATGTCCCTGCCCCTTCTGCTTCTTCAGGGCATTGAGTCTTTTCCGACAGTCTTTCTTTACATGACCAAGTTTGTGACAATAGTAACATTTCACTTGATATTTAGGAGAGGAAGAGGATGACTCAGCCTGTCGTTTATACTTTCCTTTAGATTGAGCAACAAAAGCGCTCTCAGATTGTCCAGAAGTGGACTATTGAACCTGTGTCTGTCTTCGTTCTTTTTGCAACAGGTAGGAACTCACCTTGTCAAACGTAAGGGTTTGACTCTCCGCCATTAAATGAAGTGCTTCCACAAATGACTCATACGAAGAAGGCAAGCTATTTAGAACCAAAGCCACCATATCATCATCATCCACCTTTTTATTTATGGAAGACAACTGGTCTCAAAGATCTTTCATCCGAAGTAGGTGCTCAGATAGCGATCCACCTTCTTGTAATTTTACGGAAAAGAGCATATTTTTCAGGTATAAAACCCGACTCTTTTCTGTCGTCTGATATTTACCCTTCAGACTGGCCCATAATGTGCTTGCCACAGTGGCATTCCGCACTTCCGGTATCATATCATCCGATACCGACAATTTGAGAAGTAATAGTGCCTCTTTATGACGCTTGTCATAATTCTCGGAGTGCGTTGCTGGTCGATTTTCATCACCCTTGATTATTTTATCACAATCACGAAATTCCGCAACCGTTAAAATCTTATGACTCCAAACATTGAAATTAGTTCCTATTAATTTTTGTGACTCTGGCAGAATAAGATTTGAAATATTCGCCATTTTATTATGAAAATAACGGAAATAATGGAATACAGTATTTTGTCCACCAAACTAAAACAAAATATACTTTATTCAGAAAGGGTGTTATTATGCATGAATATACATGGCAGCAGAAAAATACGTGGCAGCAGAGAAATATAAAACACCAAAATCATTTAGTTTTATAAGCAATGATTTTATAAGGTGAATCTTTTGCCTTGCTACCTCTGCCACGAACCACGATTTTTATTTTTATTTTTGCACGTGCTTTGATTATTTTTGCACGGATCTTCCCTCACATATTCCTCCAACGGAAGTCTGCCCTGGATCTCACGTATTCTGCCCTTTGCTGCTTACCCACTGTTTTGCTCTGAACGGTTTTGCTGTAACCCACGATTCTGTTCCAGTGACCACAACTTGTGACCAACGATGCCCTCGTTTTTGCGATTCTGCCCACTGACAGGTGCCAACGATGCCCACGTTTTTGCAACTTGCGACTTGCTTCTAACAATGACGCCACAGCAATCTACAGCAAATCGTTTTTATTCTTCACGATGTTGCTTCACGAATCTCTCGAGTTGCTTCATCGACTTCCTCCAGCGATGCCTCCTCCTCTCTTCTGCCCTGCGTCGACTGTACCTCTCGTCGACCTCTCCTCTCACCGGTGCCCTTTGCTCTGATACCAATGTTAGAACTCTAGCAAAGCATGAAGAAAGAATAGAGCAATGGAGACAGAGAGAGCAAACTGCACTGTCCAGAATGAACCAGGCAGGGTATATTTATCATTAGAAGGAGGAGTAGTTATTAGTTCCTTCGGTTACAACTGATTTACATCCATCCCTTGGCTAGTTGTTGACTCTATGGCTTTCCCCTCTGAAAACATCTCTTGCTCGCAAGGTGATTATTTATTCCTACCAATCGTTTCTACCTTCTCACATCCCTTGAATGCCTTTGTTTCAGCTTTATCTTTCTTTGCTTTCTCATTATTGCTTGTCTTCTGGTTGCTTCTACCACTTCCTTTGTCTTATCTCTTCTTCCAACCTGGTTATCCTTTTTTTAACATCATCCACAAGCCATAGCCACAACCCTCCTCAAATTCACTACTCTCAACATCTTTAGATGTTGTATACCAAACTTATGCCAATCAATCTTAGACCTGACAACCTGTTTGAATTTCCCAGCAGAGAGGTGGTTAAACCTTCTACAGAATACACAATTGGAATTTCAAAGAAAAAAAAGACCACAAACACACTGTCAATTAGCAGCCAAAAGCTCTCCTTTATTTTATTGAAAAACTCCTTATTAACAAAGGCTACTTCTACCCTTCTAAACTAACATTTGTATATATTATTTATAAATACAACCGCACTTTTATGACTTCTAAGACTTCTTTTTGACTTCTTCATCTTGAACAATAAAAATCATCACTAACTGCAACCTGATCAACCTTTGTAGAGTGTCGTTGAGCTAACAAATAAGCACCAAAAAGGTGGTGTTTAAAAACACCAGGGAATGTATTATTGTGGAAGACATCAATAGGGATTGATTAGTCCATGCCTTTGAGACGTGTTTCAATGAAGATTGTTAGAAAGTAGAATAGAAGAAAATACAGGGCTTGCTCTATGGAGAAAATAAATAGAAAGTAGAATAGAATAGAGGTGCATCATTCTTCATCTTGGACAATAAAAATCATCACTAACTGCAACCTGATCAACCTTTGTAGAGTGTCGTTGAGCTAACAAATAAGCACCAAAAAGTTGGTGTTTAAAAACACCAGGGAATGTATTATTGTGGAAGACATCAATAGGGATTGATTAGTCCATGCCTTTGAGACGTGTTTCAATGAAGATTGTTGGAAAGTAGAATAGAAGAAAATACAGGGCTTGCTCTATGGAGAAAATAAAAAGCAATATGGGAATTGGATGCACACATGAGTTTGAGACATTTGTGCTCGGCCAGGAAGTGCCAGGACCTTACACCAATGTGAGTATGATGCTTGAATGCAATATCTTTACTGGTGCTAGTAGTCTTCAGAGAATTGGCAGATCCAAATACTTGGCAAAATCTGAGAGTTTCATCCCCTGCCGCAGAAGCCACTGTGTAGCCATCTGGATTCTGAGAAGCATAAACCTTGTTGACGTTAGGATGCTATAAAGAATGAAAGGCAGAAAGAAGGCGTTTGGAAACAAGTGTGTAGAGGATTTTTATATCAAATTTTTGAATCAAACTCCATGTGGATAGCTAGATATAGCACTCTACTAGTATGAGCAGAAAGGTCTGATACTTCCACGATGTTAGCTGGTTGTGGGCATAGCCATATGAGCTGAGCAGCTCCCTCTGGTGTTTACTCCACAAGTGGACACACGTCTGAGAGACAGTACCGATGGAATTGAGGCAGGCACCCGTGTGGGTGTTCCACATCTATCTGCAGTCCCTCCACCGGACACCAAGAGAGTGGGTGTTTCACTGCAGCACGGTGGGTATAAAATCAATTGAATGGACACCATGCCAATGCTTTCACTGCAGCACGGTGGGCGTCAAAATGATGAAGGTATTTAGTCCACATCTATCTGCAGTCCCTCCACCGGACACCAAGAGAGTGGGCGTTTCACTGCAGCACGGTGGTTATAAAATCAATTGAATGGACACCATGCCAATGCTTTCACTGCAGCACGGTGGGCGTCAAAATGATGAAGGTATTTAGTCCACCGCTGGCAAGCTGCTGCCCAGACCCTGACCACTTTAACCCACACACTTCCTGCCCGTGCCCTCTGTATGTCTCCACAATGTGTTCCCGGATCCGAACATCATGCTTCAAAATCTTGCCATCCAAGCCACCTGATGTCAGAGTTGAATCCACATTCCAAGCCAGGGATCCCACTCGACCAGTGTCCCATATCTGCACATCGCAATTATTCAGCCCGACGGCAATATGCCTCCCATCACCCAGCTAACACTTGTAACAGAACCCGCCTCCTCCATGCTCATAAGCTCCGAAATAAGGCTAGCGGAAGCATCCCACAGGTACACCGTCTGCCCAAGCACTAAAGCCAATACATTCTTGGCACCCCACTCCATCAGATTCAAATAATAATCATCCAAAATCTCCGGCGCATCCAGAGTCCTCTCCAGGCACTGTAAACACACAGAAAGAGGAAAAAATTACAAAAATTAATCAAAGATAAGAGAGCAATTCTACAGACCCCAAAAAAAATTCTGGGAAATACAGTGTACGGGATTTTTGGATCAGCATTCAGTTCCCGCGCTGTAAACAATTTTGTGCATCTCTATTAATCGTTGTTGTCAATGAGACTACATTTGCATTATGTATTTTGTCAAACAATTGGCATGCCTTTCGGACATGTCATGAAAACCACGAAAACAAAACATCCATTGAATTATGTTTTATTACAGATGTTAAACAATGTGTTTTGCATAAGGTATATCAGATAAAGCTCCCACTACTCCATTTTCAGCTAAGGCAACGGTGAACATCTGAATGAATGTGCAGCTAGATTTGGCAACCTCTTCGGCAATTCTTGAATTGAGTTTGGTTCTTACTAAAATACGAGGAGGTGCATCAGTTCTTTCAACAGAAAATGAGGAGCAACACTCCCAGATTTTCCATCCACTATAGTTCTGAGCTTTCTTGTAAGTTCCTTCCCACCATCACAATTAAAAGAAGCAGTAGCAATCGAGACATCTGCAACAGAAACAGAAGAAAAGTTCAATCCCAAAACTGTAACTCTCTGGAGAATTCATCCCTCTTTAGTTGCAAATTCCCCCATTTGGACCACTGATCTGAGCCTAACTCCTCCCTCGACAACATTTGCATAAACTCTATGCAACTCGATCTGTCACTCTCTATTTGCATTTCAGAAACCTCTCCGCTGTCCAAATGTAGTTCTCCATTTGCTTCCATTCCAGTGCCCAATGCTACTACAAGGCTAAATGGGCTTTTTCTGGCTTCCCTTGTTGTCATACCCATTTCTTGCATAGGCAATATGGTGCCTTCATATACATGAACATTGACGGTATCTAATGGAGCTTGAAGCTACCACTTTCCACAGTACACATTGTACCATGTCCCCTTTGGCAAATAAGCATCCACAGTCCTTGCTCCTTCCTTCAAAACAGGGGACATAAGAATCCCCTTCCCCAGTAGAAATTGGGTGCTGATTCCCAATGTGTTAATATCATTAGGGAAGGTGAAAACTAGAGGCCTTGCAAATTGGAAATCCTTTGGTATGGGCTTCAAAAGACAATGTGTATATATGTACGGAAGAAGGCAATATCTCAGACCTTTTGCTTTCCTTGCAGACTCTGTGACAGACTTGTTGTATATTTTCCCCTCTCCGGCGGAATCAGGGCAAACGCGGGTTTGGGAGTCGGGAGGACAGGGCGGAGAAGCACGAGCATAGAACATGTTGCGCATCCTCCCAAGCCCGATGCATATGCACAGCCACCTCCCGAACCCGACTGGAACAGATCAGAGGCGGAAACCAGAGGCGGAAACCAGAGGCGGAAAGACACGGCAAAGGGACATGTCGGGGTTTCTTCCAAACCCGACAAAGAAGAAAATATGTATGCGGGTCTCCAAATCCCGCGCCAAAGCAATCACGAAAACCAGTCGGGCGGGCAAGCCAGGAAAGCATAAAATTTGGGAGTCGGGAGGACAGGGCGGAGAAGCACGAGCATAGAACATGTTGCACATCCTCCCAAGCCCGATGCGCATGTGGGTTCATCTTCCGCCCCGACACAAAAGAAAGCTCGGAATCACGTGGGAAGCGGGTTTCGGGACAACGCAAGCATCGAACACATGCCGGGGCTTCTTCCAAACCCGATTCGAAGTACAGTCTGCCATAATGAGACGAGTTAGGTGCGGATGTGGAGGTGGTTGGAAGAAATTCCGAATTTCTCTTCTCCCTCATTTTTTCTCATATAAATGTAAGGAGAGGCTGTTTTAAAAATGGTGGGACATTTTGTTTTGTGCCTCCTCCCTTCTTCTCCCTGGCAGGTGGATTTGTGGAGCAAAGGACCTTCCCATTTGAAATTGTAATGCAACCTTGCCTCTTGGCATTTTGCAGTGTTGTATCCCCCTTGGAGCAAATTAATGCATATCTGTGGATGTTTTCTCAACCCTCTACGTGTTTATTTGCGTCCTTCCGATCTTCACTGTGAATCTGGCTATCTATGCATATCTTTTGCATTACATTTTATTGGTTTGTGTTTATTGGCAAGACATATGTTCTTCATTCCTCGGTGCATCACCTCCTTAGCTTAGGTTTATTTTTATGCATTTCTCTCTCCCTGTCTCCTTGGTAGTTAGATTAGGTTTTTGGGGTAAACCTTTGCGTTTTATTGGTGCATCTGAACAGAGGAATAGGAGCCAGCCTTCATCCGGAGAGCTTTTCCGATTTCGCAAGGTCCCACACTTGGGAAAAGCTCCATGTTGTGCAATCGCACTGGGAGTCTCAAACGATTGTGTTGCGGAGTCCCAGGGGTGCTGTGATTCGACACCAACAAGACTTCCATAAGTAAAGCTTTTGACAAATCGTATGCTTTTCTGAATGATCTCTGGCAAAAGGATAAAATGAACCCAGTTGAATCCATCTATTACAGCGCTCTTCCGTTGTGTCTTTTGCAAATCTACAAATATCAGCACCCACCATCAGGACTCCGAAAAATCCAAAACTTAGCATTGTAGGTATAGAGTACCAGAGATCATCCCATGTTGCAGCATTATCTCATGTCCAATGTGCAGCATGCCAAACCCAACAAAAGTAGAACGGGTCAATATGAATGGCCTCTTGTTTAATGGACTATATTGACTCAGTCGCCGATCTTATCATAAGAAATGAAAATCTATGAGATGCAGAAAACAGTCCATCCTAGTGTTTAATGGACAAATCTGTATGACACAAGAAGGTGGTTGCGTTGTGAAATTGCTGCTTATTTAGAACTGGGATTGCCCATTCAAATAGGAATTTCATCAATTGTCAAAATCTCACTAAATTGGGATATTTCTGTTACTGATTGTCTCTCCAGCAGCACATATTTTGGCATTATGAGCCTAGCATGTGTCTTTGGAGTTGTGGCTATCCAGTTCCTCTATGGTGTGTGGTTCTTGATTGAAATAGCTAGCTTTGTCTAGTATGCCACTTAGACGGCAATGTGGTTAACCAGAATAACATATCCTTCATTAGGGTATAAAATTTGGTGTTAAAATGGGAATGAATCGCCATAAAACATCTCTTGAAAAGTTTCTTTTCAAAACTGTCAAACTTGATAAGAGTGTCAGCTTCATCCTTAGCTTCTTGCTAGGGAAGCTCAGAATCTTGAATTTAAGGCCACTTTGCATATTAGGACCAGCAATTTCAAAATGTAACATGAGCTAGTGGCAGTTTGTGTAAGCATTGGCAACACTCCTGTCTTTTGTGAAGCCAAGACTAGAATCCAGTAATTTGCAGGCTGGAGACATTTCCATTAATTTGCTTCTATACCATTACCAACTATGGGCAGGATAGAATCATCAGTACTTGTAACGTTGGCATATTCTAAAAGCGTACAAAGGTTAGTGCAATGGATTTGACATGTTATAGTGTTGTAAATCGAAGTTATGCATTATATTTTACCAGTCCCTTTGAATTCCTTCTGGTTATATATGATCATTCTTGTTCTTTCTGTCTTCTTCAGCCCTTGCTTTGCAGGACTGGCATCTCAAATTGTAGGACTGGTAAGATCAAATTCTGGAAAGACTGGTAGGGAAGAATGCTAAATTCCTTAATGTTTGTGAAGGTTCTTGTACACAGAATATATCACATTACAACAATTAGCAGCATTTTGGTAAGGAATATTGAAATTGAAATGTAAGTTGTATCCTAAGTGCAAGTTATACAAAGGGTCATACTTCTAAATTACTCTAAAAGGTGCAACAGTGATGTCTGGCACGCTGTGACAATTGCAGAAAAGTAAATGAAATCTAAGGAAAATATTTTAACTGCCAATTTAGAACTTAGCTGAAAAGAGTAGATTTGAATTCTGTGCAGGTTAGTAGCCAAAACGAACAATAACTAGCAAAACCCTATGTGAACCTATTTGGTGGGGGAGTTATAAAAAAAAAAATACCAGTTCACATTTTTTCCTAAAATGGAGAAAATTCTTCTATTGCCTATAGACAGTACCTTAAGCTTGTATATTTAGACCCAAGTCGTTGCCTTCAAATCCTCAAATATGTCAATTTTCATGTAAGAGTTAGAAGGATACATCTGTAATTGAGCTATGGCCTTCCCGTAAATTGATGATCTACCTATACATGAAAAACAGAGTTGATAAAACCCCTAAACTGCGAGTTAAAAAGAGTTTTGAAATAAGTAACTCGATCTATAAGGAATCCATTGAAAGAGCAGGAATGAGAAGCACAGTCGCCGATGGCAGGACAACCAGGACAACCTGGAATGAAATGACAATTAGGATTTCCGCAGCCCTCCCTGTTCCACGTGGACAGCCAAGGTTTTCGCAATGGTCGTCATTGAGTACAGATCAAATTCGAGCCACTGATCATTGTTCTGCAGGTCGATGCGGCTCGCAGTGTAAACACAAAGCAGTTACAGAAAACTTCTATTAAAAGCAAATAACAGTTCAAAATAATTCCCTACTAGACTGACGGAAGTGGGAGTTATGTAGCAGTTAGTGATCAATTACATCAGATAGTTGATGCTAGTATATTACAATTCTTATAGTTAGAAAGGGTAAATGTGGGAGGTGCATCATTCTTCATCTTGGCAAAAAATAATCATCACTAACTGCAACCTGATCGACCTTTGTAGAGTATCGTTGAGCTAACAAATAAGCACCAAAATGGTGGTGTTTAAAAACACCGGGGAATGTATTATTGTGGCAGACATCAATAGGTATTGATTAGTCCATTGCCTTTGAGACGCGCTGCAATGAAGATTGTTAGAAAGTAGAACAGAAGAAAAATACAGGGCTTGCTCTATGGAGAAAATAAAAAGCAATATGGGAATTGGATGCGCACCTGAGTTTGAGACATTTGTGCTCAGCCAGGAAGAGCCAGGAATTACAAGAAACATCACCTTAAAACCAATGTGCGTATGATGCTTGAATGCAATATCTTTACTGGTGCTAGTAGTTTTCGGAGTATAGGCAGATACAAATACTCGCCAAAATCTGAGAGTTTTTCATCCCCTGCTGTAGAAGCCACTGTGTAGCCATCTGGACTCTGAGAAGCATAAACCTTGTTATAGAAAGTAGAATAGAAGAAAAAAACAGGGTTTGCTCTATGGAGAAAATAAAAAAGCAATATGGGAATTGGATGCTCACCTGAGTTTGAGACATTTGTGCTCAGCCAGGGAGTGCCAGGAATTACAAGAAACATCACCTTAAACCAATGTGAGTATGATGCTTGAATGCAATATCTTTACTGGTGCTAATAGTCTTCGGAGCATCGGCAGATCCAAATACTTGCCAAAATCTGAGAGTTTCATCCCCTGCCGCAGAAGCCACTGTGTAGCCATCTGGACTCTGAGAAGCATAAACCTTGTCGACATTAGGATGCTATAAAGAAAGAAAGGAAGAAAGAAGGCTTTTGGAAACAAGTCTGTAGATGGTGTTTATATCAAAATTTTGAATCAAACTCCATATGTGGATAGCTAAAAGAAAAGTTACCTGTGATAGATATAGCACTCTGCTTAGTATGGGCAGAAAGGTCTGCTATCTTGCGCATTGAAGGATACTTCCACAATGTTAGCTGGTTGTGGGCATAGCCATGTGAGCTGAGCAGCTCCCTCTGGTGTTTACTCCACAAGAGGGCACACACCTGAGAGCCAGTATCGATGGAATTGAGGCAGGCACCCGTGTGGGTATTCCACATCTTAATACATCTATCTGTAGTCCCTCCACCGGACGCCAATAAATTGCTCTGGAATGGACACCATGCCAATGCTTTAACTGCAGCACGGTGGGCATCAAAACGATGAAGGTATTCAGTCCTCCTGTTATCCCAAATGTGCAGCAAATTGTCGTTAGCCCCGCTGGCAAGCTGATGTCCAGATCCTGACCACTTCAACCCGCACACTTCCTGCTCGTGCCCTCTGTATGTCTCCACAATGTGTTCCCGGATCCGAACATCATGCCTCAAAATCTTTCCATCCAGCCCACCTGATGTCAGAGTCGAATCCACATTCCAAGCCAGGGATCCCACTCGACCAGTGTGCCCCTTCAATGTCCTCAACTGCCGATTAGACTCTGTGTCCCATATCTGCACATCGCAGTTATTCAGCCCCACTGCGATATGCCTCCCATCACAAGCCCAGCTAACACTGGTAACAGGACCCTCCTCCTCCTCCATGCTCATAAGCTCCGAAATAAGGTTAGTGGAGGCATCCCACAGGTACACCGTCTGCCCAAGCGCTATGGCCAAAACATTCTTGGCACCCCACTCCATCAGATTCAAATAATAATCATCCAAAATCTCCGGCGCATCCAAAGTCCTCTCCGGGCACTGTAAACACACAGAAACCCTTGAGGAAAAATTTACAAAAATTAATCAAATATAAGAGAGATAGCATTTCCACAGACCCCAAAAAAAATTCTGGGAAACACGGCGTAAGGGATTTTTGGATCACGATTCAGATCCCACTCTGTAGTCCATCATCGAGAATAGGATGATGGATCTAGTTTAATGTAAACAACTCTGTGGTCCATCATCAAGACGAGAATAGACTGATGGATTACAAAGTATGTCCCTAAATGTTGATCAAGAAATTCCTTAACACAGATTTCTCCAGAAGCATTGTTTCTAATAAACTAACTAAACAATTTGGTATAGTAGTCTCTCACCTGTGGAATATAACGATGTGATCTGGAGGACATGGGCAGAGGACGAAGAGGATCAGAAGAGCAAAGGGTAGTATTATATATGGTTTCTGTCGCAGGAGGGGGCTTGCTTTGGAAAGAAAGAATCCTCGATTTGGGGAACATTGTTGCAGAGAGGTGCTTCCTGTAAGCTTCTTTAGACAGACATGGACTGTCAGGGCAACTGCTGCTTTCTTTTTCCTCATCATTCAGAATGACACGAGCCACATCCAAATCCAACGAACCTCTGTCTGGAATAAACCTATCGCCCTGCAAACACCACAATCATCAGCAATTTTCTTTTGCCATACGCCCAAATCATTCATATTCCTAACAGTAAATACTTACACTATTGTGCCTGACCAAGAACTGACTTGCCGTGTTGGTATTTTCTTGCATGGGAACCCGTTTTCTGCCTCACTTCGATCCTCCTAAAAGCCTTCTTTGGGGATTCCACAGCCATCCTATCCTGCAAAACAAAACAGACCCAAAACACAAAAAACAATAATATAGAACTACGAAATAAAGCAGACAGGTTCGGAGTTAGTGGGAAAATCCAGAAGATGTTTCAGAGCACAACGCACTTTGCTTTAGCATAAATTTGGAGAAAAAAACCAGAAATCTCGCCAAGCTAAAGAGATTGCCCGATGATTGTTTAGGGCATTAGGCGCGATATATGTACATAGGTGATGCCTCCCAACGGTCAATAATAATGTTTTTGAATTCGTGAAATATATCCGTTGGCCCAACGGTTATATCTATTGTTTAATCTTGTGTCTTCACTTAATACGTTGGCCCAACAGCTATCTTTGATTTAGTACACCACAAGCGTTTACAATTGACACGAGCCTTGCTCCCTCTGACGGTGTAGATACTTCAGATCTATACTTCAACGACACAATATTTTTAAATTTTTATCCTACGGTTTCATAAACATGTAGAATTATTAGATGTATAACTAGCATACAGTCATTCATTAGCCACGACCTCTATCCTGGCACTCTAGAGTTTTAAACCATTTTCTACAAATTTTGGTGGAATACATGTTAGATTCTTATTCGTTCTGATGCACTGAAATCTTTCCTTAAGGTCACCTATGCTCTTCAAACATTTTTTTGGGAAGTGACTGTACATTTTAAACATTAATGCCCATCAAAACATGTAAAAAATATTAATAATGTTTTATTTATTTTAAAAATAACAATTTTATTTATTTAACAATATTTTTAAACTAAAAATGTTTTATCATCTTAATAGAATTTGTATATAAAGTTTTCATTATTTGGTATTCCTTTACGTGCTTGCTTCACGGAATGTCGACGTTGTTCCACCAAACACAAAGTGTTAAATTTAGCACTAGGGATTACATTTTTCTTTCAAACATTCCATTCATGTCTTGTCTTAGTTAACAAATGAAACACTCTCCAATAAAAAATACTAGCATCGCATTTTTTTTTTGAGTAACCCCTCCTCCATATGACTAAAAAATGCAGTACAATGCTATATTTAAACTCGATACTATTTTTTATTATGTTGATGCAGGTTAATCAATATTTATTGCATTATATCCGTGCAATCCCCACCGAAATATTCTCACCTTGTTTTCTCATCAATATGGAAAATATTTTAATGAGACCTTCTAAATATGTCAAAATATCTTTTTAAATTTGTCACCTCTCAAAAATTAAAAATATAGAACATTCGACCAACTATCAAAGTTAATATATTAAAAAGTGTTGTGGTTCTACCTACATTGCAAATATTTAACCATATGTAGACGAGGGAAAGACCACCCAATAATTCTTTCATCTTTTGGAGAATACTTTCTATCATGAAAAAGGTATTGCCTGATATTAATACATTAGGTCTTTGGAAGATTTAAGGAGGACTTATAGTGCACACCAAAATAAATTTCCTCTTTTGCCAATGACTTGAATATTAATTATGATATTAGGTGTTTTCTAATGGGAGTCTTTGGTAACTTTCCTCGACACACTTTTACCCCACATGTATATTAATTTAATTACCTACAATTAAATTAATGTCCATTCTCACAATATTCATTAATTTAATACCTTAATTAAATTAATTTCCACCTCACCTAGACACCTCACCCCACCACATCACCTAGACACCTCATCATAGACCTATTCTTAGCATGTTTCCTTTTAACTAGGACTCAATCTCTACTTACCATAACTAACTGAGACTTAGTCTAACCCTAACACTAGATGCCTATTCTTTCTCTAACAACATGCCCACTTACTTACATAGAAAATACCATTTTAGACCCGAACCAACAGGTAGAACTGGTAAAAAGATAGCCAAGATCTGTTGTTTTGGCAACCTAGGATTTCCCACCTTAACCGACACCAGTTAACCCTAAACCGATGCCAGTTAACCTAAACCATCATCGGTTACCATATATTCACTTTGGTAACCTTGTTCTAGAGGTTGGAAGAATTATTCAAGTTTGAGAGAGAGAGATCTACATGCAAGCATGAACCAGAGCCCTCTTGCACATCCAGACATCCTGAACCAGCACCAAGACTGATATGAAGGTTAAGCATTCATGGTAACATTCTGGGAAGCACTGTCCACGACACTGACCACCAGTTTCATAGATCAACCATCACCTCTCATCCAACCACCAGTCTACAAATACAAGTAAGTGCATTTGGATCTGCATCTTTCCATACTTATTTAGATCAGTTTCTTTATCTTCTGTTTGAGAGTCCTAGTCTCCTTTGCATCTCATCACCTCCCACCTTCCTATCAATCCCTCCTCCTAACCACCTACAACCTCCCAACTCTCTATACCTGACTCCAGACATCTCTGAGAATTCTCAGTGTCTTTGGAAACCTAACCCTCATTCTCCCATTCTCTGTGCAATCACAGAGAATCTTCAAAACCAAGTTTTATTGAGTTTCTATCAGTCTTCCCCTACCGATGCCGGTTAACCCAAACCGTCGTCGGTTTCCTCTCAACCGAATCAGTCATATCAGACCGACATCAATTCTCTATATCTGGTAATTCTTCCTATAACAACAACCTCATAACCTTCACCCAAATAAACCAAACCACCCAAAACCTGATCCTGACCTGTCCTAGTCACCTTGGCTACCTGCCCAACCTCCAGATCTGATCATAACCTTACCTGTTAGATTAAATTTTCTTATTGTATTTGAATGAGATACCTAAATCATATCAACTACAGTAGGATGTTGTTTATTTACGTTATTTCTTGCATTGAATTGTATTAAACAGTGGATTGACAACCATCTAGGAAGTATCACACTTCCCGGATCTAGCACACGCTAGGTAGTCCACTGACATATATTGTTTAATATTCCTCTTGTGGTCTTGTTTTGCATTCACAGGTAGTTCCTCCTAGCAAAAAGGAAGTTCTCACAATCAACATTGGATCAGGAAATCAGAACGCACACACTCTACCTTCCACCTTCATTCACAAGGTATTCCTCCTCACCCTTACCCTATCTATTTTTCTCATACGTACACAACTTATTGGTGAAACATTTTGGCATGCCCGGTGGGACCCTCGTTTGTGGGTTTCTTTCTATTCATATAGGTTGCATCTTGTGTGTTTCCTTTCTAAATTGTTATTCACTAAATCTTCTTCTCTGGTAATATGCTCCTTCTTTCTAATTTCTCTAAATGAAACATTTCTTTTGGTGCATTTAAAAAGAATCATTCTTCTTTCTTTCTGCATTAGTGAAAATCATCCTCTCTCCTATTCATCATTTGCTACATCGAATATAACTGTCGATTTGGGTTATAAAATTTGTTGCATTTCATCCTTGTATGCTTGCATTATTAGCTCACATTTAAAACTGAGGGCAACCTATACACTGGAAGTCATGCCCAGCTGATGGTTGACACAATTGAATCATAGAAAGCACTTTCTCTCTTCTCTCTCTTTGCCAAACTGCACAAATCTGAATTTACACATCTTCTTAAACAACACCTTACCTGGAAGAAGTTGTCAATGATCACATGATCAGAGGATTGATAGTGGGCACCCAGCTGGTTTCTCTGTCCAGTCATTATCTCAGAGAAAGGACCACCCCCAAAAAAACATAACCTGAAACCTCACCTTTAGATTACCTCTTCATAGGATGCCTTCCCAACCAAAAAAATTTGTTCTAAATTCACAAGTCAGTCTCAAATAGCATAAGCTAAAGTAACATAAAATTCACTTGTAGGATTACATGTTTTTCTTAGCTTTCTTCCTGAATTACGTTTTGAGTTGTGAGGATTACGTTTCTTCATTTTCTTCTTCCTTTCACACTCCCCATCATAGTTGGAGTATTCCAACTATTTCTGAGTGTGTCAGGGCCTCATATTATCATCCTCAGGTCTTCTGGTTGTTTCTTCATCTGATTTAATTCACAAAATCCATTTTTCTTCACTTCTTCAGATTTCACAGTAACTGGTGTCAGTCCAAGTGACCATCATCGGTTCCCATCTGACCATCGTCAGTTTACCTGACCGGTGTCAGTTACCAGCTCTTTTGGTTATTTTACCCAAAAAGGATTTCATCACCTTCTCTTTTCTATTTGAAGTCATCTGGACATCATCATATTCCCAACATTCTGATATCACTGTCAAGTATAGTTTCCCCATTTCATTTTTCATCAGTTCTGCTTCATTTTCTCAAACTGGTGTTTTCCCATAGTAACCGGTATCGTTACTATAACCATCATCGGTCCCCTCAACCATCATCGGTCATCTTAACTGGCGTCAGTTTCCCTATTTTGATTTTTAATTGAAACATTGACCAAGTCTACCTACCAGTATCTGTTCTTTCCCATTCCTGTTGTTTTCTGTGTCATCTACAGAATACAGTTAACCTGGTCAACGCTAATTCACATGGTGTTGACTCATAACCAAGATAACGCCCTTATATTTCATGCTAGTCTTCAGCCACTCCCACCTAGCCCATCACCACCTTCCATCCTATCACCTATGGATCCAACTCATCCTATCACCATTTCTACCGGTGACGAGGAGTTCACAAGACTCCTTGATCAGAATCCCACGGCCTTACAATACTATCTTGCCCACTCATCTACCCGAGACTCCTCAGGACAACTAGTATATGACATGCATGTATCTATTCCTCCTACCCTCACCCCCACTTCCATGTCAGCTACCACTAGCTCAGCATTACCCTCATCCACATTACCCCTGTGGTCTCTCAGTTAGGTCCCACCTCTGCCATAACTACTGCCCCCAATGACGTATTTACACCCATGGTGTCAACCATTCCTTCACCAACCACCTTGAACATGGCCCCATCTACCCCCTTTTCCTCGTATATACCAATTGCATCACAACCACCTCTAGTGTCAGAAACCCACACCCCATTCCAAAACCTAGTTCTTTCCATCCCTCAGTCTCTACCACCCATTACCATGAGAGTCGTTACGACCACCCCACCTATTTACACACATCACCAGCAACCCCCAATCTCATCTATCACTTATTCAGGGTATCTTCCACCTGTATCTATCCCCCCTTCATAGTTTTCATATTCGGCACCCCCATGTACTGGGATGCCATCCACATCATACACCCATCATCAACCTCCCTTTACTGCAGGAGGCACCCATTCCTCACAACCCACCAATGACCTCATTAGGATGATGATGGAAAAGATGCAGACATTAGAAGCATCAGTTTCTGGCTCTCGTAACTCCTTAACCTATGAAAAAATCTGTAATGAGCCTATTCATCCATCCATTCCTATTCGCCCATACCCTGTGCATTGGGAAATGCCCAAGTTCAACCATTTCAACAGTAAAGAGGACCCACAACAACACTTGTGGTCATTCAAACATGGGTGCTACCTAATTTCCCATGATGATGCTTTACTCCTACGAACATTCCCCATGTCCCTAACAGGACCCACCTTAGATTGGTACAATAGTTTACCTAGACATTCCATCTACTCCTTTAACCAAGTGGCTCAAGCATTCCTGGACCACTTCTCATCAATGTAGTAAAAAAATCACCATGACTGACCTATATTCGACACAACAGTATGACGATGAATCTATCACAGATTTCATTGCTCGCTGGCAAAGTCTTATCAACCAATTAACGTTTCTAGTTACCTCAAGCTGAACTTATTGAGTTGTTCACTAGAGCTTGTGCTAGACACATCTCACCAACTCTGTAGGTACAAACCTTCCGTACCTTTGACGAAGCATTCACCATGGCATGAAAGCTAGAAATTCATGCCATTGAAGAAAATAAAATCCAATTACAAAACAAGAATGCCCCATTCAAATCAAATGATTCTTCTTCATCTTCAAAACCCCAAAATAATTATTCAAAAGCCAAAGGATCTGCCAATGTGGTAGTTCTCAAAGCTGGTCCATCTCATCCCTCTAATCAAGCCAAACCTTCCTCCAATCTTTCCCCTGTTCAACTTTTTCAGTTCTGGGGAACAATGAAAGTACACTTCAATTGGAGAGCCCTATTCTTCAGTCTTGGAAAATCTTCTTAAAGCTGGAGCCATTACACTTCCCCCCATAAAACCTCATACTAGTTTCGATCCCACTCATCCTATGCCTGCATGGTATAAGGAACATGACTATTGTAATTATCATCACGTTAAAGGCCATAGTGATGGTAATTGCATAACTTTTAAGAACATTGTCCAGGAGATGATAGATAATGGAGATCTCGTCGTGGACAACCCAAACGCACCAAAATCAAAATTTGCACATCTTTAAGAATTCATTCCCTAACCATACACCATCATCTAATCAAAATAGTGAACCTTCAACCAATGACAACAATGTCCATGAAGTCCACACAGTTTTTGATATCATACCAGTCATTCCTCAAATTCCACCTATTTCATCTATCGAGGAAATTCTGGCACGAGCTCCTCTACCCACAGAGGAGCATACCTCTTCCACTCCTTCACCCTCATAGGAGTCCCCTTCATCTCCTCCTTCACCCATGGGGGAATCCATGATTTCTGTTGATGCCATTTCACCATCTACCTCACAACCTACCGAACAATCAATAGTATTAACTCTCCCATCCACAGGAGAATCATCATCACCTTCTCCTCCACCAAAGGAGAAGTCTACCTCACCCCACCTACCATCTCTCCTACCCATGGGAGATTCTTCAGACATGCCACTACCTGTTGGGGAAAATTCTCCCTCAGCATCCCAAGATCTCATTGACCTGATCTCAACTCTTTTACCCACAGAGTCTGAGGCTAGCCAATTCCCTATCTCACAGACATATTTTACAGGGATTTCCACCAAACCAACTACATCTCCTCTTACAGTAGTCCCATTTTCATGGCTGGCCAATCGCTTGGATTACGTTGATAATTCCATGCTCTGGGGACGTCTTCGGCTCCCCTTTTCAACTCAAATGCAAATGTTTCCTGAAGATACCTCCACGATCTATCCAAAGGTATTTCCAGCAACTAGATCAACCCTGACCATGCCTATCAAAATGGATTCTTCTTCATCACCTCTACCTACATCCGAACCTTTACCCATGACTAAAACCATTCCAATGCCTAAGAACCTACCCACACCTATATCTTCATATATCTAGACCCATCACTACCTTGGGTGTCATGCCAACGTCAAGCCTTACCCATCCACCTGTCAAATTGGATTTAGCCACATCTTCCCAAACCCACACCAAAATTATTCCTCCACCTAAAAGGAAGACCCAACCCTCTAGGCCACATACACCAGTCTCACCTACCACACCTTTGTCACCTTCACCCCTTCCATCCATCCTAGGACCTCACCCATCAACCCTGGCCAAACAACCTCCTACCCAAGGCCAATCAAAAGCTAAGCAACCTACTGCTTCATCATGATCCTTCATACACCTCATTTACCTACACAAAAAACACCCTTGCCCCTCACCCGTACATTTCTTACCACCTATACCTCCACCAGTTACTATAACCCCAACTTTTCCTATACGACTTCAACCCATACCATCCACCCAACCTCTACCAACCACTTCCACCATAACTCTATTATCCCCATGGGTAACCCATCCTCTTCCACCATCTTCTTTCCCTTCTGCATCATGTACTCCTATGTCACCTTTACCCAAGAAGGTGCAATCCAAAGACAAGAACCCACTACCCTCCAACAAGGTAGTTAAACCAAAAAACCTTCCATTGCTAGCTCTTCTACCACACCTTTACCCAAGCAGATGCCATCAAAACCTAAGACAGTACCACCTACCAAACCAGTGGTCTAACCCATTCCCCCTCCTATAACGCCTCTTCCCTCACAATCATCCACACCTTTACCCAAACCCACACTCACTTCCCATTGTGATCCATTGGCAGGGTCCTACGCCAACATTCTAACCAACCTCTTAGAGACTTCAGTCATCACATTACTGCCACTTCGACCTTACGACCCCCTCAAACCCAAACCAAAAGGGTTTGATGAAACTAAAATTTTTGCCTATCATCATGTGTCAGGACATGATGTAGAAGGTTGTAAGGCTCTCAAAACCATTCTCCTACAATTATGTCCTCCTGAAGCAAAATTTTGACGACGATGATCTTCTTGATGAGGACCATGTTCCACCTTCACCTGTCACCACACATCATCATCCCTTGCTTCTTCAATGACCTACATCTCCACCCCCACAACCCTTTTATCCACCTCCAAAATTTGAGATCAACATGGTCCGTATCAGAGAGTTGGCCAAACCACCACCCAAATGCCAGTGTGCCCTACTCATTTCACAAGGCTCTTACCCCACATTAGGTTTTTTCCCATCATGTCGTTACACTACTCATGACATACCTTCTCCATCTACCTCCTTCCCTCAGATTAACATGGTCCAAGTTGCCACCCGCACCCAAAAGGACAAAGGAAAAGAAAAAGCAACTAGCCCATCAACCAATCCGTGCCCAATATACCATCTACACCCACACCCAAAATCACCATTCGAGGACCCACATACCCTATTTCTGATGGGGTCACCCATCGTACAATGATAAAACAATTACATCAATCCCCTCTAAAAATGTCTTTGTACGATCTCATCCAAACTTTTGAATCTCATAGACAAGCCCTTATGGAGGTTTTGTAATCCATCAAAGGTTTTACCTAATGACCCCACACCAGTAGCCTCCATTATCACCCCTCACCACGTGGCCTCTCTTACCAAATCATCTCCTTCTTCTACCCCCATGCCCACTCATCAAGTATCCACCCTCAGTTTCTCTGATGAGGAGATTGTACCTCTCCAGTCAGATGACCCTGATCCCACCCTTTTCATCTCCATCTATATCGATAACATACACATACGACACATTATGATCGATGGTGGTGCTAGCATCAACATCATCTCCTCCCACACATATAATCAAATGTGCATCCCTTCAAATTGTATGCATAATAACCCAGTTATGTTGCACTCCTTCAATGACGCCATCACCTCCACCCTTGGCACCATTATTCTTCATGTTCACATAGGCCCTCGCACTATCCCGAGAATTATTCTACGTCTTAGAGGGGGAGTTCCAGTATAACCTATTTCTTGGTCGACCTTGGATTCACATCATGGGTTGTGTTCCTTCAACTTTACACCGCTGTGTAAAATTTGAACATGAAGGGCATAACTATACCATCCCAACTGACCCGTCACCATTCAAAACCTGTAACATGTTGTACCACCTAACGATGTCCTTGTACCAGTTAAGGCATCTACCACTACCCCCACTTCTCCTTCACCCACAACCCCATCCACCAATGTTGCCACCACCTCTCCCACACCTAACTCTTCTATTCCTACTATTACCACAACCTCTACAGCTGGCCCATCTACTTCCCAACCAACCGATACCCCTCCTTCCCAATCACTAGTGATTCATCTATCCCTGCTACCCACATATCTACTACCGATCCCTTAGAAGGTGTTTTTCAATGCCTCACTCTGGGGGAGTACCACCTCTACAATATCAACACATTCCTCACTCCGCAAGAGTATGGAAACCTACGCCAACATCCTCATTATGACTATCACATAGGAGAGGTTTTCCCTTATGGTCCTCCCCACCTTCGCACTAACTTAATGTATGGGGGACTTGATACTGCCACCTATTCACCCAAACCTCCATCCCAAACATGACCATTTTCATCTGACCTCCAATCTCTCACTAACCGCCACTTTTCCCACACTTTCCTTCACCACATGGAAAGGCTTTGGCTTCAGTTTTTTACGAACAAGGTCATCATACCATCATCCCATGTACCACCCATAAACACAAAGATCGCAGTGGCATTGGATTTTCTGCACCATCTTCCAAGAAGGCCCACATCGACCTCATTGAGGATGAAAAACCTTCTCCACCCCATTCACCAACGTCACCACCTTCACCCACAGAGTCCATAGATCCCGAATCTATTCCTCCTAACTTTTTTTTTCATGAACACGATTTCCCTGGGACCTCTGACTTATCAACGATGGCGAGGCTCCTTCTTCTCTTCCCTTCCTGTATCCTGACATGATCGATGATGATACACCTTCTATTAACATCATTCAATGTCAGGATGATGAGTTCTATCCTCACCTACCTTGGTGCGGAAGATTCTTATATTCACCGGTCATTACCTTCTGAGACGCAAACCATGTTGAATGAATCGACTATCGAAATCAACATTAACACTTAGGATGACCCACACATTCTAAAGATAGGCCAATATTTAGATGTTGCTGAACAGGAAGCTTTTACTTCTTTCCTCTGGGACCATAGCAATGCTTTTTCTTGGTCCTATGCTGATATGCCCAGTATTGACCCAAACATTGTGGTCCACAATATCGTAACCATTCCTGATGCCAAACCCGTAAAACAGAAGCTGCGGAAAATGCATCCTCGCATTTCCCTTCTTGTCAAAGAAGAACTTCAGCACCTTCTCTCAGTTTCCTTCATCCTACCCATTGACTATCCCCAATGGATTTCTAACATCATTCTTGTCACAAAAGTGATAGGGGGACTTCACATTTACATGGATTTCTGAAACCTCAACTTAGCTTTCCCCAAAGATGACTTTCCTCTACCAGGCATTGACCAACTGGTTGATCTCACCACTGGCCATGAGATGTTATCACTCATGGATGGTTTCTTGGGTTATAATAAAATATTACTCACTCCAGAATATCAACACAAAACTGCCTTCATCACTCCTTGGGGGACCTTCTGCTATCAAGTCATGCCTTTTGGCCTTAAAAATGTTGGTGCTACATATCAGTTGGTGCCATGACTTACATCTTCCATGACATAATGCATCACATATTGGAAGATTACGTAGATGACCTTCTTGCCAAATCCAAACATTAGGCCAAACACTTTAGAGACTATACAATCCTTAAGCGTCATATTTGACCACCTCATCAAGTATTGTGTTCACCTTCAACCTGAAGAAGTGTGTCTTCGCGGTCCATGGAAGCTGAATGAAATTAACAATCTATTTACTTCTCAAAGGCTAATCAATGGGATCATTTTCTGAAATTTTACAATCCATAAACATTTACCTAATTGGTGTTATTCTACAATAATCAAATCTAGAGCTTCTACAGTAAAACTATAACAAGAAACAAACGGACATCGGGATTATTTGCTCTAGATGAGTGTATTGGTTAAACTAACATAGACAAGCGATTTTCCAAAGTTCAACTGATGTGTAGACAACTCCTACAATATTCTCTCCTTCAATCACACTGTGGGAAGATTACGTGGCTCTGTCAATCACTTGTCGATTCGCTATGATTTTCAAACCCTCTTGGAAATTAAGTGAACTACATGCAAATGACCGAGTTAATTAATTTCGATACTCCATGGTATGGGTCGAATTTTTATTTACAATTGGTAATTCCAATTATAACCATGGGGAAATGCCACGTATATATACACATATGTACCTGAAGAGTATGATACCTTAATGTTCAAACCATTAGTATCAAACCTATCCACCTTTTTGCCTAAGTTTCCACGTGGTGAATGGAGGTTTTGCAAGGGATTGGGAATGCAAAAACCAAACGAGGATGGCACTTGAGAATGATTCCCACATTGGAAGTAATGGTGGATGTAATGCAAGTTTTAAATAAACCACAAATATCTGAGCTTGGCTATCAATTGCTATGTGAGATTTTATGGCACAAAAAGGGCCGCAATACATGATACCAAACTATTCTTATCCCTTTAAAATGAATACTTTTTATGGAATAACATAGGCATGGATTCTACGTGAGGTTGGGAATGCATGGTTAGGCAAAAGGAGGAGTTAAGGACCAATTAAATTATTTAAAATAAATGATGTGGTTAGGATAATATTACCTAATGATAAATTATTTTTCTATTATTTATGGGCCCTAAAATTTATAAATAGGGAACCCATTCCTTGTATAAGCACACACTAAAAGTGCAGAAGACAAGCTCAAAGCTTGGAAGGCCAAGGGTTTGTGGTAAAATGATGAAATTTTTGTTGTGTGAAGACCTTCAAATTACCGCTAGGCATTATTATTTTGTTATTATTGACCATTACCCAAGTTGGGAGGCAATCCTAGAATTTGCCCAAGCCTAAGAGGTGGCTAGGAGTCCATTCACTAAAGCCAGTTGGCCCATGTGCCACATTAAATTATTGTGAAGCCTGGTAATCGACCGAAAGCATGGGTCGTTGTATTAGGATCTAGAAGGCCGAAATATAACTGCAAATGGGTTTCTGAACAGTCGAACACCTTCTTGAAAGGATTTTCGAATACATTACATTTTTCGATAATGAAGTCACATGTATTTTTGGGTGTTACTGGGACCTCTGGTATATCATCTTCTGGCCTAAAAAGCATGCTAGTGCTTAAATATCAGCAAGCAATACTTTTATCTTGTGAAATAATGCATTGTAACTTGGAATATTTTGACTAGTGGACCTTGGTTGCCAAAACTCCAAACGTAGGCTAATATTTCCTGACATATCCTAAGGTCAATCTTTGATGCAATTGTCTTATTCATCAAGTATTAATTTTTAAATTTATTACTTAAAAGGAGAAGAAGTATGGCAAATAATTAAATCCTAACAAGAAATGTGTCTTTCAGGTAGGAATAGCTCCTTGGTTTCATCATTTCTTTGTGTGGCATAGAAGTTGATCATGCTAAAGTAAAGGCTATTCTCGAAATGCCTCTGCCTACTAATCTCTGTCAACTTTGAAGTTTGTAAGGTAAGTTGCAATCTATTCATCAATTTATTTCACAACTTTCCAACCGTTGTCAACCATTCTGTCAACCATTTCATCATCTCCTCAAAAAGGATGTCTCCTTCAAATGGGATGATGAATGCCACAAAGCCTTTGACACCTTAAAATAATACCTTCTTCAACCACCGGTGCTCATTCCCCCTAAAGATGACCAACCCTTTTACCTATATATTTCTGCTACTGATCATTCCTTAGGTGTCATGCTCGCTCATCACGATGAGTAACACAGGGAGCAAGCGGTTTATTACATAAGTCCTACCCTTTTGGACTACAAAAATAGGTACACCCATGCTAAAAAACTTTTTTTAGCCTTAGTTTTTGTCGCCACTAAACTTCATCATTACCTACTCAACCACAAAACCTTTTTCATTCATAACACTGACCCCTTACATTACATGTACGCCAAACCCTACCAGCATCAACGTGTTACACGTTGGCTCATGCTTCTTGCAGACCTTGACCTTGAATTCATCCACCAAAAATCTATCAAGGGCCAAACCATCACTGACCAACTAGCAGATGCACCTCTTTCTGGAGATCAACCCTCTAACTTTGATTTCCCAGACAAATCCATTGATACCCTCTCTTTGGACGATATCACTTACCAAGATGACCTTATTCTTTGATGGTTCCAAATGTCAGCGTGGAGGTGGTGTAGGTGTTATCCTCATTCCTCTTGATGGTGAACCTATGCCTTTATCTTTCAAACTATATTTTGATTGTACTAACAACATCACCGAATATGAAGCACTCGTATTAGGCCTTCAAACTGCCATCACCCTAGATGTTAAATCAATTAATATCTTTGGTGATTCTCAACTAGTTGTTAACCAAGTCAATGGTATATACTAGTGTTGTAATGAAATACTCCAAAAGTTAACTGTCGACATACGTTTGACAATACCTTTGACCGTTACAAACTTCAAACCACCCCACGTTCTACTAATAAATTTGTGGATACCATGGCCTTCCAAGCTTCTCAGATACCTGCTTCACCTTCCGACTCCAAAATATTTGTCACAATACAAAGGTTGCAATCACCTTCTTATTTATCTCAAGATGTCAACTCCGTCAGGAATTGTTGCACCTAACCCACATGACCTTTGGTATAAGCAGTTTACAGACTACCTTTCCCTTTCCATTCTACCTCCCGATCTTACTCGTAATGGACAACGTGCCTTTCTTAAAGGTGTCTCTCGCTATGTCATCATGGGTGGTCTTCTTTATAAACGCGGATTTGACGTATTCTCTTACGATGCCTTACAAGTTCTGAAATTCCCTACACTATCAAGGAAGTTCACGATGGAATTTGTGGAGGTCACTTTAGTGGCTTAGTTATCGCTAAACGCATTCTTCACCTAGGCTATTATTGGCCAACCCTAAACCGTGATTATTGTGACTATGTCAAACATTGTGTGAAATGCCAACAACATGCTAATCTTCATCACACACCTATTCATGCCTTATAGGTCACATGAGACCTTTGGCCTTTCTCTCAATGGGGTTTGGATCTTGTCAGAGAGATCAATCCTCATTCTTCACAATGCCATCAATGGATTATAACTGCACTACTGAATACTACACTAAATGGGTAGAAGCCATCCCCTCATTTCTACAAAAGCCAAGAAAATTTGTGAATTCATCAACCATCACATTATTTGTCACTTTGGTGTCCCTCATCGCCTCATCACTGATAATGGAAAGCAATTCAAAAACAAAACCCTACAAAATATTTGTGACACTTTTGGCATTCAACTCAGTTTCTCTTCACCTTACTACCCACAAACAAATGGCCAAGTAGAATCAACCAATAAAACCTTGAACAAAATTCTTATGAAAGTAGTTGATGATACTGGGAAGGATTGGCATACGCACATTCCATTTCACCTTGTGGGCTTACCGCACTAGTATTCGCACTTTGACTGCTGCCACACCTTTCTCTCTGGTCTATGGTACTGAGGTTGTCTTGCCTCTCGAAGTCCAGATTCCATCTCTCCACATCTCACTACAAGACATGCTCAACGATGATGACTTTCACCAGGACCATTTAACACAACTTGAGTTGTTAGATGAACATTGTCTCAATGCTCTTGATCATCTCCAAATCTACCAAAAACGTATCAAACGTGCCTATGATAAACCTGTCCATGAATGAACCTTCCAGGTTGGCGACCTCATCCTAAAGGAAAATCAACATGTAACCAAAGAAGAAAAAATTAAACGGGGAAAATTTTCTCCTAATTGGCTTGGACCCTATATCGTTACTCATACCTATGGATCAGGTGCTTATCATTTGTCTTCACTTGAAGGTAAACCCAAACCTGAACCCCTCAATGCCTTACATCTTCAACCATTTTATTGTTGAAATCTAGTCCTATATCACCTTCTGTCTATTGAAACGCTCATCCCTTGAGCACCATTCACCTTCCATGTTACATATTTTGAGGATCAACGACTAAACAAGAATCATGTGATTACCTGTCACCTTTCAGCCTTATCTTCAATATGAGTACCATGGCTCTACTCATGGCATGATTCTCATGGATACTTTTTTCTTTTTCAAAGATGGAATCCCATGGTCATTCATCACTTGAAACCATCTCTTTCATAGTTAACCTTTGTGTGTTATGGTTTTGTCTTCTAAACAAGAACCTAATCTTCCTCTATAGTCTTGTCCATGACTTAAATGTCCAAAAGCAAAATGGGATTCAACTCCTTGAGTCAAACTTCCAGCAAAAATATGACTTCCTCAAAAGGGACATCTCTTTTCTCTATCTCGCCGCTATAAATAGATTGCTCCCTCGAAGGACAACTATACAAAGCTTACCATACTGCACATAGTCTATCATAAAAAGAGACTATCCTTGCACAAACAAAATAACATACTCAGAAGCTTCCCGCATTGATCAGCTTCATGAAGACCTCAAGGAGATAATATACTCATCCCACATAGACTTCCCACATCGATCAGTCTATCAAAAATTAAAACAAAAGAAGAAAATGATAATTTTTTTCATGGACTTGCCTATTTTTGATCATGGGTTTCTTACCAAGTAAACATGCCATCGTACACTAAGTTACGCTAAAACCACCCATTTTCACCTCATTGCCTTTTCACCCTAATTTCCTATCTTCTCAAGGGAATTTCCGCAAACATGACATTTCATGATCATGTGAATTTCTTCACCCTTAGCATAATCAATCATGCAATGCCTTTAGGGTCTTATGTTCATAAGCCAATCTCTAGTATGGAAGAATCATTATGGTTCTTATCAATTAGGTGGATCTCTTTTTGTCACCTCTTACCATTCACCTTCTCCATTACTTATTGATTACCCTATACAGGACTAGACCATCGATATCTATATTTTAAACATTTCCACTTTCACCTAAGACTCAACCATGCCTATGACCTAGACTCAATCATGACCTAGACCTAAAACCTACCAACCCATCTCTCTACCTAATCATATTATTCCCTAGCTTATGGGAGAACTACATTGGCCTGAGGCCCCTTTTCGCCAGGGCTATGTAGGCAGCACTTCGAGGGCATGGGGCCCTTGGAGGTTAGCTCGGCCACTCTTTACCCTAACCCATTTTTCCCACATGTTTTTCTATTAACATTCACCCTTAATTAGTTTCCATTTCTCATAAAACTGGGAAATTTCTCATTCATACATATCTACCATTTTATCACATCATAAAAACATCTAATCAATCATTCCACATTTCTATAATATCAAAATTTTGGAAATTTACACCATAACATACATATAACTCATCATTTATTTCCCATGTTACCAATAACTTGGAAATTAAATCAAAACTAAAAACAAGACTCAACCATGCCTAACTAACCTAACTCCACCATGCCTAACCAACCTAACTCAACCATGCCTAATTGACCTAACTCAACCATGCCTATACTTGACTCCACCATGCCTAATCCACCTAATTTCCATCCATACACAAATAACAATAGAAATTTCAAAACATAAATACATCATCCATACCATAAATATCATCATCTATATCACTATGAAAGTATGTGTATCCAATCACATATACATAGATACAAAATAATACAAGTATCTCTCATAGACAGCCTCACCATATTTGGCACGCAGGCCGGTATATGATCAAAAATCACAAAAACTCTCATGTACAACCTCACTATCATTGACAAGCAAGTCAGTCTATATCAATCAAAATCAATAAGAAAATAACCATACCAGGTGACTAATCGTCACCCCACCTGAGACCCTCAGGGCCAGTCTCATCATTTTCCTCCTCTCTTCCTACCTGGCACCCTTCTAACATCTCTCCACCCTTCATGGGTCTTGATCTAGTCCCTACATGGCTTGGAGTTTGGTCGGGCCTCCATGAACTAGTAGCCTCACCCTGACCCTATCTCGGGGCTCTCTGACCCCC
Organism: Taxus chinensis; assembly: GCA_019776745.2. Lineage (NCBI taxonomy): Eukaryota > Viridiplantae > Streptophyta > Pinopsida > Cupressales > Taxaceae > Taxus > Taxus chinensis. Next base: position 718,308,462 of record CM034146.1, on the reverse strand, counting down.
TGTACTCTCTGCACTATGCATGCGGGATCACATCCTCTCACTCGAGCCCTGTTGTGCCCTGTACTCTACATAGGAGGGGACATCTATCACGTCAGTCATTAGGTGATTCTGGTAATATGTGGCCTCATTCAGGGCATCCCTGAATCTCACCATCGGCACTGTCTGTGGTGGTGCCATAGGTCTCATAGTAACCTGCGAGCTCTGTCATGCTAATGATGGCCTCAGCCCCTATTCTTATGAACACTTCCCTCCTCCCTGTACCGTGGGACTCTATTTTGCTGCTACCTGTAATATGGGACCCTGTCCCTGGGCCTATGAGAGTGCCTACTCTATTACCTGGGCCTACAGGGCCACAATCTGAGCCCCTGAAGTGGCCAACTGACCATGTAAACCTTTTATATGTGCATGTAAGATGGCTACCTGTCTCCCATCATCGTCCCCACCTTGTGCAGGTACCTGTCCCTGTGTAACCTGGGCCTGTAAGGCTACCACCTATGCCTGTAAAGTGACAACATGTGCCTCTGATCCTATAAGTTGCCCCTGTAATGCTCCAAGTTGTGTCAAAAGGGTGACCACCTATCCCTGTAATGTGTCCCTTTGAACCATAATAGTGGCTAAGTCAGACTGCCCTGGCCTCGGTGGTGTTTCCCATAGCTATGTTACCCACCACTATTTGTATCTTTCAGTAACCCCGGTGTCATCAATCTACCTGTCCATTGCCTACTCCTCTTGCCATGTTGACACAGTCGGTTGTGGTAGAGGCATAGGCCTCTCCACGTCATCTCTCTTGTACTATGGGAATGGTAGAGGCACGTCCTGGGGCATCCCAAAACGTCATGTGAGCCTGTCAACAGGTATCATCTCATGCTCATCGACATGGCATCCCTCTATCCACCTAAGAATTTGTATCTCATCCAACTCCACTTCCATGTGTATGTAGGAAGGGAAGCCAACATATGGCCTCCAAATAATGTAACCCCTGACAATCCCTCTAGTACGCACCTGTAATATGCCACATCATGTGTAACCCTAGCATCCCTGTGCTCTCCCCTAACAGGTACCCAACACCTGTAACCAACTCGGACCAAGCCCGTATTGAATGCATCAGGTGTAGGAAAACCAACTGGATGCACACATATGATGTTATCGTATGCCCAACAGTGAAGAAGAAAGGTACAACACAAACTAAACCTCTGTAGCCTCACATAGGCCCACGGCTCTCTGTATAACTGCACCAAGAATGTTGGTGCCCTGGAAAAATAGGTCCTATCCTCCATCATGTCTTGGAGAACCCCCATCAGCACTCATGAGAATCTCCCACCCTGTGCATATGGAAATGCAAAGCAACACATTGCCTCCATGATTAGGACAACCAACCTCATCTCCTAAGGATGGGCCGCGTACATGTCCCCATAGCTCAGGCTCATGCTATGGTATCTCAACTTTGCCATCTCCTCTCAAAACACTGGCACTATCAGCTCCTATGATGCCTCTGAAAAAATAGAATAAACTTGCTCTCCCACTATAGGTAGCCGCAGGATCCTGTATACATTCTCCAGGGTGACAGTGATCTCACCCATTGGTAGGCAGAATGTATTGGTCATTGAATCCCATCTATAGATGAGTGCAACCATCAAACTTGGATCTCAAGCTATATGTCTGTAGCGTCGGATCCCAATCAGGCCAACATCCATCACATGCCTCCACTCATCTGCGGTCACGCTCGACTGTACCACTAGCAATAGATGCGGTACTCTATCCCTCATCCATAGTTGGTCCCTTTCTTGCATCTAACAAACCACAACATTGTTCATCCTTGACCATACCCAACATACCTTATACCCAACACACCTATTACATGACATACATATTTCCCACCACACCCTACCCAAACCACAACCCTACCGACTACCCCTTTTTCCTAGTGTATTGTTACACCTATTCTCCCTTATTCTACTTGTCACCCCCACCATCATCCAAACACCCCTTTTCCCATATTTTCCCTACATACACCTTCCCTTAGCCCTCCCTTGACTAATTTCCTCCCCCTACCCTTTCCTTCCCCTCATTTCTCATCATCCCTAACTGACATCAATCACCTTAACCGTCACTGTTTTTCCTCATCCGACGCCAGTTCAATTTCACCAGTGTCAGTCATCTCAGACTTGACTGATGCCGACCAAGGCCAACTAATGTCAGCCAACCCCTGACCAACGTTAGTCTCTGTCACACAATAAAAATTTAAACCTCCCCCCACCTATCAAAATTTTCTCAAAAACACCCTAAAAAACCTAATCTACCCTACCCAAACCTACCCTAACTTCATTCCCACCCCTATTTACACTATATTGGACACCCCCCTCCCTCATTTCATGCATTTTTACCTAAAAATGCAAAATTCATTTTCCCCCAAACCCCATTTTACCCAAACCAATTTAAAACATTCTTTTTAACCCAAAGACAGCAACAAAGATTGAATCCTACCTCATCTTGGTGTCTTCATAGTGGTGGTACGTCTGGCCACTGTGCCGGTGGTCCACCTGAACCCTCTCCCCCCTCCACCATCACCAAATCCACTCCTCACCTCGCAACCAATCAAATGGCTCCAATTGATCTGGTGGACCCACCTACCAAATGCCAATCACACACTAGTCACTCGCCATCTCAGGTCAAACACCTCGTACCATCGCTTTCTCCTCTTACCCCGCCACTCTGTCATTTTCCCAAATAGCAACACATTAAAATGAATCTATAAAATACATATTTTTCTTTTTATCAACCCTAACCCGACATGACCAACGTCGGTCATACCAAACCGATGTCGGTTACTTTATAACCAACATCGGTTGCGCATGTTACTATCATTTTTACCCCATTTTTCCCATTTTGACCTCAACTCATCATTGCCAGATACCCTTTGACCTCACCCACACTTATTACAACCTACCTACAAGCCCAAACTACCCCTACATTTCTTTAGTTGCATCTCAGGATTTGTTATTTTACCTATACCTTGGCCTTACCCATGCCATGACTTATTTACCTGGACCTGACCTACTTGGTGTGACCATTAGACCTTGTGTACTCGCTATACCTTACGATGTTGTTACCCATGTTGTTTTAGCTTCACAACCATACCTTGCCTATTGACATGCTGTTTATCCCAACCAACCCTTTGGTGTACTAGAACATACCTAAACGTTCTTGTACCTAATCTACGTTGTGTTTCTAGACAATATCCTATGCCTTGGATACATGAATCACTTCACCCTTGTTTGGATAAACCTATGCCTTGGATACCTGAATCACTTCACCCTTGGAATGACATTTCACTAGATACAATCAATGTGCCACAATTGTTTTTGGAATCCGACATGGAGGAGACACACATATTAAAGAATGGTTTGCCAAGGAGGGGTCATCAGTGGTTTCATCTTCATTTTCAAAGATTTGTTCACATGAATATGTGTCTACCGTTAGAGTCACAATTTCAACAATACAATATTTTGTTGAGTTTGAAAAGAATAATGTTTACAGTGTTAGTTGCACAATCACATCTATCTCGCTAGAAAAATTATACTACATGACTTGTCCTTAGATAGTGGAAGGAAAAAAATATAGAAAAAAGGTCATTGCAAGTGATTCCCTCTTCCATTGCCCAAACTATGATGTTTATTTGGTAAGATTGGTGGTGCCACTACGTTTGAAGAAGCGGTGTTCTCCCTCTTAGGATTTAAAATTGGGTGTCAATTACTCTTACCATGTTCAAATTTTTGTGTTTCTTAAAATAACAACTTCTTTTATTGTTAACATGTTCCTAGTAAAAAAACTTTAACATCAAAATGCCTCTTGCGTAGATCCTTCTATATTGCCTTCAAAAAACAAAATCATGGTAGCCTCTGAAAACCTTGCTATGAGCATTCTGCTTGTCTCTAACTCTAGGATGTTGTAATTCCCCGTTCGATGTTTCCCCAGTTCTTGACATGACAACCCTGTTGCTAAGCATGGGAGGGTTGTGTGCATGGTCTCGTTGACCATTGTCAACTTTTTCCATGTCGTAGTGAAGATTGTTGCACCCTCCCTCTCCTTCTTTCCTTTTCGGGTTGTTGTTGGCACCCCAAATGGTGGACCTGGTAGCATTGTGGACGATTATTTGGTTAAAGGGAAATCTAGTTCTTGTTGCTTCGTGTTTTCCTGGTCATCACTGTTAATATGATTAATAATTATCATTATTATTGTTAGCCGTAAAATCATTAAAAAAATAAAATAAAAGAATTAAAAAAAAGCTTGTGAGTTTTAGGGCGGTTAGGGAAAAGGGGGCTCCTTATGGGATTTTTCTGTCTCATTGTTGAAGGAAGACAAGAAGCCACTGCTGCCATGGGAAGGGAGCTTTGAACCCTTCATACTTTCCACCAGGCTACTGAAGGATGCGTGAGGGGAGCTTTAGAACCTGCATTAAAGCATATGCTCAGCACGTGAGCTGTTGACTGAAATCCTCAAATCAATGTGCGTGAGGGAATTTTTTTTTGTTATTCAAAGAAATGCCTCACCAGATGTCACCCCATAGAGTGCCATGGTTGTAGCTATGGCAGATTGTGTTGGCATGGAGCGGAGTGCGTTGAAAGGGGATGTGGTTTGTTGGTCTGTTGTTCCCCTGGTAGGCATGTGGGACAGTTTTTGAAAACCAAGGCAAGGGGAATACATAGCAAAAACCACACATGCCCTTTTTGTTGGGCCTTCCATTGGAGTTGTTGTTCTTTTCAGATCCATGAAATTCAAAGCTTGAATCTACTGGTTTCAACTATGTAATGCTTTTGGGATTCCCTGCAATGTGTCATCTAGGATACCCCACACCCATTTATGTTGAAGATAGATTTGGGTTGGGTTGTTTCTTAAACTGTTATTGCCCTTCACTACTTTTCAGAGCCAGTGGTAGAGATGCCGATAAAGAAACACCTTTTCCAGTATAATCTCAGACCCTGGAAAAATATGAGTATTGGAGCAAGGTATGAATAATAGAATCTAGTTTTTTGTAAGATTTTGTACTTGCAAGTGTCATTGTTGATATGCGTGAAAAATGTGGAAGTGTGTCATAATTGGTATGTATGAAAAATGTGGAATTGTATTCAAGGCATGTGAATTGTTCAACAAAATGCCTTAGATATTTCATCTCATGGAATGCAATGGTTTCAAGGTATTCATAGATGAGCTTGTTGTAAAGGCCTTTGAAACTTTGAAGGAAATGTATTTGGCAGTTGTAAAACAACAATTAACAACCTTTTACAACACCCTCTTAGTTGCGCCAAAATAAGTGTTTTAAATTGGGTATGGACATCCTTCAAAGAATTATGGAAAAGGGTTTTTTTGACATTTTATACAGTTGGAGAAAAGCATACAGACAGGGTAGGAGAAATATTTGACAAAATGCCTCAAAGAAATGTGGTCTCATGGAGTGTCATGATTGCAGGATATGCACAAAATGGATTTGTTGAAAAGGTGTGTGAACTGTTTGATAGAATGCCTCAAAGAAATGTTGTCTCATGGAATGCCATGATTTTAGGATATGCACATAATGGAGTTGTTCAAAAGGCTTTAGAAACTTTCAAGCAACTACACTCGCAGGTGTAGAGCCTCATGTCCGTTGCCAACATTCTCTCAGCCCGTGTGCAAGAAAGGAGTATTGTGCAGGCCCTAGAAAATTTTCAGAACATAATGAGCAACTTATTCTGTTGGAAAAACTTCAAGTGATCGGGAAGTTTGTGTGACATTATGGAGGTTAGATTGAGGCTTGTGAACTGGTTGACGAAGTGCCCAAGCAAGATGTTGAACCAAAGCCTGCGGGTTTGACCGACTCCATTCCTTCCAGGCATGGTTCACCTCCCCTCATCTTTTATAACTCTCGTATTTTAGTTTTTCATTTGCAACTTAATATAATTTTGAAATATTAGGATTATAATATAGTTAAGTGTTTATTTCAACTCGTTGCAAAACAATGAAATGTTGTGTTGTAACTCACGAATTCAAAATAACTCGTTGCATTAAAACATGAACTTCCACCCTCATTCTAAGGTGATTTAGAAAACTTCCTACCCATCTAGATCGCTGCAATATTGGTTTATCGACAAGATGAGATTGACTTCCAGTACTAATGTTGACCTTCTCCCTATTTAAATAGTTAATTTTTTCATTTTTTGGAGACTCATTAAGTACCCTTCATAACTCTGAAAACAAGATGTTAAGCTTCATTTGTGTACCTTGTTGTGTAAGGGGTCACCTTAACCTCTAGATTGACCCTGAACGAACATATGTGATCTTTTTGATGCTCTTATAGGAGCCCTGTTACACTGGTTTATAGCAGTAGAAAACTATTAAATCTAGAAAGTTGGCTTTCGTTTTGAACTGCCATTTGAAACCTGAATAGAGAAATTATTTCCCGTCTTCGCAAAACTTTAGTGTTTATACTAGACAATTGCATGGAACATTCAGTTTAGGGAAAATCACTTTTATGGATAGTTTGGCAAAGCCATTTTGTAGGCCTTCGGTCGCAGTTTGACGAGGTCAAATTAGACCAATTTTGACTTGTCGCTCCAGATTACTTGTCGCCGTTTGAAAATGGTTTTCTAGTTCTCAATCCCGTCGACTCTGATGAATTCTCCTTATATAGGGGAACTTGTAGGAAGTGTCTCATTGCATGCTCATCCATTGAACGTCATTTATGGACGTGGTTTTCTAGGCCCTCGAGCTAACTTTTTTTCATTTCCAACTGGGTCAGCTACGACCAGTAGCCTCAAAAAACTAGCCGCCAAATGCAAACCGTTTACTTTTTCCCAATTCCATTAGTTGCTATGAACTCTTGGTATATCTGGGGACACGTAGAAAGTTAATCGTGGTGTGTGTTCTCATCAGAAGACAACTTTTGGAAGCGGTTTCTTAGCCTCCGAGCCCGTTTGAGCATTTTTGTAGCTAGTAAGAAAATGTAAGAATAGAAAGTTGTGGGACCCTCGTCAGGTTGCCAAACCACCGTGGATACTTTTGACACATGTAAATAACTATTTAAAAATCTATAGTGTAACTTGTGGTGTGAAATAAAACTTTTGACAAAATGGTGTTTTCTCTCTCTTCCCTTCTCTTTCTCTCTCCCGGGTTACAAAATGAAGTGAAATGAAATGCATTGAATACATGTCTCTAAACCCTTTTCTTTCATTTGCAAATTGTAATTATTATCATATGTAAATGGGAAAACTGAAAAATGATAATTATGTTAGATTAGGGTGGATGCCATGCCAGTGAATTATCACTGATATCATGCTCACGTGGTTTTGCAGGATGAAAGAATGACGACGAAAAGGCGATGTGTAATTCATTTATTTATCTTTGAAATTTATAAAGGTCATTGTTAAATGAATAAATGTATAATGTTGTCTCATGTTACAAACTGTTATATTTGATAATTTGTTGATATGTACGAGATGCTGGTTTCAAAGGACATCTAGGAAATGTGCATTTAATCTTAGGTTCAATCTTGATTCATAGTACACATGGTAAAAGGGTTTGATATTTATATAAGGTAAATAAATTTGAAGTAATATCGTGTAGTGCATATTTAGTGTTCAATAAATGATTAATGAATCATCTTGTGCATTTATACTTGTACATGTAATGAAGAGATTTAATCAAAACACCCTACCCTTGTTTGATATCAAAGCATAACTTGTTTTTCACGTGTGATACTCCTTACCGTAGAAGACATTGAAAACCGTAGAATGAACTTAAACTCTGCACTCAATGGAACCTCCTAGTTTGAGTAAATAAGAACCCGAGAATGGGCTTATCGTCTTCGTCAGTATGTTTAGTGACATTTTCATAAACCTAGTGGATAGGAGCGACACAGTCAAACCTTTTCTTAGAGTGTGTAGAGCTAACTCCTCCTTCGTATCCTAGCAGACTACCTTGTCATCCAAAGATAGATTTAAAATTAAATTTCTTCAACGAATGAAATCCATGTTGGATCCAAATGACATAAATGGAGATCGGGATATAGTTGTTCCTTGCCTTGCACTCTTGTTAATGAACCCCCTTGTCTCCGCACAGCTAAATGTGCTACCTTGGTTCCTATCAACATAACACCCTGGGTCCTTTCTGGAAGGTGGTTTAGCATAAATATGTCCTCTTTCTTAAAACGCATATATAGTTGAGGGGTATACCCTTAGGTGAAGTTGGAATTAATCTAAACCTCAGTTGACTCAGATGTTAACTTAGGGTTCATGTGTAGCTTCAGGTCTTCTAATCTTATATGTCTTCAAGAGGTTAGTCCAACATTTTGTAACTCCTTTTACAAGACAATGCTAATGATAAGACCATAATGTGACGTAGGAAGTAAAGCATATAAGAGTAAAAACGAGATTGAGGTTCAGAATAATGCCACTCTTGGAGACCTTATGTCTCAATCAAATATATTCTTTTGTTTCAAAGAATACGGATTGCCTTGGTGTGATCAACCTTCGAGAAAACAAAATACATATATAAATCAAAATGGAATTCCACAAGTCATTGAATTAGAATGACTATGGTAGGGAAATAACTATACCGTGATCAAGGAATGTTTTTTGGTAAAAAATTTATCTTGTATCTAAATCTCCATTAAATCCTAATATCGCTATATGGACTCCAAGTCACATTCACTTGAGTGGTAAGAGTAAAAAGGTAGACATTGAATGTATATTCGAGAAGAATAATTTTAACATAAGAGTAAGATAATTAAGTACTTTATATGCATTTGAATTATGCCAAATAAGTGTATAAGTTATGGGAAATTTTATAAAGAATAAGAAGCTAACTTAAAATGGTCGAACTGTAAACTATATGTGGGATGAACTTAAAGTTTCTGTAGTTGGAAAAAGGAGGAAGCTATCCTTGCACAATAATATTCTTAGAGTGTTAATCGTAACAAAAATACAATTAAAGAAATGAGGTATTGTGGGTTCGCCATTCCTGAAGTCATTTTTCTTGTGGTTGGGTCAATACTAGTAACCATTCATTGGGAAAAGTGTGGCATCGACATGCCTATGTTGTTTTCATGTGTCTATGTGAGTTGATGATTTATGTAATTGTTGTATGCATGTCGAGTTTCTATATTTAGAGCCCTTGCTGTGTTGTGTAGTGAGCAATGTAAGTCAAACAAAAAATTATTTAAGTATTTTACTATTATTCTTCTGTGTGTAAAAATGTGGGGCACTTCAGATGCAGAGGAATAAACTGTGTAGGATCCAATACAAGGCACAAAGAGATACGATGAATATACTCATAGGATCATAAATTAAATAATGAACTACATAGGATCACATTAGTTCCTCTCTGATTAATGACTATAACATAGAAGGATTGTTTACAATTGCCTTTCTATGCCTCTTCCCTGAAGGCCATGCAATGCTCATCCAACCAAGATTTAAAGATGTTGAGATGCATGAGTATGCACTCCATTTAATGTGTTACCACGATGGAAGGTTTGTTATCCACCCAAGGTTTCGGTATTTTCTTCTGAATTTGATTACGAGACACCTCAGTCATGTCACAACAATAGTTTTCGTCAAATAAAACGTATAAAACAATCTTCCAATGATGATATCAGGCATGTGTTCACACCTGCAAGATCTTCTTGATGACAAGTTGGCTGACAACCTTATGCGGTTTTCCTCAATGTTGTAAGGAACTAGGTTTTACTGGAACAAATGTCGCCTTGAACTTTCAGACATGGTATTCCAATTGGGTTCCCCCAATTTGTTTTTCACAATGAGCGCAACTGATACAAAATGGTCAGACTTACACAAAATCATGCCTGGGGATCCTCTAGATGATCTACCGGAAGCCTTTCGTTGGAGAACAAACAATGTCATCACAAACCCTCACCTAGATTCTGCTTACATGCATCTCCAGTGAACTATATTTTGGGAAGAGATATTACAAAAACACTTGCACATTGTTAACTATTGGTATAGGTGAGTTCCTATCCATGTTTTTTCTGTGGGTTACTTTCTTGCTCCTCTTCCCTTTTAGTTGGCATTTTTTCCTCTTCTTTTCATTTTTCGTTCATGCTTACAGATATGAGTGGCAACATCGTGGCTCATCCCAAGTGTATGGTTTCCTTTAGCTATAAAATGCTCATGATGTTGACATCATGGATTGGGACGATGCCGAAGAAGTGAATAAAACTAGGCAGTTCTTTGACAAATATTTATCTGCATGGAATCTATGACTAGATTTTGAAATAGTCACACACTTGCCGCGTTCACCATTCGATGATCCATGTTTACTAGAAACTAACTCGATTTTCAATACTGATCCTACATGTGACTATGAAGAACTACTAGATAGATTCCAACACCACACCACTGAGAAAACATGCTTGTATAAAAAAGGAGATGTTGTCCAGTGTTGTTACAATGCACCATGGGAATTAAAAACATCGTCTTCATTGTCAATAGACACTAAAGGGAGAAGAAATTACATGCCTACACACAATAATGACCGATTGAACACCCAAAACCCAGACATCCTTTCTATTTGGTGATTAAATTTTGATTGTCAGCCTATTGTATCTCACCATGCAGTATTGCAGTACATTGCTAAATACGCATTCAAGTCAGAATGTAAATCAGAAGGCTACCATAACCTACTAGCCATGCTTGCAGAAATGTTAGATGTGGAGGATCCTGCTATGAAAGCATTCTGTAGGCTCCTCTCAGATAGCCTTGTTGAATGATACATGAGCTCATAAGAAACTTATCACTTGCTTCAAAAAATTCCACTTGTTACCTGTAGCAGACAATTTTTCAGCTTGCATGTTGGTTGCAGAGTTTTACGTTGATTTGGATGCCGGAGAAGATTCTTCAACTACCACAACATTTATTGATGCCTACATCTCCTGACCCGCTTCTTTGGAAATGTTGTAAAATATTGATACAACTAGAAATTGGTCTCATGTTACTACACGTGTAGGAAACAATTGGAAAAAAAGAACACAACTAGTTGTTGTTCGTGTCACTCTGCGCTTCCTTGTAATCATAGACACTTGCTCCAACTCTTATGAGGAGTTTTGCATGGCTAAACTACTACATTACAAACAATTTAGGAACATTTCTCGGGACATTGACACAGACAAGGAAACAATAGTGACAAATTGGGAAATAATTTCCCAAACCTACAGGGCTTGCCATGTTGAAAGATCCTTGCAGGAAATTGACATTTCTACCAATGGAGAATCACCTGATACAAATGAAGAAAATTGTGATAGTTTTGAAAGACATGAATGAAAAATCCTTTCAAAAATGACACCTAAAGCTAGCATGCAAGAGATTGACATTGAAATGCTAGGAAAACACGACTTCAATATTAACCACAACTACTCTGCCTTCCATTTCAATAATTCCCTAGATGAAGTTGCTACTTCATTTGTGGACATGAACTGGTAAGCTACCTCTACCTTGGTTCCTTTAGCAAACTTTGGCCTGCCTTCTAACACAATCTCTACAAAACAATAATTATCCTTTGACATTGTCATGAGACACTATTTATAGGAAACTCCACAAAATCCTCTCAAAATGATTATCCTTGGAACTATAGGAATAGGTAAATCATACCTCATCAATAGCCTCAGACATTCATTTTCAGTATCCATGGAGAGTGAAAATTCATCCATATTGGTTCTTTCCCCGATAGGGATAGATGCTTTCAATATAAATGCTTCAACTATATATGCAGTACTGCGAATCCCTATCCAAAACATGGAGCCCTTGGAAGGGCAGACCCTTGATGTATTCCAAGAATCATTGAAATATATATGCTACATTCTCATTGATGAGATGAGCTTCATTGGGCCTAAATTGTTAAGCTCGATTGATGAACGCTTATGGCAAGATTTTCTGCATCAAAGAAACAAACCCTAGTTATTCTTATAGGTGACCTTGGGAAACTTCCTCCTATAATAGACATACCTCTCTATGCGAGGAATTCATATGGATCCTTTCTTTGAATTTTTTTTAGTATTGTTGTTGTGTTGGACACAATTTTTAGACAGCAGGGTGTGGAACCTTTACAAATAGCTTTCCGCAATATTTTTCTTAATATTAGAAATGTTGAGCCCATCGTTGAGGATTGGGAGCTACTTACTATCCGCACAAACTCTTACATTGGACAGCTTGAAAAAATGTCTTCCTCTCTTCCATGTATCTATTTGTAGGAAATGAGAAGGTCCTATCACACAACAAAGCCATGTTGAAATATTTAGGTGTGCCTATTGCACATTACCATGCAGAAACCTCTAGGAAAAAAACTGAAATAGACCTTGATGACAAGTAGCTCTAGTCCAGGTTCTTGTTGTGTTGTGGGCAAAAATTTATGTTGACTTCCGACCTTTGGGTATTATCAGTGGGCCTTGTCAATGGCTCCCTTGGTGAGGTTGTTGGAATTTTCTACAAACCAAGTACAACCCCCCCCCACCCCCCTTCCTTGCCAATATTTGTTGTTATTGACTTCCCCAACTAAAAAGGCTCGTCATGGTGTTCTGAGAACCCTACATATGTTCTTATTGTTCCGATCACTTAAGGCATTTGTAAACAACTTCCCCTCAAAATTTCTTGGGCACTGACGTTCCATAAATCACAATTCCTTACCTTGGACAAGGTAACAATTGACATTAGGAATAGAGAACATTAGGGGTTGACATTTACACCAATTTCAAGGGTTTGAAAAATAACAGATCTATGGTTCTTCCCTCCTTTTACTTTTTCATAGATACAACAAAATGACAATTGTACCTTATGTTATAGCTAGAAAATGAGAAGAAGAAAGGCTACTTTCTTTGTTTGAGGTCACTTCCTTGTTGGTTCTGTTGATTTGAATACAAAAATAAATAAATAAATCACTACCTTCTCTTCATTTCCCTTGCATGATATTCCCTCGAAAACTAGATTCTAACAAAAATAGCACACAATACTTGTACAATTAATCCCACATCCCTAATCAAATTTGATAGCTTGTAATTAGTTCATATGTTACTAACAACCTTTGCATAAATTGCATTAATTATGGATTCTCTTTACTAAATGTGCTTGTACTTGTTCCTAGTAATATTGAAGATGCCTCGATCTAAGGCACACAAGAAACGTCAAAAGAGGAAGAGAATCAACAAGATATTTGCCTCTCCGGCAACATGTCATGCCTCCAGTACCTAAGGAAGGAACGCCATATGGCTTAACATCACTATAAGATGCAATAGAGCATATAAAACGTGAATTGCCAAAGAAAAGGCCCTCTGGTTTTGGCTGACACATGAAGAACTTGGACCAACCACTGCTTCACTACATCGAAGAGCTTGTCGTGAAAAAAAATGAACCGTATGATTCAGAGAAATAAGAGGAAGAGTTTGACTTCCCTGTAGTGGAAAGCCCGAAACACAATCGTCTTCCTGTTACGGTTACTAGAACCAACATGGAGGGGGAGCCTTCCCAATAAAAAATTATCGCTTACATGAAGGTGCGTGAACTTACCACATTCTCGGGCTTCAAAAACTCTTTTTCTTTGCGACTTTTCATTATCCCTCCTCCCAATAAAAGGAAAATATAATCATAAAAAATAAAAATAAAAATGAATAAAAACAAAATTCCATGTACCCAAAAAAAAAAGGCACACTGTTACTCTTCAACCTTTCCATTTTTGGGTTTTTCCATTTGTCGCTACGGTGTTCTACAATTCATTGACATGTCCCTCACATCATTGTTTCTTACTTAGCTCGTGCAAGAAGGTGATGTTGGAACTACAACTACCTAAATATTCTAGTTTCAATACATTCTATATTCTACTACCTTTTGACAACAATACCATCTAGTGCATGTACATGGAAAATTATTGGATTGCATACTTGATACTAAGTAATAAACTTTATGTTTTTTTGGGATTCATATATTAGGGATTTCCTCTCCCTGACTTGAAACACACTCGGTAATATAAAACGAACATTAGTATGTGTTTTAGCATTTAACTTTGTGTTCTTGTTATATCTTTGTCCTTTATATTTTTCTTTAGCATTTCCTCGCTCGTTTCTTTCATCACAGTATACACTTTTAATTGTTAGGTGCATACTTTTCCCCTCTCATAGATATGTGTCTTATGTAGATTCCTTGTTTCCTCTTCTATTGTTTCATAAGATTCCCTTTGTATACATTGAAAGTCTCACAAATGCTCTCTATTGTATGTTCTAAAATCTACCTAAACATTTCATTTGTTGTTTCTTAACCTATATGGGGATCATGAGCGACATTATGTTGTTCAGAATATGGTATTATTTTTGTATTTCTTAAATTTCTTGTTTTTTATTACTATGATGGATATGATAGTTCGATACTGCATGTTACCCATTTCAATCTGCTACTTCTGACAACATAAGAAACAATACATCTCATTTGTTCCTTTTTAAAAGGCATTGATTTTGTTTTTCATCCATGTTGATGTTCAGTTAGCATGTTCAAGTTTTCTCTATTTGGTGCCTTATTCAAATTTTAATGTTAGATTCCATGTAATAACACTTTATTAAATGTTGTGAATGTCCCTCCAACAGCTGCAATAATTATATGGTGTCTTTGATTGTGATATGGGTGGAAAACTTCCATTTGCAGAGAATTCCATTAGCGCTTATGCGCCACAACCTAACTATGTATACATTAATAATATTTGATTCTTATGTTTGGTTTTGTCAAATTTGGATTCCATGCGATTCTATTTTACTTCTTTAGGGTCGCTTGCTTACTTTTCATGGAGTCAAATTTGTTTTTTCAGTTTAAACCTTCATCGCTACATTTTCTTACACAACAAATTTTTCTCAAAGTGTAGCTAACACCTAATGTTGATCAGGGAATACTTGTTAGAGATCACACAAGAAATCCACACAGGAGAGAAGGCCATGATCAATGGGGCAGGAGGGACAGGAAGAACCCATGCGTGGAGGACAAGTTCAACATTTAGGACTTAGCCAATTTTGAGCATGAAGACCTATTTTTAGAAGATGGCGTGTGGAACACACCAACGATGCAGAGACCGTGCGCGCCACACATTATCTATCTTTAGAGGATCAGATCAAGAATTTTGCATGGAGACGAGCTAAGAATAGGATTGTCACTTTAGTTAACTGTAAGAGGTCTATAGATAGCACACTTGCATGTGTGGCTATGCCTGGAAATGGCGCATGTCTATTAATAGCAAGTGACCTATTTCTGGAATAGATAAGCCGTGAAGGGCAAGCCCCTACCCAATATATATGATATGAAGAACATATTAGAATATACACAGAGAGAGATGGATGTATGAAGATATAGAGGTATGCGCATATGATTGGATTATTGTGTCATATCCAAGCGCGCATTGGTATAGATTGCCATTAATGTAAGGAGATTTTTTGTTTATTAATAGATGAAAGATATTAGTTGAACCTAAGTGTTACTTCCTATGTGTAATTGAGTAGTGCATGTTATTAATTCAATCATGATTACTGTTTAAACTTATTCTTTCATGTATTTGAATGTAGCATGCATTGTAGAATGGTGAATAAGTTATGGATATATATGTTTTATCCTTCATCACGCTAACATCCTGCTATAACAACTCTAAAGAGGGACCTGGTACCTTTACGTGCTTAGGGTGAGTGATCAGCCTAGGCTGAGTGATATGCCAGTGTGACTAGGGTGTTATCTAGTAAATTCTAGGCTACATCATTGGTTCCGTTACCAGGACCTCTTTTTCAGTTGTTTTTAGAATGGTTCATGATGAAGATGTACTAGTTAACTCTAGAAAGTATTAAGGAATGGATACATGATCTAGAGGAAGAATATGCATAGTGGTTCAGCAGTGGATCTGAGTTTAACACACGCACTTGGGCAGAAAATAATCTATATGATAGCCTATACGAGAGCTTTTTCCCTGTCTTTCTAGTAGAACTATACGAGTGGCTTACTGTTTATGTATCTTAGTAAAATTAGAGGTATCACGCACTTATCTGGACACAGAGAAGAATTCAGGCCCTTTATGAAGCTGATTTGATCTGGACTCGTGCTGTGGATATGTGGTTTCGTGGTGTTCTAAACAGTTATATTCTGGAATATTCAATTTCAACGTATTCTTTCTTGGAGGTAGCTAAATTCCAGCTTTTATGGTATCTAAGAGGAGTAAATCTGCAAGGTATTCCACTGGCGATCAAGATCTTGATGGTAAATTTGAACTTGGAGAGTAAACTAATGGCTAATTAAACTTCACCATGTGTGAGGGAAGGAACAGGTTTGGTGAAATATGGTAGACCTAGTAACAGAGAGGCAGAGAGAGGTGAGGTGGCTTAAGTATAATGAGGTGCGTGAGAGGGAGATAGAGAATCAATGTTTCATTGCGGAAAGTATGGCATTGAGGAGAGAGATGGCTCGTGAAGGATTTACATCTCATGTAGAAGACGTGGAGCCAGAGCATCAAGAACTCCCCCATCTTAGGAAACATGACAGAGATCAATCCTTGGCCTCCCATAAAAGTACGCTAGCAGAGACTACCTAGGCCATGAGCGTGCATCTTAATCCACCTGGTGACTGTACGACGGAAAAGTGACATGCGAGCATGGGAATCTACAAGTGACTCTTCCTTGCACCCGACCTCCCGAGGTCGTGCCGAGATAGCCGGTGGGTATGGAATATGTGTGAGATGCAGACAAACTAGTTAGACAATCTAATGTCTTCAATACCCACTAGCAGAATTTGTGAGTCTAAGGCAAAGAAGGCCCTCCTAACTTGAACTGGTGTGATAGATCGGTCAGCAAGGATGACTGCTCGAAGGCTCCAATCAATATCGAGCTTTGGCATGATTTGATCTATAGGTTGTGGAATACGTGGAAAGTGACCTGGGATAGTTTCGTGTATTTCTCCAGACAAGGTCATATGGTGGATGGTAAATATAGTCGACTCTATGGACTATTCTCTGGCCTAGTCTAGAACTCTCTAGCTTTGTTAGCTGCTATGTCTAACAAGGATAATTGTTCGACGAAAGTGACCCGGGATAGTTTCGTGTATTTCTTCGGACAGGGTCATATGGTGGATGGTAAATATAGTCGACTCTATGGATGATTCTCTGGCCTAGTCCATAACTCTCTAGCTTTGTTAGCTGCTATGTCTAACAAGGATAATTGTTCGACGATGATAGGTGGAAGTGGAGTAGACCGGAATACTAGTGTGCATAGGCCAGTGTCTATGTCTAATTCTCCTATGGATTCGTTGGGCTACGGGATTTGTGGGTCACAACCGTAGACTCTTAGTTGTTGTTGGACCTATTATGGTCATGCGTGAAATCAAGTCCTAATCCCTAGTATCTAGTAATCATATGCTTTCTCAGCTTCTATATTTAGGATCAATAACTGTGCGATTTTCTCATAATATCTTACAAGCGTTCGTGCAACCTGAATTCTTAGGCTAGTATCTATATCTGTAAGAGTGTCTCATGTGCCTAACTATGGGACCAAAGGATCACAACCAAATGTTTGTTCTCTTTCAAGCCCTTCTATAGTCATATGAATGTTGCCTAGGGTAATCTGTAGTTTGGTTGATTTGACCAAAACGTGTGTGCTTGGTCGTCTTCTACATTTAACCCGCTCAACTGGGAATTGATTTGTTGCAAGCTTACCGTTGTTCGGAAGACTTGGATCCTAAGATTTTGGTCTATATCATTTATCACTTGTGATGAGATTGGGCTGAGGCACAATTGGCTCGAATACGTATTCCCTGGGCTCTCTAGGTCCCGTGATTTTCATACAAAAGCAACAATGTAAAACGAACTACAGTAAAATGAAATTTAACTATGTGAAGTGTATCTATAGCATATATGATTTCTCTATTTCTCTTTTATTTTTTGTGTTTTCTGACGAGCTTTATGAATTTAAGAAAGCAGCTATCTAAAATATCTAGAATTGACAGCTAATATAATAACTTAAAACAAACAAAATAACCGAGTGTAGCTATTTGTCTGTGTAATTTGTAGATCTATTCTAAACAATGAAATAGCTCATCTAATCTATTTGCAAGGCTCTCGATCCTACCTCAGAAGTGAGGAGTGAATCATAGTTTCTCAGAAAATATCAATCCCCACAGCTTCCCTAGTAATATCGAGAGTAGAATTAACTGAAATAAAGCAATTAACTACTCTATTTGATATGATTCTAACTAGAACTTTGAAAGCTAGAACCTGGATTCTGCAGAACAGTGGCGAATCCGATGGTGTGTGTGATCTTGTCCCCTCAGTGTGATCTCTTCATTCCTTCGTGTTCACGTGGATCCAGAAAAATGCATGTAATGCTAGCATCAACAGAAGTAGATATTGGGATAAAGGCAGCTCAGAATACTAACTGAATACAATGTGAGTAGGAGAGGGATAGCGCAAGAGTACAGAGCTTGGCTTATGCAATTCCTAGCGGGGATCTATTGCAAGTCATGCAACATAAAGTGTCCAGAACCTGAAACTATCCTGTTTGAGGAGCAAAACCTGCAAATTTAATGGCTTCCTATTGGTAAACAGACTATCCTATTCCAATGGATTGGATAAAATAACAACAGTACTTTGCACAAGATGGATATGTGGCTTACTAACAGTAAAACAAAGCTAACTAAGCATGTAATGAAAGAAACTAAGAACTCTAAGCAAAATGATAACTAAATCTATTGCAAAGAGAAATCAGAGGCAAATTTTGAGGGGCCATTTGCTTGAGCACAAGACAACTATTTATAGCATTTGCATTTACCCAAGGTAAAAACCAAATAGAACTCTTAAACTATAAACAATGGCAAAACACTATTCCAGGGAACCAGAATCATAAATGCAAGCTTATGGCGGTGAAAGAAAGCTGGTAGAATGTTGAATTTACATGACTCATGTTAAAAGAGCTTTCTAGAAAACGCGTAAAGGACCGCCGCCCTGAGCAGGGTGGCGGTTACAGGACTGCCGCCATGTTCAGGGCGGCGGGTCACGAGACTGCCACCCAATCAGGGCGGTGGTTTCATTACTGAAGAGAAAAAGGCCAAGAAAAGAGAGGAAAAGAGAAAAACAAAGCATGCGGGGGCTAAGCGGGGCATGCAGGATGTTAACGCATACTTGGAGACAGTTTCGTTACTGAAGAGAAAAAGGCCAAGAAAAGAGAGGAAAAGAGAAAAACAAAGCACGCGGGGGGCTAAGCGGGGCATGCGGGATGTTAATGCATACTTGGAGAGCTTTTCCGGATCCCGAACACCTTGCGAGGAGACCTGTATCATCATTGGGGCACATATCACATTGTTCTGGTAGTACAGTACCTTACAATTTTGGGTACGTACAGTGACCTAGCCCTTGCACTTAGTTTTCCAATATCTAGTATGACAAGTAACCAACAACCTAAATATGAAATTAGGAGAGCAAGAGTAAGTCAGGGAGAAAGTACATTAATGTCAGGACAGATAACTTCAATGATATTTGGAGTAATAGTCTTAGGTGCATCATCCACATAGAACGTGAGCGCACAGAATATTGGATTCACCTTTATAAGTGGAACTACCTCACAAACTGTAGGGGTTAAGTATAGTAATACTATCAGAGCACATGGGAGTACATCTATAGGTCCTATCCCAGCTACATGTGGAGGATCAAGAGGTATAAGTGGTTCTAGTTCCGGTGGATCTAGGGGTTTTGGAGGCAGAGGGAACACGGGAGGTTCTGGATCAGGTGGTTAAGACCCGCAACAACCACATAACATTTATATGGAGATGTCTCTTCATTTTCCAGATTATAGAGGCATAGAGGATGTTGCTGAGCATGTGCACATGTGTGATATCTTGTCGGTGTGCTAAAGGGATCATGGTTTCTAAGTGAAAGGCAAGTCAATTGTCTACTACATTATAAGGACGTGCACATAGATGGTAAAGGAAGTTTGACCCTGATCAAACTTGCATGGATTATGCAACATTAAAGGATGCTTTCCTGAAAGAGTTCCATATCCCTGAATTTAAGAAAAAAAGTATCAACTTGCTCAAAGATATCAAACAGGGCACTACTCAAAGTGTGCGTGAGTATAATGCCCATTTTAAGACACTTCTATCTAAGATATCTTATGATATTCATGCAAGCCAACATGCACAATGGTTTGTTAGGGAATTAATTACACCATTTAGAAGGGCGGTGTCACATAATACATACACAGATCCACATGAAACACTTGAAGTAGCTTTGTGTGCTGAGGCAGTTGGGAGTATTGACATTGGCGTTAGTCCAATCTTAGAGGCACAAATTGTAGCTATGGAAAAACCAGTTAGAGAAGCTATTAACAAATTCAGCCCATGAAATGCGCTCAGAAATTTGGTGTACAGATTGTGAAGTGGAAGGTCACACCAAGGATAATTTTCCTCGTAAATCTATACACTCATTACTATTGGATTGTGAGATCTGCCATTTGAATCATGATGCTAGTTACTGTCCTTTGTTACAACGCACGATAAGGAAGAATGTATCCTGATTTTGCAAAATTTTCCGCTCCATGACCCATGATACTGAAGACTGTTAGTTGATTGGTCAGATCCAGGATGCTATAGACATTGGGGTATGATAGACAAGTGTAACAGATAATTCTAGAGGGTAAAATGAGCACCAGGATTGGGATCATAATCAAACACGCTATGACAAGAATGAGGGGCATTTTGAAGGAAGTTCGTGGAAGAGGACATAGATATCATGGTGGATATGGAGGATGAGGCCGTGGTGGAGGAAGAGGTGAGTTCCCTCATGGAACATGTTATACGTGAGGATCTCCTAACCACTATAGGCATGAATGTCCTCAGAATATTGCATGTTCTTTCTATAGAAAGAACCATAGCTATGAAGAGTGCCCAGACTTATATGAGCATCTGAGTAAGCAACATAAGCAAGAAAACAAAGGTATCGGGATGGTTAGAATCTAGCACATGGTAGAAGATCAGTGGATGCCCAAGATAGCACCAGGACCTGAGTAATTAATAGTGAAGATTACTACATGAGCTAAAGCGGTGCACATAAGAGAGGCATTGCACCAGAAGCCTACAATCACCAAGGAGGAGGTTTTGCATGCAAGGTACCTAGATCCTGCTCATCAGAAGGAAGTTTACCAAGATACCATGGAAGTGCTAAGGAATATTCAGGGTGAGATACAATACCTTAAAGGAGTAGAAGAAAGCATCAGAGATAGTCCAAACTGATATCGATGATCTGAGAGAAGTGTGCAAAATGTTGCGTCCAGGAGAACATCATTCCACTATTAGTAAGTTGGTTAAAAGGGAACACTCCATGCACAAGTATTGAGACTAGGATGACAGATTCTGCATGAAAATATTCCCCCTGATAGCATTGACTATGACAAGGAAATTAATCTGAATGTTGTTGTGGATGGGTGGTTGTTGAGCAACATATTGATTGATACAGGTGTAGGAAGTAAATGTGCTTACATTAGATGCATGGGTACAAATGGGGAGGCCTCCATTGCAGCCATCATCTAATGTGGTGTTTATGGAAAACTGGACTAAGGCCACCCCCATAAGAGTTTTAAAGGATGCATATATAACCATACAAGGGGCCAAGTTCACTAGGGATTTTGAGGTATTAGCACTTGCAGAAGCAGATAATTTTCTAGCCTTGTTTGGACGCCCTTGGTGTTATGCGAATAATGTTGACTTGAGATTCAATAAGGGGTATATCAACTTTGAGAACAAGGAGGAAAGAGTTGTGATACCTCTAACAGATGGGAAGTCTACACCATATGTTGAGCCTCTAAGTGAGGAGGACTTAAACAAAATTTATGTACGCACTATTCAGGACCCAGAGGTCAATGAGCCATCAAAAGAAGGCATCCTACAGTGGGAGGATTCTCATTCTATCAGTGATACTATGAGTATTACTTGTGACAATTGGGCTCATGGTACATATGAACTAGTAGGGCGTGAGGTGAAAAGTGCGGTTGCACACAAGAATGGAATTTGCTCGGTTCGACGGATAGGTAGCACAGTACCTTGGTATACAGGGGCAGAAGATCTTCCTGTATTTTTGAAAGCCATGGAAACATAGTGGACATATCAAATTAAGAGAAGAGATATGTTAGTATATACCTTATGTAGGACAACAACGTGCATTGGTGGGTAGTCCACAGAGATAATCTTATAAAATGGGAAGAGATTAGGGTCACCTTATTTATTAGGTTTGTAAGGAAAAATGCACCTATGCAGATCTGCACTTATCATGGTGATCAACATATTCAGCATCACATTCAGCAGTGTGAGAGACTCTGGATAGCAGGATGGGAAGTATTACCACCTTCACTCTAGGTGCATAGATTGTACTCTACGCTACAAGGATGTGCATGCATGCCTGGTATGTATACGCGCAGAACTACATCAAGAGACTGGAAACTAGAAAAAATTGACAGCAGGAATGATCCAAACCTTTGACTACTTTTCTTCCCAACCTCCAATAGAAGAGGCATTAAAATTTGTCAAGCGCTTAACTATGGGAGATGGTGCAAAAGTAGAAGATCATATTCAGGAATTATTTGGTAAGGCAGAGTCCGGAGCGCATTTTGAAAGGGAAGAAGAAATGGACTCCAAACTACTTGAACACGCTTGCCTTGAGAAAGAGAAAGGAAAGATGGTTTACATCATGGATAATGAGGAAGTTGAGAACTTGGATATTCAACATTCACAAGGGGTGCGCGAGGTCTTGGATAGTGCAGACAAGGATACACATGCCTATCATGAACCCATGAATACAACATTCATTAGAGATCATAGACTACTGTTCAGACTTGGAGGTAGCAAAGATCATTGAGTTACTCAGGGATTATCAAGACTTATTCCCTCGAGGGTATCATGAACCTAAAGGCGTGCATAAATCACTTGGGGAAATGAAGATAAAACTTAAGGATGGTGCACGACCAGTTAGGAAGTGACCTTATAGAATGAACCCCGATTTACGTGAAAAGGTAAAAGAATAAATTGATAAAATGTTGAAATTTGGAATTATCAAGCCCCTTGATGAGTCAGAATGGGTTAGCCCAATGGTGATCAGTATCAAGAAGGATGGAATGAATTAGAATATGTGTGGACTACAGGGAGTTGAATGTTGCATGCATCACAGATCCATTCCCTACACCTTTCACTAAGAAAATACTGGAAGGATTGGCAGGGCACAAAATATATTCTTTCACAGATGGGTTTTCTGAGTATCATCAGGTTAGGATTGCTCAGGAGGATCAAGAAAAGACAACATTTACTACTGAATGGGGTAGTTTTTCCTATACTGTGATGCCTTTTGGATTGAAAAACGCACCTGTTGTATTCTCACTCATAGTTGTTCAAGAATTCAAATATTTTATTCACAACCTCTTACAGGTCTACCTAGATGATTGGACAATATATGGGCTTGTGAAAGATCATTGTGACAATCTGCGCTTAATGTTTGAAAGGTGTAGACAATTGAGTATCTCTTTGAACATCAAGAAGTGCATATTTGCTACACCATTTGGAATATTTTTAGGACATATAATCTACAATGAAGGTTTGTTAGTTGATTCAGCTAAGGTTGCAGTCATTCTAGGCCTGGAAGCACCTACCAGCCAAAGTGAGGTGCGCAGATTTTTGGGTCATACAGTTACTATTGAAAGTTCATCAAAGGGTATGCCAAAATTCTTGCACCCTTGGAAGAATTACTAAAAGGGAAAGGTACATTTTATTGAGGAGAACCGCAGCAGCATGCGTTTAAGATATTAAAAGAGAAACTTACTACCATGCCCATTCTATGTTTTCCCTCATGGGATAAACCATTTCATGTGCATGTGGACGCTTTTGGCATGGCCATTGGCACTGTGTTATCTCAACCTGGCGAAGGTATTATAGATCATCCAATTTGTTTTGCTAGTAGGAATCTGACTCCTGTTGAAAGGAATTATACAACTACAGAGCGCGAAGCTTTGTCAATGATCTATGCATTGCACAAGTTTCCACAGTACTTGTTAGCAACACCATTTGTGTTTTATACGGATCACATGGCATTAAAGTACTTGGTAAACAATCCCATCTTACAGGGGTGCATATACAGATGGGTACTCCTATTTCAAGAGTTTGACTTCATAGTTGTGGTGAAGCCAGGGAAAAGTAACTCTGGACCAAACCACTTATCTAGAATTCACTCCGGAGAGGAGGCACAGACAATTGAAGAAACCATGCCAGATGCACAATTATATAGGTTATAATGGGAAGCCATACGAATTAGAAGACATTGTTGTCTTTCTACAGACTGGTGTGGCACCAGAAGGAATGAAGGCATTAGAAAAGAAACAACTTGCTATACACGGACACCATTTATGTTAATCAGTGGTGACCTCTACAAGTTAGGCAGAGATGAAGTATTACGTCATTGTGTATTAGAGCATGAGCATAAGGATATTATGGAAGAAGCCCATGGTGGTATTGTAGGAGGCCATTATGTAGGTGATGCGACTACCTGGAAAGATCCTACTTGTTGGATTATGGTGGGAGACATTGTATAAAGACTGTAAAGAATATTGTAAGGCGTGTGATCATTGTGAGTCACCTAGGAAAACCAGGGAAAGAGATGAGATGCCTTTGAGACCAATTACTAGTGTTGAACCATTTGAGAAATGGGCCATTGACTTTGTAGGACCTATTTCTCCAGCCACGCGCAGGACTGGGTCACGCTATATCATTACTTGCATAGATTATCTCACACGGTGGGTAGAAGCAGCACCTACGAAGGACTGTACAGCAGCTACAACAACTAGGTTTCTATGGGAGAATGTTCTTACAAGATATGGATGTCCTTTAAGCTTGACAAGTGATAGGGGTACACACTTTTTGAATGAGACAATTAGGATCCTATTAGATGAGTTTATGGTTGCACACCATAAAACTACACCCTATCATCCTCAGGAAAATGGAACTGTTGAGGCTTTCAACAAGATTTTGAGCCAGAATTTGACAAAAAATTGTGATGTTGGAAGAAAGGATTGGGATGAAAAAGTGTCAGTTTTTCTTTGGGCATATAGAACAACTTATAAGAGATTGAACAAAGCCACACCGTTTCAGTTGGTGTTTAGTGCAGAAGTCCATTCTCCCTATAGAATTTATGTTACCTTCTTTGTGCATTGCGTGCACTGGAGGTCTAGCTGATGAGTAGGCTTTAGAAGAGCATATCAAGAAGATGATTCAACTAGATGAGTGACGAGCCATAGCACGATGGAGTCAGAAGTAGGAAAAATCCAGGTAGAAGGCATGGCATGACAGAAACATAAGGGATAAGAAGTTTGAGATTGGACAAATGGTACTTCTTTATGACTCAAAGTTCTTGCGCCATCCAGGCAAGCTCAAAGTACATTGGTTGGGGCCATATGTCATCACTTACATACTTGAATCAGGTGCTTTCTAGTTAGAAGCACTTGATGGAACACGGCTACCCGGTTACTTTAATGGGAGTAGGCTGAAGCCCTACTATAAATAAGTCTTCTTGGTGTTTGTAATAAGGCAATATTGCCATTTAGATTAGGTTTTCAATTCTGTATTTCCTTAATATTTCCTTCATTGTCACTATGCTTTGTCAATTTAGTTGTTGTTTTTGTGTAATAAGTGCACTTGCGCGCATGAAGCTAATTACTATATGAAGAATGTTTATGCGCAGAGGACTACACATACCTTTAGTGTGGGGTGGTTGTAGTTATCCAAGTAAAAGACTGTGGGAATTGAAAGGTGAAAGGAATAAGCTACTACAGGTGTGCTTTAAGTCAAAAGAAGATTGCTTCTCAAAACTGACCAAGGATGGAGATGAATGAAAGGACAGTATAACACGAGGTAAGTAGAGGCCATGATAACTACTAGGAGAAGGTACAGTGATGAGGTACTCAGGGCAAAGGGCATGCATACTGAAGAGAAGTCTATGACTAGAGGGTAGGAAGGTGCGCTAGAAGGTTATAGCTGGGGCATGAAGATGTACCACGTGGAATGAACAAATTTGGTCAATGAATGAGGGGATATTTGGTAGGTGAAGGAGTAATAAATGCATCAAAATTTGAAAAATCTATATAAGGATGGGATGTAAATTCATTTTTACCATTGCGATTAAGAGTATTTGAAAGAAGCCAAGTGCAAAGAGCTGAGTGATCATTTGTAAGGTGTAAGAGGTGTGTAACCAGTCATGACGAAGAGATCTGTGCACAGAAAGCAGCTTGTGTCCCTGGTGGTGAAGGGTTTGAGTGAAGTGATGACAACAGAGATGAGTTAGGGGCACGTAATTTCACCTAGGGCACATTGAATCGAACTAGGGTTTGCTTCGCACATTGTAGAATTTGAACGGAAAGGATCTACAAAGGATTGCAAGGTAAAAATGGCACCCAAGAAGGCAGCTGCAACAGGAGTAAAAGGAAAGAAGAAGGTGGTCGTCGAGGAGGAAGAAATGGCTCTAGAAAGCAATTTTTTGGAGATGCAATATCCAGAGGGGGTTATTGTCAGCTAGGAGTGGGATTCTCACATAAGGAAAAGCAAAGTGAGTGAGTACAATCACCGTACCATTGAGAACAAGAAGGAGCTTGATGCGTTGTTGAACATGAAGACAAATAAACACACAGCAGAAGATATGCCGGTGTATGAAAATGCTGGTGAAAATCTCTTACAGAGGATAGGGGTTTACCAACTTTATGAGCTCCCTTATTTCGGGAAGTATGAGCCATTATACCAGTGGCTTATGAGCAGAGTGCACGAGGATTTTTTCTACTTTGCAGGGCGCAGAGTCAGAATTTCAGCCGCGCTCATCTCCACAGTGACAGGGTTGAAAGGCACGAGAGATGATTTTTGAGATGATCTGATAGATAAAACCACAATATTAGAGACCAGGAAGGAGTTGGGATATACAAAGGGTCTGCACTGCGGTATGGACATCAACAAACTAAAGAAGTATCCAGTTGTACAAGCGGCCGCACATCTCATTACAAAGCTCAATGACCAGGAAAGGTGGTCACAAGTGAACACCATGTGGTTACACATTGCCAAAAGATGTCTGAAGGAGTAGTCTACAACATTTCATGGTATATCACATAGAGGCAATCATTGAAGAAGTGCGCAGGAGGAAAGATCAACTTTGGAGGTTGTTCTGTTATCACTAGTGTTCATGGAGATCAGAGTTCCTGATGGACCGAAGGAGAAGGTATGGGAGTATCTGATGGAACACAGATCACCTATAGAATGCTTCAAGAAGTACCTATGTGAGGGATCCATGACAGATCAAGTTAGGAAGCTGGCCGAGAAGTGGTATGATAGGCTCCGTGCGGACTTTTGAGGAAGAATGGTGCATCCCCAAGGACTTGCCTTCAGTGGTTGGAAAGGCAGTTCAATTTGTTGTATACCAGCATTTCTGTATAGCACGGTTTGCAATGAAAGATGGGGCATGGAGTCCTTGGTGCAAGTTTCCATATGCATTCATAGCAAATTACTTCCAGGCATCATTACACATGTTTATAGATGCATGGCGACTAATGTTCAATGTGGATAAGGTAGATTGCGACTACCACACACTAAGGAAAAAATATGTGTATCCAGGGCAGGGTGCATATGTTGAAAGACTCATTTCTGATGTTTTAAGCATTAAACCAATAAGTTTGGTGGTGGGAGATATTGGAGCAGCACTGGTGTATCTCCAACTAAAGCCAAAGATGGAGAATAACAAGTATGTGGAAGGTGAGTTCGCACTTCCAGCACCACCAAAGGGAAAGCATACAATGGAGAACATCCCAGTGCCTAAGCCCACAAAGCCAATTGAAGTGGAGGATGAGGAGGAGGAGCACAAAGATAGTGGTGGTTTGGAGCATAGAGGTAGGAGACATCCTACAAATAAGGGTGAAGTTGAGCATGCACACTACACCACCTCAGCCACAAGAGGGGGATGATGAGGACTTGAATGCAGTCCAAGGGGAGCACATATTTAAGAGGGTGTTTAGGAGAACAAGGACCCAAGGTGCTACTCCAACCATGGTGCGCAGATCACCCAGACTCTCTCCATAGAAGGAGGAAACCATGCAAAGAAGGAGGAAACTGAAGTTAAATGAGGAGGCGGAAGAGTCAGAGGAAAGCACACCTAATTCTCCTACACTTCCAGAGAACATAGAAGAATAGGGTGAGGAATCAAAGGAAAGAGGAGAGGACAAGAAGGGACCAGAGGAGATAGCTGTAGAGAATGTTTAGGACATGGAGACACAAGTCCCAAATTTGGAAGCTAAGGTCCCCAAGAAGCAACGGTCTAGAAGAACGAGTGGAGAGAGACATTCCACCAGCCATGGGGTATGCGGAGGACGCAGGTAAAATTTTCCGCACCCACTTCTAGAGCACGATAGCCCAGAAGGATTTATTTAGCTGGGAGCTAATGGATGAGGATATGGTGACTGTGTGCACTCGGAAGCAACTATCATGGTCAATGCACACCCATATGGATGAGCCTGAATTTGATATATGCAAAGATTCATGTGTTTCAAGATGGCTGAAGAAGGCACCCCAAGCTAGACATATGACAGTAAAGCCTACTGTCATGTCGGATGAGCAGGTTAGCAACGCATTAGTAAAGGTTTCTGTTGAATTTGCTAGAAGAAACATGGATAAAGCTACAACAATCAGAGCGCTGTGCGAGGAGCTAAAGACAAAGGATGTTGAGATAGCACACATAACACAAGAGAGGGACTTGGCACATAAGAAGAATGAATTATTTATCATCTTCGCAGAGGAGATTGGGACAATGTCATAAGAGCTAGGCCACACTTGGAGACCAAGGTACCACAGACCTTTCCCTCAGTGATACATTATGTAGGAAAGTTATTGGACCTGGTGCTTGAAGATGAACCTTTGCACATGACAGCGCCAAGGAAGTCAGAGCAAGAGGTAGAACCATGAGAGAAATCCTCAGTGATGCAAAAGATTGCATCCTATGAAGGGCTGCTACAAGTGCTACAAGAAGTATTGAAGAAAGCAGACCAGGATTTAAACATCTGCACAACTCCAGAGGCGCTTATCAGCATAAAGACCTTAGAAGAAAACAATGAGGTCCAAAAATTAATGAAGGACAAGACATTGGGCCACGCAAAAATATTGTCAATAGTTAAGCAGAAGTGTGAGGCCCTGACAACAACACAAGAGCCGCATAAGACTCAGCTAGAAGAGCTTGGGAAGCTCATTGCGCAGAAGATGGATCTTCTAGAAGGAAGAATGACCTCAATGTCCAGCATTGTGTTGGTTCTGTAGAATGAAAAAGGAGAGATTGCGAGGGATGAGTTGGAATCCATTGCTGTGGACATTCTAGAGAAAGTAGAACAAGCACTCGCTGAATGGCCAGGCCTTGGAGGCCAAAATAAAGGAGTATCCAGAGTTGATACTTCAAACTGATGCAGAGGAGGCTACCTCATAGCCTCATAAAACTTCTTTATTTATCTACATTCTTTTATTCTTATTTTTTCCATTCTTCTATTCTTTACTTCAATTTTTGGAGATACCCATTGTTGGGATGATAATGAGATTAGTGTGGGGTAATGTTGATTAGAGAATACTTGTTAGAGATCACACAAGAATTCATGCACGGGAGAGAAGGCCAGGATCAAGGGTGCGAGGGACAGGAAGAACCCACGTGCGGAGGGCAAGTTCAGCATTCAAGACTTAGCTGATTTTGAGCATGAAAGGCCTATTTTTAGAAGATGGCATGTGGAACACACCAATGATGCAGAGACATGTGTGCCACGCATTGTCTATCTTTAGAGGATCGGATCAAGCATTTTGCATGGAGACGAGCTAAGAATAGGATTGTCACTTCAGTTAACTATAAGAGGTCTATAGATAGCACACTTGCATGTGTGGCTATGCCTGTAAATGCCGTGTGGCTATTAATAGCATGCGGCCTATTTCTGGAATAGATAAGTGGTGAAGGGAAAGTCCCCACCCTATATATATGATATGAAGAACATAGTAGAATATACACAGAGAGAGATGGATGTATGAAGGTATAGAGGTATGCGCATATGATTGGATTATTGTATCAGATCCATAGTGCACATTGGTATAGATTGCCATTATTGTAAGGAGCTTCTATGTTTATTAATAGATGAAAGATATTGGCCAAACCTAAGTGTCATTCCTGTGTGTAATTGAGTAGTGCATGTTATTAATTCAATCATGATTACTATTTACACTTGTTCTTTCATAGATCTGAATGTAGCATGCATTGTAGAATGGTGGATTAGTTATGGATATATATGTTTCTTCCTTCATCACACTAACATCCTACTACAACAACCCTAAAGAGGGACCTGGTACCTTTGCGCACTTCAGGTGAGCACTCAGTCTAGGTTGAGTGATGTGCCAGTGTGACTAGGGTGTTATCTGGTAAATTCTAGGCTACATTAACTAGCTTTGCGAAGGATAAATCAAAGTATTTTTGGATTCAGTTTTAGGATTCGACACATTTTTGCACCCACATTACTGGTAGTTGAAAATTAAACCTTCTAACCATCTTTTATTTGGGAACACTATCATACATATAAGAAAATAATTCTTCTATTTTAAAGGTGGCTACAAATTTTTGTTTCAAAACACTTGAAATTGATGATTGTTGCATGTTGTTATAGTCTCTCTTGCATAAGCTGAAGTACATAGATTTAATACATATACTTGTGCTTCTAGCTAGAACCCTGGTAGGACAAATGTATGTATATAGAAAATGATTTCTTCTATATTTAAAGTAGCTATAATTATGGCTAAGTATTTCATGTTGCTTAGAGTTTTCAAATGGCTCCACCGACCCAATTCTTATTGTGTGCCTTAATCAGATTTGTAGTTTTAAAAATCGTGGGACATTTTTTATTTGTTAGGAAACAATGGCTTACAGAGTAGACAATGATTATGACTATTTGCTTAAGTTTCTACTGATTGGGGGCCTTTGTGTGTGGAAATCTAATATTTTTTCAAGATTTTATAAGGAATGGATTCAGCTTTGAGTCCATGTCCATCATTGGGGTGGAGTTTGCAATGAGAAGTATCACTATAGATGATATGGTCATCAAAGCCCGGATTTGAGACACTTTTGGTCAATAAAGGTACATTTTTTATTTTTCTTTTGGGTACACGTTTAGGACTATTTATTGCATTTTTTAGTGCCCTACAATTCTCAAGCCAAGTGGATGAAATGATCAGACACTGGTAGCTTGTTTTTTTAAATAACATTGTCACTTTGTGGTCCAAAATTTTTGTGTTTGGATTCTCGCAGTGGGATTTTCTTTTGTCGATAGTCTTTAGGTGTGTGGGTTAAATGTTAAAAAAAGGTTCAATAAACTAGGGTAGGGAAGCCAATAGTCATACATCGAGAGTTGTTCTAGCTAGCCCTGTTATAGCCAACCAATTGTTTTATTTTATTGTAGGACTTATAATATGCACCGAAGCTCAATGTCTAGTTTTAGGTAGTTAAATTATGTGGAAGACAACTTTTTGAGGGCATTAGGTTTAGTTAAGGTATTCAGCTCATGGGTTTTTCCTTATGGGTGTCATTTTTTTTGGTCTTTGTATATTTATCTGACTTGGGTACTTTTTACTACTCTAGCAGATAATATCGACGAGTGGAAAAAATATATACTATATTAATACATGCACGATTGGGAGGATTGTTGCATCAACAAAGTATATTTCAATTGCAAAATCTTCCTAAATTTATCTTACATCTATCTGAAAACTAGCTAATTCTGCCCCAAGTGAGCACCCTATAAGTTAGAACTAAATAGAGATATCTCTTTGGTTGATACAACTAATAAATGATTTCCAGGTGAACTGGGACTAATGAGCTGAAAGAATGAAATGATAAAATGGGTACAAATGTGTAGAGCAAGTCAAAGAGTTTAAATTAGCCAACTATGCCTATTAGTTTAAGCATACCAATTGGACTAAAAATGACAGGGAGATTTTGATTTGTTTACCACCTTGTGTTTCTTAGCATATCAAAGAGAAAATGATTATTGAGTGAATTGGGACTGAGCTGAAATAATGTAATGCAAAAATGGGTACAAATGTGCAAAACATTTTGAAATTTTGAAGAGTTTAAATTAGCCAACCATGCAAATTTTTCTGAGCATACCATTAACCCACTTTTTTTTGAAACTACACTAAATATTGATTGTGTTCTATGATGGTATTTTGTATTTTGTTTTATGTTTCATTTGGTTTCACTACTTTATTTCATGATGGTGTTTTTTTCATCATCTAATATTTATGTTAACATGAAATTCGTCTATTATTGGTGGGATTTTAATGATTTTTTCTTGATTTGGATTTCTGGATGTAGATGTCCCAAATGGATGAATTGATTTGATGTGAGTAGCTTGTTTTTTTAAAACACTATTACTCTGTAATACATTATCTATGTTTTTGGATTTCCTCAATGGGATTTTCTTTTGTGGGTGGTCCGTAGGTGTAAGGTAACTTGTTAAAAAAGGTTCAATACATTATGAATGGTAGGATTTACGCTCTGTGTTGAAGCTAAATATTTGGTTTCAGATAGTTAAATTATGTGGAAGACAATTTTTTTAGGCATTTAAGGGAGGAGGTTTTAAATATGAGCAAAATAAAATTGTGACCTCTTGTTATGGCTACTTATTATTTACAATATGTGATAGTCATAGTTGATAAATTTGTTTCAAAAAATAAATGGTCCTTTAGTTTACATAAAAATCAACACAAAATTATTGTGCCTGGTATTTACCACCTTGTTGGGGCAATACCATGTTGTTGGGTTGTTTTTAACTATTTTATAGATGAAGATATTAGGTAAGATGGGCATTGCTGAATTATCATTATTATTGAGTTAACATTAGGATGGGGTGATGACATATGGACCAAGAACCATGGTTGGCTAGGGTGGTTAGGAAATTCAACTCATTGGTATGGTGTTACGGGTGTTGTTTGCTTTGGTCTTGCTAGTTTGTTGTTTCACATGTGAGCTATGGATGTTATCACATTTTACACATTATCCTTTTATCTTTTCAAACATGAAATTTCCTATCACTGTACAAGAAAATTTGTGTGGAAAAAAATACTTTTAAAAATATAATCTTAACTTAATTTTGTATAATGGCTACATATTTCATGGAAAATTTTGATCTTGTGCTTTACACAACAGCAAAAAACAAATCAGTTGTTGCTCGGATGGCATAGATTTCCATTTTTCTTGTATGTGTTGTTTAGCCTTCAAAGCCATATATTTACAAATAGGCTGTTTGTGAGGCATGATTAGTGTTGCTCAAGGCTCCTTTTGACATGGAACGTGTTAATTAATGCCACACTTTTACCAATATATTTGTGTGCTTTACACATCACTTTCATTAGCATCTCTACATCAGATTTTCGTTCGATGCATCTTTGTTCCTGATTATATTTGAGACGCAACAAGAAAAGTAACCAACCTTCTTTCCTTTTCATTTGATTCGTACTATATGGATCTCCCTTGAAAAATTCATGAATCCTTCGCCCTTTTTCCAAATCCCTAGTATGCCCCCCTATAGGCGTTTCCTTATATATCGTAACCGTGTTTTATCCAATGCACTATAGATAACCAATCACAACAAAATTAGAAAAATTTGGTTTTACTTGCAAATTTTGGCACATGTTCTACATTGTCATGGTTAAAGGAAAAAGTGATAAGCAAAGAGTAATTATCACTTGTTAAATTGTGTATTTTTGTTGAGTGTTGTTTTTGGTTCCACAAATGTGAGATTATATTTATCAACTATTTTTCCATATCGACTATGTTGTCATGGCGCCTTTCAAAATTTATTCTATAATAATGTTTATGAATATCTTTCTAATAACTAGCATACCTATATTATATAAATATATGTAAAATATGCCAAGAGGCATAATTCACAAGGCGCTTATTCCACCTATGTCACACATCTAAAATAGGAACCTCGTGAACTATACCTCTCGGCATATTTTACATGTATGTAAAATATGCTGAGAGGTATAGTTCACGAGGTTCCTATTTTAGATGTGTGACATAAGTGGAATAAGTGCCTTACAAACTATACCTCTTGGCATATTTACGTAAAATAGTCCAAGAGGTATAGTTCACGAGGTTCCTATTTTAGATGTGTGACATAAGTGAAATAAGCGCCTTGCAAACTATACCTCTTGGCATATTTTACATATATTTATACTATATAGGTATTATAGTATAATCTTTGAAAGTTTCATTATACATAAAATGATACCAAAAAACAAAGTCAAGAAAATAAGGTGGAATTTAGTTCATGCATGAATGACATCAATGAGAACCTATCAAGCTGGTGACTTAAGACTCATATTATTAATAATAAGGATCCTCACCCACGTAGTTCATCGATGTTCATCGTCATGATCATCATCGTCATCGTTGCTGCTGTCTTCATCATCATAGTGATTGTCGTCTTTGTCAGTGTTGATCATCATCATCACCATCATCATTATCACCACCATTACCAAAACCATCATCATCGTTGTCATCATCGTCATCGTCACCAATACTAATCTTACTACTAATATTGATATTATTATTACAATTAATAAGAAATATAAAATTGTTATTATTATAATTATTTTATTGCTACTAATATTAATGTAATTATTATTTAAAAATATTATTATTATTATTTTATTAATATTATTAGTAATATCGTGGTTATCGTCATCTTAATCATCGTCATCGTCATAATTTTCATAAACACCATAAAAAAATCTTAAACATGAATTATTATGGAAAACACTAATCACCAATGTAATTTTGTAAACAAAACACTAATAGTGTTAAGGAATTGTGTTATCATTTACTCTTAGTTCATTGTTTTATTCTAATTTCTTATTTATCATCATCATAGTCATTGTCATTATTTTCATGATTGATATAATCATTAACATCATCATCGTCGTCGTCATCATCATTTTTGTCATCCTCATCATCGCTATCACCACCACCACCACCACCATCATCGTCATCATCACCATCGTCATTTTCATCATCATTATCATCATTGTCATTATTGTCATCGTAATCGTCACGAACTTCATCTTCATCACGATTGTCGTCATCATGATTGTCATTATCATCATTTTTTATTTTTATTTTTTAAATAAATTTATGAAGTCGTGTGAAGGATATATAAGATCACTAGGTAGTGAAATGAAAAAAATTTAAAAAGATGATGTATGTACTAGGGACTAATATAAATTTTATCTCACTATTAATAGTTGTTGATTAAGGTTTTAATGTTGAATTTGTAAAGTCGGGTGAAGGATATGTAAGATCACTACAATGCAATATGAAAAAAAAATGTAGTGGGAGAACTATATGGGATTGATGTAATTGTTTAAATTTGTCAAGAACTTAAATCAAAATGTGTATCCACATATGAGTTATGAAATGTCTTTTTATTTTTGAAGATAATTACGTTGAATGAAATGGTTGTGCACTAGGAAATAACATAGGATGATTTTCCAACAAGGTCTAAAAGGAAAATAAATTTTTTAATTAGTGCAAGCTAATATGTGTGGTCCAAAAAAACTAGATCATTTGTGAGAGAGTACTATTTTATTTAATCATTATTAATGATATAGAACTACGTATACCTTGGTTTACTCCACAATAAAGAAAAATCTTTCTTTGAATACATTAGAAAATAGAACTATGATTATAAACATGTGTATAAAAGTAAACATAGAATAAATCTTAGGTCATGTCAAGGGGAATACACTTTGAAATTTTACTTGAAATATTGTAAAGAAATGTAATTATGAAATAATATGTATCCACATTATTTTTCTCATACTATTGATTTCTCTTTGTAGGTTATTGGTGTATTGATATCCCTAAGTGTGTCTCAAGGGGCATCATTGGCAGGGAGGTGGGATGTTTAGTAGTAGTTTGTGAGAGAATTTTTGCATCTGACATTTCCCTAGGCTTCCCTAATATGTATCTCTTCCCTTTTACTACCCCCTTACTAGCTTTCCAGTACCTAATTTATTACCTTCCTTATTATCCTCTTACTAAATTTTTGCTACCACTTTATATCGTAAGTTTTATCACCCTCATAATTACTTATAATACCTTTGGATCCCCTTTATATCACCATTACACATATTCCAAGTTTTTTTCCTACCTCCATGTTTTTATGATTCAGAGCTTATTCTTCACATAACCATTCATGCAAGTTAGTTTGATTAGAAAAGTTCAATCAATGCTTCATGTTTGTAAAATGACTTGTTTTCTCAACACAAAAATCCTTCCAAACATGTAATTTGACCCCAAAATGCTCAAAATGAACCATGCAAAGTTTGGAAAAAGTTTAAAAATGGCATATCATGCTAATGCCGCCATCAAATTGGTTGAAATCTAAGGAAATAGTAAATTTCACTTCCTTTTGCTAAAACTGCCCCTTAAGCTTTTCAAGCCAAGTACCTAAGGTGAGTTGGTGGTTAGGAAAATATACCAATAACCAAAAGAAACTAAAAACACATTTGACTACCCTTTTTCCCCTTCATGGTGTGTGTTGAATATATTGGCTCAAATCACAAGGTAGACCCTTCTACTTCACTCTCACTCTATTAGGCTTAACTCTTCCCGTCTAGCCCTATTTTAGTTGAAATTTTAGCATATCTTCTGAAATAATGACTCAACAGACATGTTAATGACGTTTTAGACAACCCATTTGGGCCAATATTTTGTGTGAAAGATTTCACAATGACTTCATATGTAATCAAATCTTAGTTTTCAAACCTCAATTAGGTCTCCTGTATCCACCTACAGCCATCTAGGGGACCTGTCAACATTTTCTTCTAACTAAAGATTTTCTTTGAAAATTTTGGTCTTAAATTGTGTTATAGATTGTATTTAGATGGTTTCTTGAGAAAATTATCCTTTGAAATCAATTCTAGGGCTTTCAATCTGCTTGGTGGCAACAAACCCTGCTAGGGTTTCACAGTGAACCCGATGGGGAGGGTTTGGCTATAAGATTAAATATTATTATCTTAAAAGATTGAATATTTTTATCACATGTCCAAGGCACCTTGAGTGAGATTTTGGCTCTGAAAACAAAATCATTAACAATTACCAATTGCTTGTTTTGTTTTATACCTTTGAATTATGTCTCTCAGAATAGGGTATTACTCACTGTAAAAAGTTTCAAACGAAGTAATTATGATATTTACCTTCTTAAAGGTCTCTAAAATATTTGGGGGCATACCTTAGGATCACTTATTAATCCCATATCTTTCTCTTTATCAAACAACCCTTCTTGTATGAAACTTGCAGTGTTTAGACAAAGACACAGTCTGCTAGAGAACTTTCAAAGATTTTTAAGGTTTAGACTCACATAAAACCCATTGCCATCTCACAAAATCCCATATAAAACTTCTCAAAATATCTCTTACCAATTATGATTTCCTACAGGTTACATGCACAAATTGGAATGATCTATAAAAATGCCACATATAGATTTGAAACTCATTACCAATTATTTGCAAACAATGTCTTCTTCTCAAACATGTTCTTGGAGCTCCAACCAATTCTCCTTCATTTAAATGATGATTTGAAAAATAGTTATAATTCAAGATATAGACCTCCCTTTCTTGAATTTACCCAATAACTAAAATTTATAGTCACATGACAAGGTTGAATGGAGGTTACCATTTGAAGTAAAGGAGCTAAGATGAGTTTAAAAGGCTACTTGACCAAACAAGCATCATGAAGAGACTTTTACCACTCATTATGATTAAAAAAAACCCCTAAAGAACCTATTGATACCTTTTAAACCACCTATTTCATAAAAACAAGCCAAATTATCTCCAACAAGCTTCAAATATTCAAATATGCTAAAATGTAGGGAAATGGATAATTTTAATTTTTTAATGGTTGGACTCACTAAAACAACTTAAGATGACTCCTAAGACTCCTAACAAATCAAAATTGGTCATGATATGAATAAACTAGACTCATAATTGATGCTCCTGCATCATACTCCTAGGGGAAAGAGAATGCTTCCCTATAATTTATTTTCTTGCAATCTTATCTTCTCTTTCTTCCTTTGCTTCCAGTTGAACATGAGTTTTTGAAGGTCATCCTTGACTAAGTTTATCGCTTTACTTGTCTTCATTAGTTGTGCCCTGCTTCTTAAAAGCTCTTTAACCTTTGAAATGACCATACTCTTGAGCAAAATGATGGTTGTAGGGTTGTGTATGATGTTCTCCACCTTTTTTCTGAGATGATACACCTGAGCCATCTTCATATGTAATGATCCTTCATGATCTTTGACTATTAAATTGTTCTTAGTATCTTCCTTTTTCCTTTATTGGTTCAACTCGTCCTTAAGACGGAAATATTAAATTTTTCTTGAACTAATCACCCTCATGTGGTTTTTCTTTCACTTTTTCAGCTATCAAACCTATATTCACAACATCCAAAGAAATATTACATTGAAAAAACCGAGTTTCTTTTTCATTCCTCATCTCCACATCTTCCTCATGCTTGCTCTGTTCTTGTTTTTGTACTTTCTTGTCCTCTTGAATTGTTTTGACACACTTCCCATGGGTGATTTATTCCTTTTCAAGGTTTGATTGCTTCATGATTCCCTCATGTTTTGAGTTTTTTCCATCCTTTTTTTTCTCTAAGAGTTCATCATTATCCTTTCTATTAGTATGATATGTAGATATTATTTCCTCATCCTCCTTACTCATCCTTCTTTGCATGTTACTGTACGTACCCAAAATTGTGAGGTATTGTACTGCCAGAACAATGTGACACGTGCCCCAATGATGATACAGGTCTCCTCGCAAGGTGTTCGAGATCCATAAAAGCTCTCCGAGTGTGTGTTAACATCCCGCATGCCCCGCTTAGCCCCCGCGTGCTTTATTTTTTTCCTTTTCCCCTCTTTTCTTAGCCTTTTTCTCTTCAGTAACAAAACCACCGCCCTGACCTGGGCGTAGTGGTCTCGTGACCGGCGCCCTGAACAGGGCGGCGGTCCTGTAACCGCCGCCCTGCTCAGGGCGGCGGTCCTTTACGTGTTTTCCAGAAAGCTCTTTTAACACGACTCATGTAAATTGAACGTTTTACCAGCTTTCTTTCACCGCCATAAGCTTGCATTTATGATTTGGTTCCCTGGAATAGTGTTTTGCCATTGTTTATAGTTTAAGAGTTCTATTTGGCTTTTACCTTGGGTAAATGCAAATGCTATAAATAGTTGGCTTGTGCTCAAGCAAATGGCCCCTCATTCACTTCTCATTTTCTCATTTCAGTAGTTCAGTCTTTTATTTTGCTTAGGATTCATAGTTTAGTTCGTTGCATGCTTAGTTAGCATTGTTTTACTGTTTACTTTAGTAAGCCACAATAGATCCATCTTAGTGCAAGCATTGTGTTGGTAAGCCACATATCCATCTTGTGCAAGCAGTTCATCCAATCCATTGGAGTAGAATAGCTTAGGAAGCCATTAAAGTTGTAGGTTTTTCTCCTCAAACAGGATAGTTTCAGGTTCTGGACGCTTTATGTTGCATGACTCACAATAGATCCCGCTAGGAATTGCATAAGCCAAGCTCTGTACTCTTGTGCTATCCCTCTCCTACTCGCATTGTATTCAGTCTGTGTCTTGAGCTACCTTTGTCCCAATATCTACTTCTGTTGATGCTAGCATTACATGCTTTTATGGATCCACGTGAACACGAAGGAACGAGGAGATCACACTAAGGGGACAAGATCACACACACCATCGGATTCGCCACTGTTCTGCAGAATCCAGGTTCTAGCTTTCAAAGTTCTAGTTAGAATCATATCAAATAGAGTAACGTTAATTGCTTTATTTCAGTAAATTCTATTCTCAATATTGCCAGGGAAGCTATGGGGATTGATAGTTTCTGAGAAACTATGATTCACTCCTCACTTCTGAGGTAGGATCGAGAATCTTGCAATAGTTTAGATAAGCTATTTTATTGTTTAGAATAGATCTACAAATTGCACAGACAAATAGCTACACTCGGTTATTTTGTTTGTTTTAAATTGATTATTTTAGTTGTCATTTCTAGATATTTTAAATGGCTACTTTCTTAAATTTGTAAATTCATCAGAAAACACAAAAAAAATAGAGAAGTCATCATATATAGATATATTCTGACATAGTTAAGTTTCATTTTACTGTAGTTCAATTTTACTTTGTTGTTTTTGTATGACAATCACGGGACCTAGAGAGCCCAGAGAATACGTATTCGAGCCAATCATGCCTCAACCCAATCTCATCACAGTAGATAACTGAGCTAGGGAGGATAGGCCAAAATCTTCCATAGAATTGAATTCTATTTACCATCCACTCATAAGCCCTGTCCAGATAAATCACGAAACTATCCCAGGTCATTTGTCCACGTTGGTTCCACAACGTATAAGATCGAGATCACGCTAGCACACGATATTGTCATTGGATCCTTCGAACAGTCATCATGGTTACCGATCTAGACAACAGTTCATATCCGAATTAGAAGGGCCTTCGCCTTTAGACTCACAAATTCCGCTAGTGCGTATTGAAGACCTTTGGTCCCTAATCTAGGTGAAGTGACTGACATCTAAGTCACCCGCATATATATTCAAACCCCACCGGCTATCTCGACACGACCTCAGGATGTCAGGTACGAGGGAAGAGTCACTTGTAAGATTATCATCGCTCGCATGTCACTTTCCCATCGTACAAAATTGGTGAACCCGACGTGAAACAAACAAAAATTGGTGAAGCTAACGTGAACTTCATACTTTCACATAGCTTGGAGTCATACTATTATGTGAACTTCTAATGTTAAGCTTACAACTTTTTCATGCTTTTCCATCTCATTGGTCATTCA
The DNA here is from genome assembly GCA_019776745.2 of Taxus chinensis. NCBI lineage: Eukaryota > Viridiplantae > Streptophyta > Pinopsida > Cupressales > Taxaceae > Taxus > Taxus chinensis. Next base: position 718,267,480 of record CM034146.1, on the reverse strand, counting down.
CCAACATCACTTTCACTCCTTCCCATTATTCTGCGGGTATTCATATACCCCCTGAATATGTCCAGGATTCGATGCATATGGCAGACCTCTCCATAGGTCTTGAGGCATACTACGCCCATCAAAATAGACAATCATCACCCTCGCTCTCAGTATGGGGTGACAACTACTCAACTAACTAGTTGTCAACACAAACTCCACCTCAGAGGATCAGATATAACTCATCATTTCAAACTAGAGGAGTTGGATCAGCTCGCTCAAATGCAACAAACAGAGCCTTCAGGCTCGAATAACATGACGTTCACCAGAGAATCTGGTTCATCTCCTCAGATGCTACTTAGACCACAAATTAGTAGACAATCAGACTCATACCGAGGTTTAGATGATGAATATTTGGTACGTTATGCCAGGAACTGACCAACGTTCTCGAAGTATGTATCCACCTATAGGAGGTTTACAAACACAACCCAAGGTCTCTTTTCAAGAAAATACCTCTATGCCACTGCATATAGGAAATACCTCGGAGAAACTTGGCAAGATAGTGATCAGTTCATAGCAGGATATCACATGCCTATACAACACCATGGTATACAAAAAATGCCACTAAGGAAAAACACTGTGACTTCACCAAATGAAGTCATTTCAACTCTTAGTAGAAAAGGTTAGAGGGTTAGAACTTGCCCAAGCAAGTCAAAATTCACAATTCATGCAAGCAGGAAGTTCCAATCCTCCACACCATCCTAGCCAAGTAGATCTCCTCACAGGAGTAGGCACGTTAGGCATGACTCCTCAGTATTCACAACAAACGCCAACTAGACCCACCATCTCTAACACTGTTCCTCCCGGTTTAGTACAAAACAATCCATTCCTGGACAGTACCCCATCATACTTAAACATGTACTCCAAATCACCACAAGGGGATATGTTCTCCTCTCCCGGCATGTTTTCTCAAACACAGGGACTTCCTTATGCCCCTGCCAATGCATACGCTACGCCATATCAACAACCCATCCCACCACCGCTCCCTCAGCAGGCACCATCAATGGTCGAAACATATGCGATAGGGACGTACTCAGAATATTTGAAAGAGCCCTTGGATTTCACCATATGAAGCGTCATGCTTCCAAGACCTCTTCCTGATTTTCCCAAATACAAAGGAGAGGGAGATCCAAATGCGCATATCAAAGCTTATGCTACAGCCATTCGAGAACTACTCCCATGGGATGGGGTTGTTGCTAAAATATTCCCAAAAACCTTAGAAGGCATCGCTCTCGATTGGTATTATAGAATACCTGAGGCTTCCATACATTCATTCAAACAACTCGTGTCAGAGTTCATCAAGGCCTTCGACATGAAAAAATTATTAAGAACAGGAATCAGAGAATTCTTACACATCAAACAAGAACACAACGAATCTGTCGCCCATTTCATCCAAAGGTGGCGTACAGTTCTTTATTCTTCGGCAAGTGCTCCAAATATGGATCAAATGGAACTATGTGATTTATTCCTTCATTCTCTTAGCAGAGAGGTGAAGGAAGAAGTCCAGAAGTTCCCATTAAGAACTTACGATGAAGTACTTGAGAGTGCTCTTCGAATAGATCAAGCAGCAATTGATAGTGGTCGCAAAACATATGGAACAAATGGGAGGTTAATCACCCCCAACCAGAACACTACAACTTATCCTACTACCACGAACGTCAATCAAGGACCTAAAATCCTTAACAAAAATCGGGGTGTAACAACAGATGGAGTAACCGACCAGCCTAAAAAGGTAAATGTTGTCAATACTCCATCACAAACTTAACAACCAACGAAATAACAACTTTACCCCGACAATCAATACAGTGGATTTTAACCATCCACAACAACAACAACAACAACAGTATAGAAATCCCATATAGGGTCCAAGCCAAAATTCAACTAGGTACCAAAACCAGAATTCAAAACCAAAAACAACAAACACAAAATTTTAATAGACAACGGTTTGATCAAAATTTTGGGCCACAATACACATCAAACCAACAAACTAGGAATTACAATCCTAATTCGTATTGTGGTTTCCACAAAATTCGGGGCCATGACACTAGAACGTGCCGTGACTACAATAAATTCATGCAACGCTTGCCAGATGAACAAAAACAACTTTTCATGGATATGTTCTTAGCAGATCCTACGTCACCAACGTCAAATACCTTTTCAGGGGTAGTTTCCCCTCAAAACGCACCCCTGAAGATCTTTAATGATCCACTCCCAAATCACGATAACAACAGGCTAAATCTAACTGGGACGAACAAGGGTGTAATGACAGGAAACAATGATCATGAAGCCTCGACCTCGCTAAATCCATTAGTTGCGCCACAACTAGGAAGTCAGCCATGACCTAAGATAGTCAGTTTAGTGGAGTTAGACGCTGAGCTACCCATCGAAGCTATAACAAGGACAACGAGAGTATTTCTCTCAGCCAAGTCCAAGCCACCTGCCAGAGGTGGATGACATCCAACAAATTGTAGTAAAACCTGTGGGTGCCTATGATTTGATTAATGACCTAACAAAAACCTTCTCGCACATTTCATTCTTAGACTTACTAAAGAACTCTCCTGCCCACAGGGATGCTCTTTTAGAAGCATTAGGTTTAGGTCATCTAATTAACATCACTCCACCACCTGAAACACAGGTAAATCATGTGGACTTTGATGTTCATCCTCCAGGGCAGGCAGATAGGGATGTCGAATTCATATTCGAGATAAAAAAAATGCCGACAGATGCTGAGATCGCACGCCGAGGTGATCCAGCCTTACATTTACAAGTATGGGTTTATAACAACTATGTAAAGCGTGCAATGGTTGACGATGGGGTGGCAGTTAACATAGTCCCCTTCTCTTTCCTCCAAAAGCTAGGGTATGGAGAAACCAATTGTTCCACAACTCGAAATACACTAAGGGGCTATGATAGTCTTAAAGCCACCTCGGTTGGAACTATAATATTACCGGTCACCTTAGGACCCAAAACCATCTTGACTGAGTTTTATATTATAGATCAGGAAACTAACTATAATATGATCCTCAGCCGACCATGGATACACCGCATGAAGGCAATCCCTTCTACACTATTTCAAGAAGTAAGGTTTTTACATTTAGGAAAGGTATTCGTGGCCAAAGGTGATCCAAAACCATTTGATGTACACCTAGCTGACTTAAAGAAAAGACCAGGCGTACACTCGGAGTTTGAACTCCCAACAAACCAACTTAATAAACCTACTGACGCAAAAACAAAAGAAAAGTTGGTACCTACAACAGATCTTGAAACTATGAGCCTAGCCAAAGTAACCCCAACCCCCAAAGATGAGGCTAACACTGTAGAAACAGTATCATTAGGAACTACTGCAAAAATCGTTGAACTGCTAGAAAATGATCTACCAATATTCTTACCATTCGATTCAGTAGGCATAGGATATTCCCTAGGCATTGGCTCTCTTCCAGCAGAGGATCTCTGTATGGTGGAAGTAGAATATGCAAACACAACAGATATCCCACCGTCCATATTCCCAGTCAAATATTGGACACTCCATTTTGATGGAGCTAGATGTCGTTACGGAGCGGGGGCAGGTGTAATCTTTACTTCCCCTGAAGGAAAAGTCTTACCTTTTGCCTTTAAACTAAATTTTGAGTGCACAAACAATGGCGCTGAGTACGAAGCCCTCCTCCTTGGCCTCATCTTAGCTAAAAGAATTGGTGTTGATAACATCAGAGTCTTAGGAGACTCGCAATTAGTAGCAAACCAAGTCTCTGAGGTATATGAAACCAAAGCCGAGCACTTACAACTTTACAAAAAAGTTGTATTAGATTTAAGCAAGGAGTTTGACTTCATATCAATTGAAGCAATCCCGCGAGAGAAAAATCTTCTCACCGATTCAATAGCAACTTCAGCGTCACGTTTTACTCCAAGCAATGAGTTAGAGGATACCCAGTTTCATGGTATCCCTTCGTGATGAACCATTGATAAAGACAATGACAAATTCTCTTTTAAACGGAAATGAATCTACTATCCTAGACCATGTTGATAGTGATATGGCCACTTTGGATTACTTAAACGCCTATGCAGCACTACATCTCTCCTATCATATGATAGATTTATCCTTAATCCCACATTCGTCTTCCTACTTCGGAAATCCCATGGTGGATCTTCCCTCACAAATGGAACCTAGCATATGCACAGTAGAAAATGGGGATGATTTGGATTTACCTCCAGCGCCACCTGAGTTTGAAGAGGGTAACACCTCTTTGATCAAAGAAACAATTGATATTAACATCGGAATGGAAGACGAACCAAGGATATTGAAAATAGGATCTTCATTAACCCCAGAGGAAGTAGAAATACACACTCAAATCCTCAAAGAACATCAGAAGGCATTTGCATTTAATTATAAGGAAATGACAGGAGTTGCACCCCACATCGCGGTGCACAACCTCGTCACTAAATCTGATGCAAAGCCAGTTAAACAAAAATCGAGACCCATGAAACCCAAGGTAGCTCTCATGGTAAAAGAGGAGGTAATAAAACTCCTCCAAGTAGGGTTCATCAAACCAGTCGATTACTCCCAATGGGTATCTAATATCGTTCCCCGTTCTCAAGAAGAATGGAAAGATATGCATCTATATAGATTTTTGAGACATCAACAAAGCATGTCCTAAGGACGACTTCCTGTTACCATCCATTGATGTCATTGTTGATGCAACAGCTGGGTTTGAACTTTTGTCTCTCATGGATGGATTCTTGGGATACAATCAAATTAGAATATCTGAACAAGATCAAGCTAAAACCACGTTTATAACTCCTTGGGGAACTTATTGCTATGCTGTTATGCCATTTGGTCTCAAGAATGCTGGTGCTACATACCAGCGGGCCATGACATACATATTTCATGATCTAATTCATAAAATCATGGAATCTTATGTAGATGACTTGTTAGCTAAGGCCAAGAAGCGTTGTGACCATCCCAGAAGTACTTCGCGTCATTCTTTCACGTCTGATAGAATACGGAGTCACACTAAACCCAGAAAAATGCGTCTTTGGTGTAACAGGAGGGAAGCTCCTAGGCTACATCATATCGTCATGAGGGATAGATGTTGACCCAACCAAAATTTGGGCTATTCCTCGAAATGGTTCCACCTTCAGATGAATCTGGAATCAGATCATTTCTCGGAAAGCTGGGTGCAATCCGAAGATTCATCCCAGACTTAAGCTTTGCCATTCATCCAATCAAAAATTTACTCAAGAAAGGACTATAGCATTGATTGGACTGAAGACTGCAATGAAGCCTTTGAATGCAGTTAAGCATTTCTTGTTATCACCACCTACGCTAATGCCACCTAAGCTAGATCATCCGTTAATTTTATATTCACGAGCTACCAATGTCTCGCTAGCCTGCATGTTGGCTCAAGAAGACTGATGACAAGAGAGAACGCGCAATTTATTTCATTAGCCGAATGTTGCTCGACTATGAAACACGTTATACACAGGTAGAACAAGAATGCCTCGCCATAGTCTTTACAACCAAATGCCTAAGACATTATATGCTAAATCAAGAAACAAGGGTCATGGTAAAAATGGACCATTTACGAACTTTCCTCACACAAGGGTCCTTGTCTAAAAAGGCTGGATGTTTTATAACCTTAATGGGAGAATTCGAATTAACTTTTGTAAATCAGAAGTCGGTTAAGGGACAAATCATCGCAGATTGGTTAGCTGATAACCCATTAGATGGAGGTGATCTAGTAGATTTAGATTTTCTAGATGAATGCGTATACTACATCGAAACCCGACCCTCTATCTCTGAGTGTCCCTGGTACACTGATATCATTAATTATATCATGGACCATACGTATCCAGAAGGAGCTACACACCGTAACAAAGAAGGTAGGTTACACATTATCGTAGCTAAATACATCATTATAGAGCAAGTTCTCTATCGGAAAGCGTTCGATGGAATGCTCCTAAGATGTGTCGACACAGAAGAATCCAAGAAGATTCTCCATGAATCCCACAGTGGAATGTGTGGAGGCCACTTCGGTGGTCATGCCACCGCTCGTAAAATACATCGAATGGGCTATTTCTGGCCTACTCTAGAACATGACGCAGTAGAGTTTGTACGCAGGTGTCATAAGTGCCAAGAATTCTCCGATGAGATCCATATGCCAGCACAAGCTCTGCAACCAATCGCTACTCCATGGCCCTTTTCTACATGGGGCCTAGATTTAATAGGGAAATTCTCTCCCTCGTCCATAGATGGCCATAATTTTATAATCACGACCACCGAATATTTTACCAAATGGGTAGAGGCTATGCCTCTTACTACTGTACCTGGTTCTGTAATCGCCAAGTTCATTTTGAACCAAATCATTTACAGGTACGGTATCCCACAAATCATTATCTCCGATAATGGAACTTCTTTTAAGAATGAAGAGGTTCACGAACTATGCAATAAATTTAAGATAAGCCATCATACGGCTTCCTTGTATTACCCTCAAGCCAATGGACAGGCTGAAGCCACGAATAAAACACTAAAAGCCATTCTCCTTAAAACGGTGAAAGAAAACAAACGAGATTGGCACTTAAAGTTATATCCGGCCTTATGGGCCCACCGAACCTCAATAAAAACACCAACGGGAGAAACTCCTTTCTCACTAGTATTCGGGGCAGAGGCAGTTCTCCCACTCGAGGTTGAAATACCCAGTCTCCTGCATTTCATTACAAGGGATTCTGGATGAAGATGCTTACAGGGAAGCACGTCTTTCCCAACTAGAAAGCCTAGATGAAGCTAGGTTAGATGCTGAGCAACGGCATAGACTCTATGCTGACTGGATGTGCCGGCAATATAACAAGAAAGTCTATGAACGCGACATATATGAAGGTGATCTAGTTCTAAGGCTAGACAGCCGGATCGACAAGAAGACCGGCGAAGGAAGGAAATTCTGGCCTAAATGGTTGGGCCCATACCGAGTCATGAAGGACTATGGAAATGGTGCATACCTCTTATGTACGCTAGAAGGTGAGGAATTTGGTGAAACAGTCAATTCCCTACACCTCAAGCATTTCTACGCATAAGCAGCTAGCACTACTTATATATATATCTACATTGCATCTTCCATATAGATTAGGATCATATTGTCCACTTGTTTCATACACAAATTGTGATCAAGGAATCTATTCTCAAAGAAATTCATTACAAACTCATGATGTTGTTGGCATAAACTCTTTAATCATACTTCTCCAATTTTCATGATATCATCAAATTATCTTAGAATCATTTTATCAAATAAAGCTAGACATGACAAAGGTCTTAACGGTAACCATACCAAGATCTGCAAGTTTATTCTCACTTTTGATTTCTTCTTAGGATAGGTGTCTTGCCTATGGTATGTTCTAGAAGCTTCATGGTGTCACATCTATCCCATATGTATACGATCTATTTGGAAATAAACACATACTGACATTTTACTCAAATAAACAAGTCAAACATTGATCAAACAGAAAATTTTAATTTTACACATTTCCTTGCCCCACCAACCTTTGGTGATGAGCTTGCATCTCTTACTAGTGACGTAGGGTTGGGAAAGGATGGAAATGCCCTTACTCGCCTATACTTTGCCCACAGTGATAAACCCATGCTTCTTACTAGTAGCATGGGGCAAAGTGTGGGGGGTCCTCTTGACAAATAAATGCAAAAGGTCATACACAAACAATTCAAACTTTGAAACTTTGAGTCAAAAACAAATGAATCAGAATGTTCAAAATCCCAAGAGAGTTAAAATCCTAAAAACCCATATTTTGTCCACTATGTGGCCATCTACGGGTCTAAGTCTGGATAAACTGCAAAGCAAGTTGCATCCAAAACTATGAAGTCACTCGAGTGGAGTAGAATTGTAGGTGTCCTAATTTGGTTCCACCAAAGCTTTGTCTGTCTTTCATCACTATCATTTCACTACACCTCATATGCTTGTGCCCTTCCCAACTCTTGGTGATAAGCCCTCGTATCTTACTAGTTGCGTGGAGTTGGAGTAGGGGCAGGTTTATCTATTCATCGTACTAGTTTATTTTCATCACTTTGCCAAAACAAACATGAAGTATCCAAAATTGCTTACAGAAACTAAGGTTCAAAATCACATTATATCTACATCATCATATATCGGCATCATGAAACACAAAAGGAAAGTAAAACACTTGCATCATTTGTTCACCATTGCATATATTCTAAAAAAAGCATATAAACGTACATCATAGCATACATGAGGAAACTGGAAATAGAAAGAAAGCCATGAATGCCAAGATTTTGATCCAGCAACGAATGCATATATATCAATAATCAATTTTTATATACAATGCCATCATGCACTAAGCATGGTCAAAACGCTCAAAGAGCCCGGGATATACAAAAGAATAATATAGTACAAAATCTACGAGAGCCAAGTGGCTTCTCAATCCCTACGAGACCCATTTGAAGGTGCACGCCCACGCCTAGGACTCCGGCTATGCCGGCGCTTTGAATGCACATGAGGGCTCAGGATCCCGAGGGGTAGCTGCAGTCTCACGACGAGAATGGCTCCTCACCAAGTGCTCAGCCGTCCTGTACCCCGCTAACTCTGTGCGAAGGGTCGATACCATCCTGGCCACATGCTAGACTTTGAGCGAAGATGTCGGTATGTCTACCAGCTACTGAGGGCTCCTCTCAGCATCCACGGACAGCTCTACGTGGGTCCTCTCCATGGGGATCATCAGGGTATCAATGCATACCCTGCGAAAATCAAGTCCTGCCACTCATCGGCGGTCTCTGCAAACAAAGGAGAAAACAAATGGCGATAAACCAAGAAAGAAATTAAAAGATACAAGATCCCAACTAAGGATGTCCTAACAAAGAAACAAACACTAGAAGGGAGAGAGGGTAACTTACTTGGATCACCAGGCCGGATCCAAGATCCGCTACTGGGATCAGTGCCCGCCACGAATGCCGCTACCAATTGAGGGGTTTCTCCTGTGGCTAAGCAATAGTAACACCTTGCAACAGAATCATCCTCCCCATGGCCCTGGGAGAGTCCCGGCTCCTCTAAAACCAGAGTCACCCTCTCTGCGACTCTGCTCGGCCCCTCTCCACCTGCATGATATCCTATTCCACTTCGTGCCAGAAAATCAGGATCATTGTCCTCGGTCTGGCAGAAGCGTCCTCTGTCTCCCCCCGTAAACTCCTCAGACTTAGAGTCTACCTCAATGGGGTCATTGCTACTATGGGCAGGACCCAAGCGTGCAATCTGAAGTAAAGGTTCCTGAGGCACGCCGACTCTCCCTCTGGCACGAACTATCGGAGCTCCTAGCTGCAAAAGGAATGCCAGGAGTAACCACTATCCAACCGGTCGACCTTCTAGGCCTTAAATCAATCTATCGGCCTATCGGACTGATCTGTATACTGGCACCATTGGGGGAAGTATACCCATGTATGGTAAGCCAAATCTACTGAGGAACTCAGCCAAAGGGGTGCATCTCCACTCACCCCACTCTATCAATAAGCCGCCTTGTGGTGGAGCAGGAAATCAAGGTACTCGAGCCTCCTCGGCTAGATATGCCTGCCAATAGTCTGGTATGGTGTGGCCTCCATGTCGGCAGTAGTCAGGGAGGCAACTGGCTGATGAGGTGCTCTGAGCACCAAACATGTCTATCCATCTGGCTTCACAGCTCCAGGATCTGCCAAACTGTCCACATGGGACTTGCCATAAGGGATGAAATGCTCGTAGACCCAAAATGACTAGGGTCGGATGGCTCAAGGACTGCCCCTGTAAACGGACCACCCTGTAAATTCGTGGTAGGTGGTCCCAAAGTCAATATCTTGACTCCCTAGGCATAATCCAATCGTGCACATCTATCTGTGTAATAATGGGGGACCAACAGTATAATAATGTATCCCCTTTGTCCTCGATTAGTCTCGAGGCAAGGATCCCCATGATCCTGGGTGAAGTAAGGGGATGGGCAAAGAAGGAATAGATCGAACTCTTACCCCCCTTCTTCGACCCAGTGGTAGATGACTGCATCTCCCATATATGTCGGCCCACTGTTCGCATCTATGCCCGTGAGCCTGCTGTCTCTAGGGTGAGTCGTCTCCCGATGATCGGGAAACCCCAGAATACGATAGATGTCCTCTAGTGTAATAGTCCACTCACCGCAGACACCTGGCAAAGGGTTGGGAAAGGATGGAAATGCCCTTACTCGCCTATACTTTGCCCACAGTGATAAACCCATGCTTCTTACTAGTAGTATGGGGCAAAGTGTGGGGGGTCCTCTTGACAAATAAATGCAAAAGGTCATACACAAACAATTCAAACTTTGAAACTTTGAGTCAAAAACAAATGAATCAGATGTTCAAAATCCCAAGAGAGTTAAAATCCTAAAAACCCATATTTTGTCCACTATGTGGCCATCTACGGGTCTAAGTCTGGATAAACTGCAAAGCAAGTTGCATCCAAAACTATGAAGTCACTCGAGTGGAGTAGAATTGTGGTGTCCTAATTTGGTTCCACCAAAGCTTTGTCTGTCTTTCATCACTATCATTTCACTACACCTCATAGCTTGTGCCCTTCCCAACTCTTGGTGATAAGCCCTCGCATCTTACTAGTTGCGTGGAGTTGGGGGTAGGGGCAGGTTTATCTGTTCATCGTACTAGTTTATTTTCATCACTTTGCCAAAACAAACATGAAGTATCCAAAATTGCTTACAGAAACTAAGGTTCAAAATCACATTATATCTACATCATCATATATCGGCATCATGAAACACAAAAGGAAAGTAAAACACTTGCATCATTTGTTCACCATTGCATATATTCTAAAAAAAGCATATAAACGCTACATCATAGCATACATGAGGAAACTGGAAATAGAAAGAAAGCCATGAATGCCAAGATTTTGATCCAGAACGAATGCATATATATAAATAATCAATGTTTATATACAATGCCATCATGCACTAAGCATGGTCAAAACGCTCAAAGAGCCCGGGATATACAAAAGAATATATAGTACAAAATCTACGAGAGCCAAGTGGCTTCTCAATCCCTACGAGACCCCTCTGAAGGTGCACGCCCACGCCTAGGACTCCGGCTATGCCGGCGCTTTGAATGCACAGAGGGCTCAGGATCCCGAGGGGTAGCTGCAGTCTCACGACGAGAATGGCTCCTCACCAAGTGCTCAGCCGTCCTGTACCCCGCTAACTCTGTGTGAAGGGTCGATACCATCCTGGCCACATGCCAGACTGGAGCAAAGATGTCGGTATGTCTACCAGCTACTGAGGGCTCCCCAGCATCCACGGACAGCTCTGAGGGTGGGTCCTCTCCATGGGGATCATCAGGGTATCAGTGCATACCCTGCGAATCAAGTCCCGCCACTCATCGGCGGTCTCTGCAAACAAAGGAGAAAACAAATTAGAAACCAAAAAAGAAATTAAAAGATACAAGATAGCAACTAAGGATATCCTAACAAAGAAACAAACACTAGAAGGGAGAGAGGGTAACTTACTTGGATCACCAGGCCTCCAAGATGGATCTATGGGATCAGTGCCCCGCCACGGATGCCGCTACCAACTGAGGGGCTGCTCCTGTGGCTGGAGCAACGTAACACCCTTGCAACAGAATCATCCTCCCCATGGCCCTGGGAGAGTGGCTCCTCTGAAACCAGAGTCACCCTCTCTGCACTCTGCTCGGCCCTCTCCACCTGCATGATATCCTGGTATCGTGCCACTCAGGATCACTGTCCTCGGTCTCCTCCTCTGTCTCCCCCCCCCCCCGTAAACTCCTCAGACTCGGAGTCTACCTCAATGGGGTCATTGCTGCTATGGGCAGGACCCACGGCAATCTGAAGTAAAGGTGCCTGAGGCGCACCCGCTCTCCCTCTGGCACGAACTATCCTCCTGGCTGCAATAGGAATGCCAGGAGTAACCACTATCCAACCCTCGGCCTCTAGGCCCCCCTCTGGCCTCTCGGACTGATCTGTATACTGGCACCACTGGGGGAAGCATACCCATGTATGGTAGGCCAAACTGCTGAGGAACTCGGCCAAAGGGGTGCATCTCCACTCACCCCACTCTATCAATAAGCTGCCCTGTGGTGGAGCAGGAGATCAAGGTAAGAGCCTCCTCGCCCCATATGCCTGCCATAGTCTGGTATGGTGTGGCCTCCATGTCGGCAGTAGTCAGGGAGGCAACTGGCTGATGAGGTGCTCTAAGCACCAACATGTCTATCCATCTGGCTGCCCTCACAGCTCCAGGATCTGCCACCTCCACACCCCTGCCATAAGGGATGAAATGCTCATAGACCCAACTCATGACTAGGGTCGGGTGGCTCAATGACTGCCCCTGTAAACGGACCACCCTGTATAATTCGTGGTAGGTGGTCCCAAGAATATCTACTCCCTAGGCATATATCCAACCATGCCCCTCTATCTGTGTAATAATGGGGGACCAACAGTATAATAATGTATCCCCTCCCTTGTCCCCGATCAGTCTCGAGGCAAGGATCCCCATGATGGCCTGGTGAAGTAAGGGGATGGGCAAAGAAGGAATAGATCGAACTCTCACCCCCTTCTTCGACCCCGTGGAGATGACTGCATCTCCCATATATGTGGCCCACTGTGCAATCTGTGCCCGTGAGCCTGCTGTCTCTAGGGTGAGTCGTCTCCCGATGATCGGGACCCCCAGAATGCGATAGACATCCTCTAGTGTAATAGTCCACTCACCGCAGACCCCTGGCAATCGGAAGGTGTTCCGATCTGCATCCCAGTATGAGAACAAGTCACAAAGGATGTGACTAGATGGTGTAACGTGGGGCACGCGTGAAATGCGTAGTATCCCAGCCCGCTAAAGGGTGTCCTCCTCATCCTGTGAGAGGGCATCTAATACCCCTGGGAGCCAATCACACTCCCTCTCTCTACTCCACCGAATATACTCCTCCCTCACCTGCATACACCCAAAAACACACAAAACAAAGCAAGTTAGCATCCAAGTAATAATAGAAAAATCATGAAAGCACGTAGAAATGCTAAAAATACAAACACAATCTCAAATAGATGTTCCTTTTGCATTCTGTGCAAAACCACCGCCCTGAGCAGGGAGGCGGTTTTGTAACCACCGCCTTAAGGGTGGCGGTCGTGTAACCGCCGCCCTGAACAGGGCGGGCGGTCATGTAACCACCGCCCTGGGTAGGGCGTCGGTCGTGGTCCAAAAACCCACGCGGGTTTTTAAGCTTTAAAAGCCTAAAAAGTGCAAAAAATGACCATTTTACCTAAAAACAAAGCCTACCCAGTAGGCGGCCCCCCCTAGGTGGACCTTTTAACACTAACATTTTGAAAAATTACCCCCCCATGACAAAGTATTTAGCATTTCAAATTTAAGGGGGTAAAAAGGATAAACTGAAGAAAATTAACCTGTGATCTCACGGGTCTATGTTCCACACATGGAGGCATGATCGATATCTCGTCATGGACATTTTGACTCTACTCACGCAAGAAACCGTCATCGTGGGTCCCAGAGCTCAAAATCAATCAAATCGAATCGCACAAATGAATAGGAAAATGGGCCCACTTTCATATATATAGTGCTCTGATTCGTTGTAAATAACTTTTTCACAGGTTTGGAGCACTGACGGAGGTAAGTTCCTATCCCTGCACAAATGGTACGTTCTCATTCCCTATTATTTTAGCGTTTATTTTTGAAACTATTGTGTCTATCTGCACTTGAGTTCTCTTTTCATTTTGCAGGTAGTGAGAATTTTGGATAGCGTCATTCCAACACACACGGATGTATCAGGTATAACTTCTAACTTCCCATTTCAGGAACACCATACTCAGACCCACCGTTTTACACCTCTTCATGGCTAAAACGCTTCTCCAAGGGGGCAATATGTACGTACCCAAAATTGTAAGGTATTGTACTGCTAGAATAACGTGACACATGCCCCAATGATGATACAGGTCTCCTCGCAAGGTTTTCGAGATCCAGAAAAGCTCTCCGAGTGTGCATTAACATCCCGCATTTAGCCCCCGCGTGCTTTATTTTTTCCTTTTCCCCTCTTTTCTTAGCCTTTTTCTCTTCAGTGACGAAACCGCCGCCCTGCCTGGGTGGTGGTCTCGTGACCGCCACCCTAAATAGGGCGGTAGTCTTGTAACCACCACCCTTCTCAAGGTGGCGGTCCTTTACACATTTTCCAGAAAGCTCTTTTAACATGACTCACATAAATTCAAAGTTTTACCAGCTTTCTTTCACCGCCATAAGCTTGCATTTATGATTATGGTTCCCTGGAATAGTGTTTTGCCATTGTTTATAGTTTAAGAGTTCCATTTGACTTTTACCTTGGGTAAATGCAAATGCTATAAATAGTTGGCTTTTGCTCAAGAAAATGGCCCTTCAAAATTCACTTCTCATCTTCTCATTTCAGTAATTCAATCTTTTATTTTGCTTAGAATTCATAGTTTAGTTCATTGCATGCTTAGTTAGCATTGTTTTACTATTGGTAAGCCACAAATCCATCTTGTGCAAGCAGTGTTGTTATTTCATCCAATCCATTGGAGTAGAATAGCTTAGGAAGCCATTAAAGTTGTAGGTTTTGCTCCTCAAACATGATAGTTTCAGGTTCTAGATGCTTTATGTTGCATGACTCGCAATAGATCCCGCTAGGAATTCCATAAGCCAAGCTTTGTACTCTTGCGCTATCCCTCTCCTACTCGCATTGTATTCAGTCTGTGTCTTGAGCTACCTTTGTCCCAATATCTACTTCTGTTGATGCTAGCATTACATGTTTTTCTGGATCCACGTGAACATGAAGGAACAAGGAGATCACACTGAGGGGACAAGATCACATACACCATCAGATTCACCACTGTTCTGCAGAATCTAGGTTCTAGCTTTCAAAGTTCTAGTTAGAATCATATCAAATAGAGTAGTTAATTGCTTTATTTTAGTAAATTCTATTCTCGATATTGCCAGGGAAGTTATGGGGATTGATATTTTCTGAGAAAAATATGATTCACTCCTCACTTCAGAGGTAGGATCGAGAATCTTGCAAATAGATTAGATAAGCTATTTTATTGTTTAGAATAGATCTACAAATTGCACAGACAAATAGCTACACTTGGTTATTTTGTTTTTTTTAAATTGATTATTTTAGTTGTCATTTCTAGATATTTTAAATAGCTTCTTTCTTAAATTCGTAAAGTTCATCAGAAAACACAAAAAAAATAGAGAAAATCATACATACTATAGATATACTTCACATAGTTAAATTTCATTTTACTGTAGTTTGTTTTACTTTGTTGCTTTTGTATGACAATCACGGGACCTAGAGAGCCCAGGGAATACATATTTGAGCCAATCGTGCCTCATCCCAATCTCATCACAGTAGCTAACAAAGCTAGGGAATTCTGGACTAGGCCAGAGAATCGTCCATAGAATTGACTATATTTACCATCCACCATATGACCCTGTCCGGAGAAATACACAAAACTATCTCGGGTCATTTTCCACGTATTCCACAACCTATAGATCGAATCACGCCAGAACTCGATATTGATTAGAGCCTTCGAGCAGTCATCCTTGCTGACAGATCTATCACACCAATTCAAGTTAGGAGGGCCTTCTTTGCCTTAGACTCGTAAATTCCGCTAGTGCGTATTGAAGACATTAGATTTCCTAACTAGTTTGTCTGCATCCCATATTTATTCCATCCCCACCGGCTGTCTCGACACGACCTCGGGAGGTCAGGCACGAGGAAGAGTTGCTTGTAGATTCCCACGCTCACATGTCACTTTTCCATCGTACAGTTACTTTGGTATTCTTCTTCTCCATTCAACCACTTCCACATCCTCTTGACTATACCAATTATACTTCCCATCACTTCACTTTCATCTCTATTTTGAAATTATGTTTTCAAACCCATTAGCATCACTTTAGGATGGTTTTCAGTCCATAATTGGCTATCCTTCAGTGGATTCAATGTATGTATAACTCCATTATTCACAAAAGTGTATGTGTTAGCCCATCCATCATGTCTAGCTTTCCTATGAAATTTCCATGACCTACCTCTAGAAAAGATGACATGCATCCATAGGCAACACATCACATAGAACTTGATCCTGATATCTACCACTTTGAAAATGAAATAAGCATTTCTCACTAACAAGAACCTGGTGGTTCATTTGAACCCAATTACACCTTATAAGGTTTAGGATGCTTCATTCTTATCAAATTCAACTTTTCAACCATCTCAGAAGAAACTAGATTATCTTTGCTACCATTATCAATGATAAGTTTACAACATTTAGCTCTTGTTTTGCACATAGTTCTGAATAATTTCCTTATTTGGGTTGGTTCTTCATTCTTTTTTCTTGTATTCATCAGTATTGTCCTTGTCATTAATGATTCACCCATTTTTGGTTCTTCCATTAGTGATGGTGATGCCACACTTTATTCCTCATTCGCATGTGCAATCTGATTTATTGCTTCATTCACTCTATTTCTGCTTACTTGTGGATACTTTGGACACTCAAAAGATCTATGACCAGAAAACTTATTACATTTGAAACACATACCTGTGAACTTTCATCTTCCTCTTCCAAATCCACCTCTACCTCTATATGAATAACCACATCTAGTATTTCCACTTCTTATAGTACTTTATGTCTATGAACTACTTTCCTCTTCCTCATGAGTTTGTTGTTGTCCTGTATTTGGATACTTCCCTCTACCTCTAAAGTATTGTGTTTTCTTTTAGAAAATATCTCCTCTGTTTTCAAACCTACTTAGTATGCATCTTCCTTTGTTCTCAAGTTTAAAAAACTAATATCATCGCGTAAGTTAAGTATCAAACCATTCACATATCTAGCTACCTTTTCAGCATCATCTTCTATATGACCATATCTCATTGATAATTTGTAAAACTCTTTAGTATAATTTAAGCTACATTCATTTCCCTTTGTCTCAAATTCTGCAATTTCTTAAACAAGGTATTTTGATAATCTAAAGGAATAAACTTACCTTTTAGTTTGGAAAACATCTTGTCCCATAACCTAATCTTTTCCTTTCCTCTATTCATTCTTTCCTCTTGCACAAAATGCCACCAAATAGTAGCATGTCATGTAAGTTTGGTTCAGGTAAACTTCACTTTCTTATCCTCTGTTATGCCCTCAAAATCAAAATACTTATCCATTTTTGTAATCAATTCTATCAATTCCTCTGGATGCATACTTCCTCCATACTTTGGTACCTTCATCCTTGGCTTATCATTTGCTTCCATGAATTCTTTTAGGATTTTTACCTATGATACTTCTTCCTCTGGCTCTCTTTCTTCTACTACCTCTCTTTCCTTCTCTTCTTTATGATTGTCTTCATCCAAATCTTTAACTCTTCTCTGAGAAACTTCCAATGCTCCCAATCTATCCTGTATGTTTCTCAATATGAAAATCAACTCATCATTGTCCCCATGTTTCTCTCTATGTCCTCCTTGACCACTCTTCTAGGTGGCATTTTGACAACCTTCACTTCTCTTCTCTTCTCATTGCTTGTTTCTCTATCTTTCTTCTCTCTTGTTAATTGACCTCTTTATCCTTCGCTCTGATACCAAATAATGTAGAGATTATTCTTCACAAAACCATTCACACAAGTTATTTTGATCAGAAAACTTCAATCAATCCTTCATGTTTATAAAATGACTTGTTTTCTCAACACAAGAATCCCTCCAAACATGCAATTTGACCCCAAAATTCTCAAAATTAACTATGCAAGGCTTGGAACAAGTTGAAAAACATCCTATCATGATAACACCACCATCAAATTGGTTAAAATATTAGGAAATAATCAATTTGACTTCCTTTTTCTAAAATTGTCCCTTAAACTTCTCAAGCCAAGTACCTCAGGTGAGTTGGTGGATGGGACAATCTATCAACAACCACAAGAAACTAAAACTACATTTGAATACCCTTTTTCCCCTTCATGGTGTGTGTTTAATATATTTTCTCAAATCCCAAGGTAAACCCATCTACTTCACTATCACTCTTTTAAGCTTAACTTTTCCCTTCTAACCCTGTTTCATATGAAATTTCAGCATTTATTGTGAAAGAATTTAGACTACTCACTTAGGCCACTATTCTCTATGCAATATTTGACAATGACTTCTTATGTAAGAAATGCTTCTAATCTCATTTTTCATACCTCAACTAGGTCTCCTCTATCTACTTACAACCATCTAAGGGAAATGTCAACAATTTCTTCTAATATAAGATTTTATTTTCAAATGTTTTTCTTGGATATTGTTATGGATTGTATTTAGATGAATTCTTGAGAAAATTAGCCTTTGAAATCAATTATAGGGCCTTCAATCTGCTTGGTTGCAATAAACCATGATATGGTTTCACAGTGAACCCGACAAAGAGGATTTGGTTATAAGATTAAATATTCTTATCTTCAAATCTTGAATATTATTTTCATGTGTCTAAGGAAAACTCGACAATAATTACTAATTGTTTGTTTTATCTTATACCTCCAAATTATGTCTCTCAGAACAAGGTATTACTCATTGTTAAAAGATTCAAATGAAGTAATGACGATATTTTCCTTCTTCAGGGTTTCTGAGATATCTATCGGCATACCTTAGGCTCACTTCTTAAGAACATATATTTCTCTTTATCAAACAAACCTTCTTGTATGAATCTTGCAGTGTCCAGACAAAGACACAGTCTACTACAGAAATTTCAAAGATTGTTAAGGTTTAGACTCACATAAAACCCATTGCCATATCACAAAAACCCATATAAAACTTCTCAAAATATCTCTTATCAATTATTATGTCCTACAGGTTACATTCACAAATTGGAATGATCTATAAAAACACCACATACATATTTGAAACTCATTACCAACTATTTGCAAAGAGTGTGTTCTTCTCAAACGCATTCTTGGAACTCCGACCAATTCTCCTTCATTTAAATGATGATTTGAAAAATAGTTACAATTCAATATATATACCTCCCTTGCTCAAATTTTCCCAATAACTAACATCTACGGTAACATGAAAAGGTTGAATGGAGGTTACCATTTGAAGTAAAGGAGCTAAAATGAGTTTAAAAGGCTACTTGACCAAACAAGCATCGTGAAGAGACTCCAAAGACTCATTATGATTCAAAAAACCCCCTAAAGAACCTATTGATACCTTATAAACTACCTATTTCATACAAACAAGCCAAAATTGGCTCCATCAAGCTTCAAATATTCAAATATGCTAAATGGAGGGAAGTGCATAATTTAAATTTTTGAATTGTTTAACTCACTAAAACAACTTAAGATGACTCCTAAAAAACAAAAATTGGTCATGCCATGACTAAACTAGACTCAGGAGTGATGCTCCTACATCAATTTTCCCTTTCACCTTTATGTCAAATTGTTTTTGGTTATAATATCGAAAGTAGGTTTATCTAATTAACATATGTATAAAATATATTACCAAAATAGTAAATACAATAATTGATGTTTTAAATGAGTACGAAAGTTAATATTTAATAAGCATGTTATGAAATTTAGAAATCTATCAGGGAAGTACGATTATTAAATGTTGTCTTTTTGTAAAACCCTAGGTATTACACGTGTGTGAAACACCTTAAACGACCTTAAATATTTAAACCTCCTAGTATTAAATGTATTTCTTCCTGTAGATTCCATTGGAATTTTTTCATTTATATTTTCATGTGTAGCTTAAGGTATAAGTTTCATTCCTCCCAAGATCATGAGGGATAGCATCCCTTCAACCAGATCTACGCCCTTCATCAGTTCATGAGTAGGGATCATTTCTATACATATCCAAGTTGCTTTACCAATATTAATATCCAATTTAAATAATTCCTATTACTACCCATTGGAAAATGGATTCTATGCAACATTTTTTCCCTCCTCATTTACTTGAATATGATCTTACTCTTAAATTTACTCTTGATTATCTAGTCATTGAATAGAATTGGCAAAATTTTCATTATTACAAATATGGTAAAACCCTCAAATCCAAGTTAAGGGTGGATAGTTCCTCTCCTCATATTGAGTCTTCTTTTACTTATGAACAATTTATAGTACCTAGTCTTGAAGATACAAATAAGCATGTTCCTAATGATGACTATAGTGATTGGAAATGAATCTAATGATTATGAGTATGATTTGGTATAAAATATAACATAATAAAATTTATAGGGTTACTTTTACTTCTAAATATTGTATTTAAACAATGCTTTTATTGAACATGTTTCCTCTTCCTTTCCTCTTTAAATATAAAAAAGATGAAATTGAAATGTACTTATTCTCATGATGAAATTTAATGGAATGGTTTCGAGGGGAATTTTTTATATACTTGGGAAATTTGTGAAGATTTAGTGTAGTAATAAGGGTTCATGCAATTAATAATTTTCCTCGCCTAGTTTCTTATGGATTAAACACGTATTGTTGTAAATTAAATATTGTAATGTGATGTATGTACACATGATATTTGCATATGGTGTATTTTGTTCTTATATGGATGGTATACCTAACTTTTGTATGAATATTAAATATTGGTATTAGAAACTTGTTTTGAGTACTAGAATAGAGAAAAAATCATGAATGGTGTAATCGAGAAATTTATTTTTTTACAAATTTTGGTGTATTGGACACAAGTGATGCAGAAATGGAAGGCCCCCTCTCCTAAATAATATGTTGATTTGATAATAGAAATTATGAAATTACTTCCTAAGAAAAATGTGAAACACTTGGTGAAGATGGATTTCAATAAATTAAAATAATGTGCCCAAGAGGCTCCACTATCAAGAAAGAAAGCAATTTTTTTTAGAGATTATATAGTGAATTCGTTAATTTAAGTGCATTTGCTAGAGCACATTTTTTCAGTTTCATTCTTTAATCATGCCAACATGAAGGACACATTACAACTTTTGGGTATCGATTTTGGATAGGGAAAGTCAAAAAAATTGGAACAATATTTTTTTATGAATGTATCCAAAGGAATTAGTTCAGTGGGTATACAAACTACGTTTGTTGATAAGAGTGTTTCTCACAGAGTGATATTTACTTCAGTTGTAAGTGAAGATATAATAAATATTCACCATATTAGCATTATTAATTATGCCTTGGGTGTTTCTAAAAATAATAAGAGTAGGTATACAAAGAGGAGGAAGACATTGGATGATTCTAATATGGAAGAAAATTTGGACACTAATGTGTAGAAATATGTGTTCTAATAAAATTGAGAAAAATATTGTGAAGGTAATTTAATATTTTTAGACTGAGAGGACTCGTGCTTCTCCAAATGTGAGGCATGTTTTGAAATGTAGGATGGGTCACAATGAGAATATATAATATCCAAAAAATTGGCTAGAAATAAATCAATATGAGATGTGTGTTAGGTTTAAAGAATATCATCCACATATTAAGATCGGGAAACAAATGTTTTAGATTTTTAAGCCTTGGTATGTGCGGGTAGATAAAGTTCTTGAAACATGTTTTTGTTATCATGTCGAGTTTGATTATCACTATTAGGTACAAAATTATATATATATACATATATATTGAAGTGTGATTTCATGTTTAGGTATATTAAAAATGAATTTTTTATTATTTAACATGTGGTTTAATTTATGTAATCACAATCTATGTTTTTTAGGTGTATAGAAAGTTAAGAAGAATATCAAATGATCTAGAAAATGACTCCCTAAATGTGTGAGTGAACTCATAGCTTTGATTATTTGTACTATATCTGATCCGTAAATTTCTTAACTTTAACAACTACATATCACTATGCTTGTGAATATGAATGAAACATGCAAGAATTCTTCATTAACTAGTTAATGTGTTAGTTCAACAACCATTAAAAATGCAAATTGAAGGGAAACGAAGCAAGAAAGAGATAAGATTTATCCTAGAAAAACCCGGCGTGGGAAAACTCCAGTGGGTGATAAAATTAGCTCCCTTTCCACAATGCAATCTCAATTGATACAATTCACTTCCAATTGGATTTCAAGGAAGATATATAAATCTCCCTGATTGTATTTACTTGCTTGCAATCTCTCAACACAAGAACTCTCCAACATGAACAATAATTAAAGAATACAATTCCTCAATCTTGCTCAAAATTTTTCTTTCACCCACTCACTTGCTTGAAACCTTGCAAAGGCTCAAATTTATAGATTTTCAACCCCAAGGAGGCATGGAAAGCTGAAACAAACTACCTAGAAGCCCAAACATTTGCAACTGTTGAGATCCCTGCATTTTTGGACCATTAGTTATAGGACTACCTCCTTTTATAGACTGGCGGTTACGTAATCACCACGGTGGTTGCGCAATCACCGCTTTGTACAAAGCAGCATTTTTGTAACCATCGGGGTGGTCATTTAACTGATAGCTAAAAATCCCCTGGAACAGAACATCAATGGCCTAAAATTTCATTTGAAGGTGTCTAGATCACCCCCAGCCTGAATAGACCATCTTGTGAAGATAAATATGATCCAAGAACCTATAGAGAAAGTATAAGTATAGAGATTACACACAATTGGGATTTTCCTGATCCATTTTTAGAACATACCTCCCCAATTTGAGACTCTTAAGTCCCTAAAAGCTTTAAGGACTGATGAGGTGAGGAAATTTCTTCCCCACATCCTCTCTAGAATACTACTTTTCCTTTGACGATAACTTCCCTTTCAATCCAATCAACCACATATATGGTACCCCTCTTTGTGTTGTTCTCTCCATCCGCTGCAAAACCGCATCTTTCTCCAATTCCAACTGAATATTCAGAGAAAGGTCCTCAATAGACAAAAGCAATACCCCTTATTTTTCATCATCTAACATGGAGGGCTAAAACAGACATAAGTTTTCAACATTTACAACTGAATAAATCTTCATCTAAAGAGGCAAATCCAAGTGAAAAGCATTCTTACCCACTTGTTCCAGAATCTCAAATGGGCCGTAACAAATAGGTTTGAGTTTCTTGGCTTTTCCCTATAACCTGTCCCATCTTAAATACAACCATGCCTTGTCTCCAACAAGGAAGGAATGGCCAGTCATATTTTGATCATCTCATGCTTTGTACTTGGCTTATGACTCTGTCAACCACTTATGTACCCGAAGGTGAATTTGTTGAATCTTCTCAATGAAATTCTTAGCTTTGTGGACCTCCAGTTCCACTTTCTCATTGTCTTTGCATGGTAACCTCAAAACAACATCAAAAGAACTCTTAGGAAAATAACCAAAACATGTCTCAAAAGGAGTTTTATTTGTCGAAGCATGGATTTCCTTATTATAAGAATGTTGGATATATAACAAGTTCTCTTCATAGGTCCTCAGAAGTTTCCTGTTATAAACCCTCAAGAGTTTGACCAAGGTATGATTCACCATATCTATCTTCTCATCCATCTGTGGATGAAAGGCAGTAGACTTCTTTAGCTTCATATCCATTTTTTCCATAAAGTAGACCAAAACTTCCCTACAAAGTGTGAGTCCCTGTCTGATACAATAGAATTTGGTAAACCAAAGTGAACCCACACATTATCAAAAAATAACTCAGTTGCATCACTCGCCTTAATGGTCTTTTGACAAGGAATAATAATACACATTTTGCTAATCATAAATTGACCATAAATTACCATTATTTTGTCCTTCAAAGTTACCTTTGAAAGTTGATTTAAATGTAATCTAGGAACTTATAGTTTGCTTAAGATAGAATATAGGATATATATCTTGTTCATTCTTTAGAAATCTTTTGTTATCTATTTTGTTTGACTAATCCTAGTGATTATTTGGGGAAAAGATGCAAAGTCTTGTGTATGTGGGCCATAAAGGAAAGATAATGTTAGTATTGGGAAAAGTGGAATTGATCATGAACAATATATCTAAACTCAAATCTAATTTCATATTCAGATTCCTCTCAAAAAATTATGCAAGTTCAAAAAAAGAATCATCTCAATCCGAGATGGTATGCAAAATTTATAGTTGTTTTAAGTTCATAGCCTTAGTTCCGGAACTCACATGCTTAGTTCCGGAACTCGCAGAGTTAGTTCCGGAACTCACAGGCTTAGTTCCGGAACTAAGCAGATTTTGACAATTTTTGAGGAATTATGAAAGATCAGAGAATCCAATGGAAAATATTAGAGAGGTTTTTGTTCATAGAAATGTGTTTAACAAAAACCTCATTCAAATTTTCTACAGGTATTACCAATAAAGAGGGATCTAAGTTTTAGTGAGTTGCAGTCTGAGGAAAAGTGTATCAGACGAGCACTAAAAGTTCCATAAATAGAAATAGAAATGTCAAATGGAAAATATGAGAGAGGTTTTTGTTCATAGAAATGTGTTTAACAAAAACCTCATTCATATTTTTTACAGGTTTTACCAAAGAAAAGAGATCTAACTTTTAGTGATCTGCAGTCTGAGGAAAAATGTATCAGACAAGCACTAAAAGTTCCATAAAATAGAAATAGAAATGTCAAATGGAAAATATGAGAGAGGTTTTTCTTCATAGCAATGTGTTTAACAAAAACCTCATTCATATTTGTTATAGGTTTTACCAAAGAAGAGAGATCTGACTTTTAGTGATCTGCAGTCTGAGGAAAAAGCGTATCAGACAAGCGTCAAAAGTTCCACAGTCAAAAACAACAAAGTCAAATGGAAAATCTGAGAAAGGTATTTGGTCAAAATCATATTTTGAGGGAAATCCTCCTTCCAATAATGTAGAGGAATAAAATCATTATGATTCTTGTTACCGAAAATGCAAGGAGAAGATTTGGGAGTAAATCTTCCTAAAATAAGTGAGATAAGACTTTGACTTCAATAATATATCTCTCTCCATATTTTGTGGAGATGGAGATCTTAGTTGTTAGGATTGGAATAAATATAAGATCAGATTGTATTTCCTAAAATAAGGAGTTGGTTGGATGCATGAATTATAAATGCAACCTTCCACACTTAGATATGTAATGCTTTTCTCCCAAGAAATAAAGATCTGTTCTTTCCTCTCAAATATTCTGTAGTTTTAAGATCTCAGTAGTATGATTTAAATCCTCTTCCAAGGAATGAGTTGGCCACTCATTCCAAGGAAGATGGATTTTTTATATTTATGTTTATTCATTTTTCTGTAATTCATTTTGTTGTATTGTTTTTATTTTTGTATTGTGAAAATTGAGTCTGTTGTGAACCTGCAGGTGTTTCATTTAATTATGTTTATTTTCATTTCAATTTTCAATTTATGCAAGTGTGTTTAAATTTATGCAAGTGTGTTTCTTTCATGCAAACTTTATTTCTGCAAGTGTGTCTTTCAATTTATGCAAGTGTGATTTATTTTATGCAAGTTTGGTTTGTGTTTAAAGAAGTTGTTTTCCAAGATCTTCTTCTCTTAATGCATACAACCTTTGGACACCAACCCAGATTGACATTATTAATGGAGAGGATTGACGACCCTCATCATTTTGACGTCATTTCTGGGGACACAGTGTTATTGGAGATTCAGAGTTCTCTAAAAGAATATTCTAGTGACAGTAGAATACCTTTTAGCAATTCTGTGACAGGAAGAATTTGGTAAGTAGTTTATTTAGACTTTTATTTCCTTGCAAGTAGATTAAAATTTCATTTCTGTAATTAGGAATATTAGATTGTAAATATATCCCCACAAACTAACTCTATGTATAAGAAAAATGACTGTGATGTTTGATCAAGAAAGTATAATGGTATGAACAAATAATTCAGATCTGGAAATGGTATAATATGATATTGAATCTTGAAGTAGATCCAGTTGATGAAATATCATATGTCATTTTTGATAACCACCACCATTTCCCCTTGTATCAACTAATAGCTCAGTGATCTTATTACACATAACCTTAGTAAAAAACTAGCTTATCCAGTTTGTAATAATGAAGTGGTAGCATTTCTAATTAACTTCATCCATATTCAGGGATTTCATTAGAGCCAAAATAAAAACCACTCATAGTAAATCCACCCATCCAAATTAGTTTTTCATCCCATAATAAAATTCAATCCCTGAACCATATCCATTAGAAAAATTGTTTTCATGTCTTTCAATTTCTTCATTTTTGTATATGCTTGTATAACGTTAAGAAGCAATTATGGTGAATATCAAGGAAATAATTTTTTGCGTACTAACATCTGAGGACTAGATCTATAGGAATTTCTAGAGTTGTTCTTGATATTAGCATGTAGATTTTGGAGCACCAACAGTATCAACCAAGGAGCATGCAGATTTTGAAGGGACCCACGGATACCTTCACTTTCTCTTTTAACAACTCTACATCTCTTGAGATCACTAGTCTGGGATTTGAAGATTACTATGGTGATTCTGATATTGCACAATTCAAGTTAGGCTTTGAAGACCTAAAAATTGTCTACACAATTTTTGGAATCTTTTTGGAGTTACCAAGTATGCAAAAAGGTTTTTATGAGATCTCAGACATTGCTTCCTATTTTACACAAGTTGTACTTTGATGAATATAGTCTGATGATGGATCAAATTTTTCTGTAATCCTTCTCATGCTATCATTTCAGTAAAAAAAAAAAAAAAAAATCAAAAAGATTTGATTGGAAAACCAGCTTGCTGGCCAATCAAAGGCAAAAAAAAATCAAAAATCTTTGATTGGAAAACCAGCTTGCTGGCCAATCAAAGGCAAAAAATTTTTTAAAAAAAATTAAAAAAAAAATTTGATTGGAAAACCAGCTTGCTAGCCAGTCAAAGGCAAAAAAAAACTTTGATTGGAAAACCAGCTTGCTGGCCAATCAAAGGAAAAAGGAGGCAGCTCTTCTTCAAAGGAAATCAACAGTTACCTGGTGGCTTTCTTCTCGGCACTATTTGATCATGTTAACAATAGGATGACAAAGACAACTAGAGGTATGATCAAGTTATTTTGTTCTACTATTTTATTTTTAAGCTTTATTGTAAGTTTTTTTATTACAGTTAGATCCACTTTTAAAGATTTCCAAGGAAGGTAAGATAAAATTCATATCTCCCCTACTTATATGAAAAATATGTGCACCTCTTTGCAATCAAAATTTTTTGAGTCTAATTTATGGGAAGCCATGAATAAACAACATGCATGAGGACATGCATGAGCTTAAGTGTGGGAGAGAAGGAGAAGCATGAGGTATGCATTTTGATTTTAAATATGAGACATAGCAGAAGGATCTCCACACAAGAACTGTTGTAAAAGAAAATTTAAATCAAAAGCAGTAGAAGGAGATCCACACAAGAACCTGCTGTAAAAGAAAAAAATCAAAAGCAGCTAGAAGGAGATCCACACAAGAACCTGTTGTAAAAGAAAGAATATCAAAAGCAACAGAAGGAGATCCACACAAGAACCTGTTGTAAAAGAAAGAATATCAAAAGTAACAGAAGGAGATCCACACAAGAACCTGTTGTAAAAGAAAGAATATCAAAAGTAATAGAAGGAGATCCACACAAGAACCTGTTGTAAAAGAAAGAATATCAAAAGTAACAGAAGGAGATCCACACAAGAACCTGTTGTAAAAGAAAGAATATCAAAAGCAACAGAAGGAGATCCACAAGAATGTGTCCTTAATACGGAGAAGAATCTAAGAAGAGGAGAAAATAATGTAATGCATGATGGACATGCATAAGAATTAAGTGTGGGGCAATGATGAGGCCATAAATTGACCATAAATTACCATTATTTTTTCTTCCAAGTTACCTTTGAAAGTGGATTTAAATGTAATCTAGGAACTTATAGTTTACTTAAGATAGAATATAGGATATATATCTTGTTCATTCTTTAGAAATCTTTTGTTATCTATTTTGTTTACTAATCCTATTGATTATTTGGGAAAAGATGCAAAAGTCTTGTGTATGCAGGCCATAAAGGAAAATAATGTTAGTATTGGGAAAAGTGGAATTGATCATGAACAATATATCTAAACTCAAATCTGATTTCATATTCAGATTCCTCTCAAAAAATTATGCAAGTTCAAAAAAGAATCATCTCAATCTGAGATTTATGCAAAAGTTATAGTTGTTTTAAGTTTGTAGCTTTAGTTTTGGAACTCACAAGATTAGATTACTAACAGAGTTATTTTTGGAACTCACAGTTAGTTCCGGAACTCGCAGGCTTAGTTCTAGAACTAAGCAGATTTTGACAGTTTTTAGGAATTATGAAAGATCAGAGAATCCAATGGAAAATATGAGAGAGGTTTTTTGTTCATAGAAATGTGTTTAACAAAAAATTCATTCAGATTTGCTACAGGTATTACCAATAAAGAGATCTAAGTTTTAGTGAGCTGCAGTTCGAGGAAAAGTGTATCAGACGAGCACTAAAAGTTCCATAAACAGAAACAGAAATATCAAATGGAAAATATGAGAGAGGTTTTTGTTCATAGAAATGTGTTTAAAAAAAACCTCATTCAGATTTATTACAGGTTTTACCAAAGAAGAGAGATCTGACTTTTAGTGATCTGCAATCTGAGGAAAAATGTATCAGACAAGCACTAAAAGTTCCATAAACAGAAACAAAAATGTCAAATGAAAATATGAGAGAGGTTTTTGTTCATAGAAATGTGTTTAACAAAAACCTCATTCAGATTTTTTACAAGTTTTACCAATCAAGAGAGATCTGATCTGCAGTGCTTTTAGTGATTCTAAACAGAAACAAAAATTTCAAATGCAGTTTTAAAAAAAATCCTCATTCAATTTGTTATAGGTTTTACCAAAGAAGAGAGATGAGGAAAAAGCGTATCAGACAAGCGTCAAAAGTTCCACAGTAAAAAACAACAAAGTCAAATGGAAAATCCAAGAAAGGTATTTGGTCAAAATCATATTTTGAGGGAAATCCTCCTTCCAATAATGTAGAGGAATAAAATCATTATGATTCTTGTTACCGAAAAGCAAGGAGAAGATTTGGGAGCAAATCTTCCTAAAATAAGTGAGATAAGACTTTGACTTCAATAATATATCTCTCTCCATATTTTTGGAGATGGAGATCTTAGTTGTTAGGATTGGAATAAATATAAGATCAGATTGTATTTCCTAAAATAAGGAGTTGGTTGGATGCATGAATTATAAATGCAACCTTCCACACTTAGATATGTAATGCTTTTCTCCCAAGAAATAAAGATTTGTTCTTTCCTCTCAAATATTCTGTAGTTTTAAGATCTCAGTAGTATGATTTAAATCCTCTTCCAAGGAATGAGCTAGCCACTCATTCCAAGGAAGATGGATCTTTTTATTTATGTTTATGTTTATTCATTTTTCTGTAATTCATTTTGTTGTATTGTTTTTATTTTTTTATTGTGAAAATTCAGTCTGTTGTGAACCTGCAGGTGTTTCGTTTAATTATGTTTATTTTCATTTCAAGAAATTTCAATTTATGCAAGTGTGTTTAAATTCATGCAAGTGTGTTTCTTTCATGCAAACTTTATTTCTGTGTGTCCTTTCAATTTCCGCAAGTGTGATTTATTTTATGCAAGTTTGGTTTGTGTTTAAAGAAGTTGTTTTCCAAGATCTTCTTCTCTTAATGCATACAGTCTTTGGACACCAACCCAGATTGACATTATTAATGGAGAGGATTGATGACCCTCATCATTTTGGTGCCATTTCAGGGGACACGGTGTTATTAGGAGATTCAGAGTTCTCTAAAATAATATTCTAGTGACAGTAGAATACCTTTTAGCAATTCTGTGACAGGAAGAATTTGGTAAGTAGTTTCTTTAGATTTTTATTTCCTGCAAGTAGATTAAAATTTCATTTCTGTAATTAGGAATATTAGATTGTAAATATATCCCCACAAACTAACTCTGTGTATAGAAAAATGACTGTGATGTTTGATCAAGAGTATAATGGTATGAACAAATAATTCAGATCTGGAAATGGTATAATATGATATTGAATCTGGAAGTAGATCTAGTTGATGAAATATCATATGTCATTTTTGATAACCACCACCATTTCCCCTTGTATCAACTAACAACTCAGTGATCTTATTACACATAACCTTAGTAAAAAACTGGCTTATCCAATTTGTAATAATGAAGTGGTAGCATTTCTAATTAACTCCATCCATATTCAGGGATTTCATTAGAGCCAAAATAAAAACCACTCATAATAAATCCACCCATCCAAATCAGTTTTTCATCCCATAATAAAATTCAATCCCTGAACCATATCCATTAGAAAAAATTTGTTTTCATGTCTTTCAATTTCTTCATTTTTGTATATGCTTGTATAACGTTAAGAAGTAATTATGGTGAATATCAAGGAAATAAATTTTTGTGTACTAACATCTGAGGACTAGATCTATAGGAATTTCTAGAGTTGTTCTTGATATCAACATGCAAATTTTGGAGCACCAATAGTATCAACCAAGGAGCATGCAGATTTTGGAGGGACCCACGGATACCTTCACTTTCTCTTTTAACAACTCTACATCTCTTGAGATCACTAGTCTGGGCTTTGAATATTACTATGGTGATTTCTGATATTGCACAATTCAAGTTGGGCTTTGAAGACCTAAAAATTGTCTACACAATTTTTGGAATCTTTTTGGAGTTACCAAGTATGCAAAAACAGTTTTTATGAGATCTCAGACATTGCTTCCTATTTTACACAAGTTGTACTTTGATGAATATAGTCTGATGATGGATCAAATTTTTCTCTAATCCTTCTCATGCTATCATTTTAGTAAAAAAAATCAAAAAAAAAAAAACTTTGATTGGAAAAAGCTTGTTGGCCAATCAAATGCAAAAAAAATAAAAATAAAAAAGCTTTGATTGGAAAACCAGTTTGCTGGCTAATCAAAGGAGAAAAAAAATCAAAATAAAAAAGCTTTGATTGGAAAACTAGCTTGTTGGCCAGTCAAAGGCAAAAAAAAAAAAAAATTTGATTGGAAAACCAGCTTGCTGGCCAATCAAAGGAAAAAAGGAGGTGGATCTTCTTCAAAGGAAATCAACTGTTACCTAGTGGCTTTCTTCTCGGCACTATTTGATCATGTTAACAATAGGATGACAAAGACAACTAGAGGTATGATCAAGTTATTTTGTTCTACTATTTTATTTTTAAGCTTTATTGTAAGTTTTTTTACTACAGCTAGATCCACTTTTAAATATTTCCAAGGAAGGTAAGATAAAATTCATATCTCCCCTACTTATATGAAAAATATGTGCACCTCTTTGCAATCAAAATTTTAGAGTCTAATTTATGGGCAGCCATGAATAAACAACATGCATGAGGACATGCATGAGCTTAGTGTGTGGGAGAGAAGGAGAAGCATGAGGTATGCATTTTGATTTTAGATATGAGAACAACAGAAGGATCTCCACACAAGAACCTGCTGTACAAGAAAGGAAATCAAAAGCAATAGAAGGATCTCCACACAAGAACCTACTGTAAAAGAAAGAAAATCAAAAATAGTAGAAGGAGATCCACACAAGAACCTGTTGTAAAAGAAAGAAATCAAAAGCAACAGAAGGAGATCCACAAAGAACCTGTTGTAAAAGAAAGAATATCAAAAGTAAGTAGAAGGAGATCCACACAAGAACCTGTTGTAAAAGAAAAGAATATCAAAAGCAACAAAAGGAGATCCACACAAGAACCTGTTGTAAATAAAAAATATCAAAAACAACAGAAGGAGATCCACACAAGAACTGTTGTAAAAGAAAGAAGATCAAAAGCAACAGAAGGAGATCCACACAAGAACCTGTCCTTAATATAAAAGAATCTAAGAAGAGGAGAATAATGTAATGCATGAGGACATGCATAAGATTAAGTGTGGGGCAATGATGAGGCCATAAATTGGCCATAAATTACCATTATTTTGTTCCTTCCAAGTTACCTTTGAAAATGGATTTAAATGTAATCTAGGAACTTATAGTTTTTAAGATAGAATATAGGATATATATCTTGTTCATTCTTTAGACATGTATAAGTTATCTATTTTTTTGACTAATCCTATTGATTATTTGGGAAAAGATGCAAAGTCTATGTTTGCAGGCCATAAAGGAAAGATAATGTTACATTGGAAAAGTGGAATTTATCATGAACAAATATATCTAAACTCAAATCTGATTTCATATTCATATTCCTTAAAAAAAATTATGCAAGTTCAAAAAAGAATCATCTCAATCCGAGATCATATGAAAAATTTATAGCTATTTTAAGTTCGTAGCTAACTCCTATTGATTAGTTCTGGAACTCACAGGCTTAGTTCCAGAAACTCATAGAGTTAGTTCCGGAACTCACAATGCTTAGTTCTGGGAAAAGCATATTTTGACAGTTTTTGAGGAATTGTGAAAAGTCAGAGAATCCAATGGAAAATCTGAGAGAGGTTTTTGTTCATATTCAATGTGTTTAAAAAAAACCTCATTCATATTTTCTACAGGTTTACCAATAAAGATGGATCTAAGTTTTAGTGAGCTGCAGTCTCGAGGAAAAGTGTATCATATGAGCACTAAAAGTTCTATAAACAGAAACAGAAATTCAAATGGAAAATCTGAGAGAGGTTTTTGTTCATAGAAATGTGTTTAACAAAAACCTCATTCAGATTTGTTACAAGTTTTACCAAAGAAGATAGATCTGACTTTTAGTGAGCTGTAGTCCGAGGAAAAATGTATCAGACGAAGCACTAAAAGTTCCATAAACAGAAACAAAAATTTCAAATGGAAAATATGAGAGAGGTTTTTGTTCATAGCAATGTGTTTAACAAAAACCTCATTCAGATTTGTTACAGGTTTTACCAAAGAAGAGAGATCTGACTTTTAGTGATCTGCAGTCCGAGGAAAAAGCGTATCAGACAAGCGTCAAAAGTTCCACAGTCAAAAACAACAAAGTCAAATGGAAAATATGAGAAAGGTATTTGGTCAAAATCATATTTTGAGGGAAATCCTCCTTCCAATAATGTAGAGGAATAAAATCATTATGATTCTTGTTACCGAAAAGCAAGGAGAAGATTTGGGAGCAAATCTTCCTAAAATAAGTGAGATAAGACTTTGACTTCAATAATATATCTCTCTCCATATTTTGTGGAGATGGAGATCTTAGTTGTTAGGATTGGAATAAATATAAGATCAGATTGTATTTCCTAAAATAAGGAGTTGGTTGGATGCATGAATTATAAATGCAACCTTCCACACTTAGATATGTAATGCTTTTATCCCAAGAAATAAAGATTTGTTCTTTCCTCTCAAATATTTTGTAGTTTTAAGATCTTAGTAGTATGATTTAAATCCTCTTCCAAGGAATGATATGGCCACTCATTCCAAGGAAGATGGATCTTTTTATTTATGTTTATGTTTATTCATTTTTTTGTAATTCATTTTGTTGTATTGTTTTTATTTTTGTATTGTGAAAATTCATTCTGTTGTGAACCTGCAGGTGTTTCGTTTAATTATGTTTATTTTTATTTCAAGAAATTTCAATTTATGCAAGTGTTTTTAAATTCATGCAAGTGTTTTTCTTTCATGTAAAATTTATTTCTACAAGTGTGCCTTTCAATTTACGCAAGTGTGATTTATTTTATGCAAGTTTGGTTTGTGTTTAAAGAAGTTGTTTTCCAAGATCTTCTTCTCTTAATGCATACAGCCTTCAGACACCAACCTAGATTGACATTATTAATGGAATCTAGATATTGCTCATAGCCTTCCTGATATGCTTCACAAACAAAAGGATCAAGAAGAGTTAACATGCCCATAGCTGAAATCAAAGGATGTCTAAATAACATGTCAACCAATTTGTTAATCACACCCTTTTTATATTTAATCATCAAATGAAACTGGTGCAAGAAACCCATCCATTTATAGTGTTTAGTTTCTTGAAGTTTACTTTGAGCCTACAAATATTAGAGAGGTTGATGATTGGTATGAATGATAGTTTCCTTACCCATCAAATAATGTTTCCATTTCTTGACCACTTAAACAAGAGCATACAATTCCTTATCATAAGTACAATAATTCAGAATTGCACCATGAAATACTTCAAAGTGATAACATATTGGCCTACCTCCCTGAAGTAGGATAGCCCCTATAGCATAGTCATTGGCATCATTTTCCACTTCAAAAGGCAGTTATAAGTGAGGTAAGGAAAAAACTGGAGCATGACTAATTTAATATTTAAATGTTTCAAAAGTAACTTGTTGTTTCTTACCCCAATCAA
Organism: Taxus chinensis; assembly: GCA_019776745.2. Lineage (NCBI taxonomy): Eukaryota > Viridiplantae > Streptophyta > Pinopsida > Cupressales > Taxaceae > Taxus > Taxus chinensis. The sequence continues at coordinate 718,233,282 of CM034146.1, read as the reverse complement.
ATGTCTTTCCCCATGTTTTCACATAAGGTAGTGGTACTATTATAGAAGATAAGTTCTTTATGAACTTCCATAAATACTTAACTACTCCAACAAAACTCTTAGTCTCGGTCAAACTGAATGGTATAGGCCAGTTCATAATGGCCTCTATCTTAGCCAAATCAATTCTTAACTCCTCATCTCTAATCACATGTCCAAAAAATATAATTGACTATTGTGCAAACTCACATTTTTTTTCATTCAACACAAGCATGTTCTCCTTAAGTGCATGCAAAACTTGACAAAAATGATCATTATGCTCCTCAAAAGTTATGTTAAAACCGAGAATGTCATCCAAGTACACAATAACAAATGAATCAATAAACGGCCTCATTACCTCATTTATCAACCTTATGAAGGTAGATGTTGCATTACATATCCCGAACAGTAATACGCACCTTTCATAAAACCCCTATCTGGTTTTGAATGTTGTCTTCTAGATGTCCTCTTCCTTGATCCGTACTTGATGATACCCACACTTCAAATCAAGCTTAATAAAATATGTAGCATGTTGTAACTGATCTAACAAATCATCAATGCGAGGAAGAGGGTACCAATTCTTAATGGTTATTTTATTTAAGGCCCTATAATCAACACACATTCTCCATGAACCATCTTTCTTAGGTACTTAAACAATAGGATAAGCACGTGGACAAGTGTTAAGACAGATTATACCTTGTTCAATCAAATATTGTAACTGTTATTTTACCTCATTGGTATCTTTCAAATAATATCTATACAATCCCAAGTTTGGAAGCAGAATATTGGGTAACAAATAGATCTCATGCTCAATCACCCTCACTGGGGGCATCCCTATAGGTTCCTAAAAGACCTCTCTGAACTAATGAACCAACTCTGCTATATGTGCATGCTATTTGTTAGAAAACATGTTACATGTGGTTTTAGATGTCACAATTATCATCATCTGGCATATCTCTTAACATTAGTAATGCAAAATTACCACTAGCATTAATAATTTTTCAAGCTTCATTGGAACTTACCAGAGATATCTTTTAATCTCCTAAATATTCTAAAATGATGTAGCTTTTACCATCCTTTACAAAACAATATTGATTATCTCTCCTTGTGAAGATAACGTCCCTGACATATAAACATGGGCTTCCAAAACTACACTACACACATCAAGGGGAATAACATCCACAATAACCTCATCAATAAACTTTTTTTAAATACCAAAATTGATCTTACACTGCTTCATTACCGTGATGTCTACACCTTTCTTCACCCAACCTAAAGAATATGGACTTGGGTGATTGTAAGTTTCCAACGTTAACATGTCCACTCACTCTTTGTTAATTAAATTAGCTTGAGAACATGTATCAAAAATAACATCCACCTTACTTTTCTTCACTTGTATATTTAAATGAAAAAGCTTCGTTAGATCATTATCTTGAACAACATTGTTACTACCCAAACATACATCCCTATGGATGGAGGCACAACACATAGTCTTGTCCACCTCGTCACTACAAAATGCTTCCTCTCCTTAGAAGGAAGTTATGGCCTTATTCTTATTCTTCTTTTTTTAAGGGATGTATCTTCGGGTGAAGCTTCCAACATTTCTCCTCGGAATGAGTTTCAACATCACAATGCCCAAAGTGAATTTTACTATCCTTTTTTAGAAATTGAAGTAGCATTTTTCTTACCCTTTCCTTTTCCTTTGTTCTTTGGCTTGGTGTCACCTTGTTTTTTTGAAGCATGCTAAGAGGTAGATGAACTCTTTTTCTTGTCCATCTCCAAATAGTGACCTTGTGTACAAGCCTCATCTACATCTGTAAGTTTTTCCAAAAGGACGGGTCTCCTCAAATGGCTATGGATTCCACCACTGTATTTCATCAACAGTTCCCTGTCTACCACATCCTTTCCCATATGAATAACTTTATTTTGGAACTCACTGGTATACTCCTGCATAGTTTGCCCCTATTTTTTTCCTGAGATACTACCAATACATGGACCTCTCCTCCTCATAAAAAATAGGATAAAACTTCTTTTGGATTAGCTTCTTAAAAAATCCCATTTAGTAACTGAAGGAAGCTTCTTAACAGCCAAGGTATGAACATAACTCTCAAACCAATTTAAAACATTTTTGGTTAATTTTAAACCAAGTAAAGGAAATCTTCTGACTTTCATTAATGTGATACAAACTGAAATATACCTCCAGTTGAGCTAGCTAATGGTCTAACTTCTCAATGTTTACATCCCCATCATAAGGCTCAATCTTGATCTTGGCCTCCTCTTTGAATGGAGGAGGCATGGGAATGGCATGGGACAGTTCTTCTTCACGAACCTCTTCTTCATGATCCTCCAATGTCTCATGTGAAACACCAACTTTTTCTATGATTAGTCTAATGATGGACTCCAATTTCCCTAAGGACGCTGAAATGTTGCCCACATCTTTAGATATATTTGCCACATTCTCCTCTAGCTTGAGAAACATTCTTCACAGTTATTCTTTGCATCATCTTTGTGAGCCATCTCCTAAATTCCTTGCTTCCACTTTCTTGTAGAAATATTTGCTTCAAAAGGAATAAGGCTACCTTCACTATTTTCTTTTCCCTTTCGGGTAAGGGGCATCTAACTGCAATCTCAACACAAGTTAACCACATAAAGACTAAAATATTAACTTTTTTGATACCAATCTGATCCATAAACTGCTTAACTTTAACAACTACATATCACTATGCTTGTGAATATGAGTGAAACATACAAGAGTTCTTTATTAACTAGTTAATGTGTTACTTTAAAAACCATTAAAAATTAAAATTGAAAGGAAACAAAGCAAGAGAGAGACAAGATTTATCTTGGAGAAACCCGGTGTGGGAAAGACTCCAGTGGGTGAGAAAATTAGCTCCCCTTCCACTATGTAATCTCAATTGATACAATTCAATACCAATTGGTTTTCAAGGAAGATATATAACTCTCCCTAATTGCATCTACTTGTTTACAATCTCTCAACATAAGAACTCTCCAACATGAACAATAAGAAAAGAATACAATTCCTCAATCTTGCTCACAACTTTGCTTTCACCCACTCACTTACTCGAAACCTTGTAAAGGCTCAAATTTATAGATGTTCAACCCCATGGAGGCATGGAAAGATGAAACGAACTACATGGAATCCCAGATGTTGAAATCCTTGTGTTTCTGGACCATTAGTTACAAAACCACCACCTTCTACAGACCAACGGTTGCACAACTACCGCTCTGCATAGAGTGGTTGTTACGTAACCATTGGGGTGATCGTGTAACTAAGATCTAAAATCCCCCTGGAATAGAACATCAATGAACTAAAATTTCATTCGGATGTGTTTGGATCACCCTCGGCCTGACTAGACCATCTTGTGAAGATAAAGATGAGCCGAGAACCTATAGAGAAAGTGTAAATATAGAGATTACATAGAATTGGGCTTTTCCTGATCCATTTTTGGATCAATATCTAATGATAATGTTATTGGTCTAATGGCTTATATCAAAAGTGTTTTTTACAAGTGTGGGGACTTGAAAATATTTTCAAAAATAGATGAAGACTCGGACATCGTTCAAATCGTGACTAGTAAGAAGTGATCATTTCAAATGAAATTTATATAATTTTAAATTTAGATATATTTTATTTTGATTTTTATGTTTAGTGCACATGGATATAACACTGAAATATTTATATCAATTTTGTAGGTTCAAATACTTAAAAAGATTTGGAAAGAACATAATGAGATTGGACTTGGTAGAAGAGGAATTCCTCATTGCAACATTCATGAATATTTTTTGAAGTATGATCAATCATTACATCAAACATTCTCACTATGCAAAGTGGTAGGCTACATAATTTAATACCAATAGAGACACATTCACTCTTGATTCCATATTTTCTATGGCTGATTTTGCTGAGAATTACTCATTTTCTCATCAAAAGGAGGTTCAAACACAATATTATCATATTAATCAAGTTACTATCATAGTTCATGTATGTTATAGACTGATTGATTAATTCTTGCACTATTTTGGAATGGCATAAGAAACATTTTACAATTTGGAAAACCCCACATGAGAGTAACATGTCTCCACACAAAGTGTTTTGGGAGATTACAAGCATGTGCATAACATATATCAATGTGAAATTGATTATACAAGTCACACATAAACTTGTGTACATTTATTTTATTGAATTTAGTATTTGTTAAACTTTATTGATTTTGTATTATTAATCAAGTGTTGATCGAATGACAAAATGGATGTGAAAGGATTCTTAATTCTAGGTCTTTGCACTATGTGATCATTATGGACAGTAATAATTAGACAATATGTACAAGGGATTATTCATGTTTTGGTTATGAATACATGACAAAAATATATACAAAGTCCAATCTTCAACAACGTGGTTATGTAGGTGAGTGGAAACAAGTTCCTTTAGTTTTGTATGATTCATATGGATTAGATGAGGATGATACTTTTGAAGATTTTCCCTTGATTTTACCTGATTATGACCACATATCTGGACTTGTTAAATAAGGTATTTTTTGTAAAAGGATTGTCTTAAATTATCATTGAATTAATTTAGAATTGATAATATACATAATTAATTTTAAAAATTACAATATTTTATCCTTTGATTCTAACAACAAAAACTTGTTTATAATGATTGTATTACATGTGATGTCTTCGTAGTCATAGCAAAAGGAAATCTTGAGAAAGTATAGTACTGCTTATTACGTTGCACAGAAGAGAGAATAAAGCTAACAAGTGAGGATACAACATTTTGTACTAGCTCAGTTGTGGTACAAGGAACATATTTAAGCCAAGTGAAAATCCTCCAAAGTGGGATTCACTTTGTTGATTATGAACCATACAACAAGATGTATCATTACACCCATCATATAATTGCTACCAGGTTATAATTACATCAGGTGAAGACTACATGTGGATACAAAAATGGAAACTAAATAAAGAAGATCATGAAAAAAATTTACAAGTTATTAAACAACAAGTTGAACTCTTGGTATTGTGTAGACTATATTACACATGTGAAATCAAATTAGTTATGTTAGTTAGGCATCACATTTTGTTATGAATGGTTTATACATGATATTTTATAAATTCATGAGTTAATATTCCTATATATGATTCCTAATAATGTTCTCATTCACATATTGACCATAATCAACTTTATTAGTGCTTATTAAATCTTTGGCATATAGTTTCTCTACATATATATATATATCCATCTCACTAATTCACTTGTGAAGATCCCTAATCTACAATTTATCACATTGTGAATTAGTGTTATTTACTATTTTGACTGGAATATTTATGCGTAGATGGTGTTGTTAGATTTCATCTAATAGAACATGAGAAAAATAATGATAATACGTGAATTTTAAGTGTAACAACGATGTTAATAACGTAGTTAACATAGTTATCTAATTTAATGTAGTTAACATAGGTTTTGTGTTAGGAAATCTATTTAGTGCTCCACATTGAACTAGTAATTATGTGTAAATGTAATATTTATTACATTGGTGTGAGGATGTAAACGAGTTGTTATTTAAACAACTCATATAGTTTATTTGTTAGTTTGTTAGACCTGTAAAACTAATATACGAGTTCTATATTGTTTGTACTCCCTATAAAATATAAATTTATTTTTTCTATTTGGATGACTATATAATATCCCTCAATACATTGTAAATTTACAGCAGTGAATTAATGCGAATAAATTATTTGTGCTATGAAAATCTGCTTCTACCACTTGATTTGGTATCAGAGAAGGCATGGATATGTAGGAATAGTTTTATGAAATATATTTGGAGTGGAATATATAGCTATGTGTGGAGCATAGAACATTATTTTTCAATAATTGCATTTGGCTTACATGTATTTAATTATGTATTCACAATCTCTATGGATTACTCTACGTACATCCTTGTGATGAATCTGAGCCATACCTAAGTCTACTATCTATAATTACGTATGCGACCACCTCTCTTCAATACAATGTTGGCGATCTGGTCTTCATTTAACACAACATTATAAACTTTAGATGCTTCAGTCTTGACGACTTCGACATAGATCTCTCAGGCCAATCAAATATAAAACGGGTCTTCTATATTCTTTGAAGCTGCTTCAATGAATTGGCCTCTAAGTACGGGATCAAACATTGATGAATTTACCAAAAATTGAAACGCCACATCCAAGTAGCCCTTCTTTGTACCCGACCTCCCGAGGTTGTGCTGAGACAGACGGTGGAAATGAAATATATGTTTGTATAGACAAACTAGTTAGGCAATCTTATATCTTCGATACGCAACAATGGGATCTACGAGTCTAAGGCAAAGAAAGCTCTCCTAACATGAATTGGTGTAATGGATCATTCAGATATAATAGTTTCTTGGAGGCTCCAATCAATGTCAAGCTCTACCGAGATTCTATCTATTGGTTTTTGGATACGTGGAAGGTGACCTATAGGTGCTTCGTGTATATTTCAAGACAAGGTCATGGAAAATGGTAGTGAGAGGTGCAGTGGATTTGTAGAAACTATGGGTGGTTTTCTGGTCTAGCCTAGAAAATTTTGGCTTGATTGGCTTCTATGTTTAATGTGGAAAATTGTGTTATGATATCTGGCAAGAGTGGTGAGGATCTAAATACCAGCGTATGTAAACTGGTATCAATATTTAATTGATTTGCAGGCCCGTTAGGTTGTGGGACTTGGGGATTGCAACCATGAGTTCATGGTTTTTGTGGACCTGCTATGGTCATGTGAAGGATCAATCTCTTCTTCCGACTATCCAATGGTCATAAGCCTTTTCAGATTCTATGTTTAATATCAGGAGTTGTGCAATTTTCTAAAAATACCTTACGGGTGTTCTGGCGACTTGTATACTTAACCTTGTGTCTATGTCGATGAGAAGGTCTCCTGCGTTTGGCTTTGGAACTAATGGATCACAACTAAATATTTGTTCTCTTTCGGGTTCTTGTATGGTCATGCAGATATCCTATCAAGGAAATCTATAGTTGGGTTGACTTGACCAGAATGTGTATGCTTTGTTGTCTTCAATATTCAATTGTCTCAATTGTTCACTAATTACTTGTGGGTTTATTGTCGTTTGAAAGACCTGAATCTTAAGCCCTTGATTTATATCTGTTAATATTGTGAAGATATTTAACTGAGGTACTACTGGTTCGAATACATAATCCCTGGGCTCTCTGGGTTCTGTAATTGTCATGCAAGAGATAATAAAACTTTAACTGAAATTAGTATACTAACTATGAAAGATATATCTACACTTATACTTATATTCCTTTTATTTTTGTATTTTCAATTATGTGTATTTGAACAGAATTTAAAGAGCATCTATTCTAATATATTTAGATAATGAACAATTAATATAATATCATAATTAAAACAAGCAAGTTAGCCTGATATAGCTATTTTCCTGTGCACTTGTGAATTTATCCTAAATATTTAAATAACTAACTAGTTTAATCGAAAGAGTTTTAATCTTACCTCAGAAGTGAGGAATAAATCACAAATTCTCAGAAGCTATCATTCCCCACAACTTCCCTGGTAATATTGAAAGTAAGCTTTAACTGAAAAAAAATTATTTGCTACTCTATTTGATATATTGTAACTATAAATTTGATAGCTCAAACCTGGAGTTTTACAGAACAGTGGTAAATCCAGTTATGTCGTGACTTGTCCCCTCAGTGTGATCTCTTTGTTCTGTCATGTTCTCGTGAATCCAGAAAAGTGTGAATGTGATAGCGTCAATAGAAGAAGATACTTGAAAAATGGCAGATTTGGATATAAAATGAATAAAATGCAAGAGAGGGATAGTGCAAGTGAACAGAGCTTGACTATGTGATTCCTAACAGGATTTATTGCGGGGATACAACACAAATATACCGAGAATTCTAGGATCTGTTTCTTGTGACAAAACAACAACCTGAAACTCTAAGATTATCAAATGAACTCTAATCTAGAACTGAAACTATCTTATGCTAAGCTGACTGTGTAGGATAGTAATGGAGCAAAATGAAAGTGTGAAGATCAAGTGATCTCTAAAGCAGAAAGGAGAGGCTAAGAATTCATGCAAAATCTAAACCTATTGAAACTTATGGGAGAACTTAAAAAACACACTGAATAATAATTCATAGAGGGAGAGGGGCCATTTGCTTATAAACAAGCTTGGTATTTATAGCATTTGGATTTACTAGAGGGTAAGTCTGAATTGAACTCTTTTATCATAAACAAAGAGAAATTACTATTTACCAGACGGCTAAAACATAAATGCAAGCAAGAGTGGTTAAAGAATGCGAGTGCCACTTGAATTTTTCATGTTGAAGAAAGCATCAAGAAGTTGTAGAAAACACACACAGGACCACCGGCTTGCGCAGGGCGGCGGTTACAGGACTGCCGCCATGTCTTGGGTGGTGGTCATGGGACCACTGCCCAAGCAAGGTAGTAGTCATGAAACTAAAGACAAAAATGCAATCAAAGAGCAGAACGGGGTCATAACAAAGCATGCGGAGGCTAGATAAGGGATTTTGGGATGCAAATGTATACTTGGCGAGCTTTTTTGGATTTCGAACACCTTGTGAAGAGATCTAAATCATCATTGGGGTTTCCGTAACCAATTTCTGACTATACAATACATACAATTTTGGGTACTACATATTGCCCCCTCGGAAAAGCGTTTTAGCCATGAAGAGGCGTAAAACGGTGCGCCCGAGTATGGCGGTCTTGAAATGGGGAGTTAGAAGATATACCTGACACGCCTGTGTGCCGAAATGTCGCCATCCAAATTCCCACTATCTACAAAATGAAAAAGGGACTCAAGTGTAGATAGATAAAGAAATCAAAAAATAAATACTAAATTAAAATGAAATGAGGACTTACCATTTGCACAAGGATGAGAACTTACCTCCGTTGGCGCTCCAACTCTATGAAAGAACATTTAAAACAAGTTAGAATACTATATATATAATGAGCTCATTTTGCTATTCATTTACACAAGTTGATTTGGTGGTTTTTGAGCTCTGAGACCCACAGTAACCATTTTCAATGAGAGTACAGTAAAAACATTTGTTGCGAGATCATGATCATGCCTCCAAGAGTAGGACATCGACCTGCGAAGTCTCAAGTTATTTTTTCTCAATTCAGTGCTTTTAAACCTAAAATATATAAATGTTGAAAACTTTGTCTTAAGGGGATTATTTTTGAAAATGTTAGTTTTAAATGAGTCTCTAGGGGGGCATAGGGTAGGTCTTTATTTTTTCAAAAATGATGTATTTTTACTTTTTTAAAGTGTTTTTAGGACTTTGGGGGCGTTCACCGATTCAGGACAGGACCGCCGCCCTATGATGGCAGTGGCTACAAGACTGTCACCTCATAAGGCAGTGGTTACAAGACCGCCACCTCAGAAAGCAGTGGTTATGGAACCGCCACTCTGCACAAGGTGACAGTTCTAAACAGAATGCAAAAAAAAGATGTATTATTTAATTGTTTTTGCATTTTTGACATTTTTATATGTTTTTGATGATTTTTCCACTTGGATTATGTTACTAACTTACTCTTTTTCTCTATCTTGGGTGGATGCAGAAGGAGGAGTATATCAGATGGAGTAGAGAGAGGGAGTGTGATTGGCTCCCAGCAGTGTTAGAGGCACTGACCCAGAGATAGCGAGACACTCTGCAGAGGGCCGATATTTGGAGGATTACACAAGTTCCTCATGTTACGTCTGCTACTCACATATTATGTGACTTATTTTCATACTAGGATGCAGACCGGAATACCTTCCAGTTACCAGGTGTTAGGGGTGAGTGGAATATCACCCTAGAGGATGTCTATCGCATACTGGGGGTTCTGATTCTTGGGAGGCAGTTGTCTCTTAAGACAGTAGGATCTAGGTCTCAGTTAGTTTAGTGGGCTACCTACATGGGAGATGTTGTTGTCTCCATGGGCTCAAAGAAGGGGGTGAAGGTCTGATTCATTGCTATTTCTCCTATCCCTATGATCCGTACGGCTATTATGGGTATCTTGGCCTCGCGGTTGATTGGGGACAAGGGAGGGGATACTCCCTTATACTACTGGGCTCCCATTATTACATAGATTGAGGCCCATGGCCATGTTTACGCTTGGGGAGTAGACATTCTTGGGACCACCTACCATGATTTATATAGGGTGGTCAGATTACAGGGGCATTCGTTGAGTCACCCTACTCTAGTAATGAGTTGGGTGTATGAGCGCATCATTCCCTATGGGAGAGGTGTACAGGTAGAGGATCTGGGAGTTGTCAAGGCAATGAGGTGGACAGGGATGACTATACTCAGGACTCCACATCATCCAGTGGCTTCATTGACTACCGCAAATAAGGAGGCCACTGCTTATCAGGCCATAGCAGGAGTATGGGGAGAGGAGATGCTCACATTGATCGCCTGCTCTTCCATAGGTCAGCTGGTAGACAGGATAGGGAGGTTGAAGACTCACCCGTTTGATAGAGTACCTCAGCAGTTTGGCCTCCCTTACATTGATATGCTTCCTCCAGTGGGGCCAATGTACAATTATGTTCGTGAGGCTAGGGGAGGTCTCAGAGGCCGAGGTTAGACCATGGTTACTCCCGGAGTTCCCATTACAGTTAGGTGGGTGGTTCGGGCCTGAGGGGAAGCCAGTGCTCCTCGAGCACCTTTACTTCAGATCGAAGCCACTCCTACTTTTAGTGGGGGTGATGAGCCCATTGATGTGGACTCAAACTCTGAGGAGTTCACAGGAGGGGAGACAGAGGAGGAGACGGTAGGAGGCGAGACCGGTGGGATGGCCGAGGAGGATGAGAGCGATTCCGAGTGGCATGACACTTAGGATATTCTAAGGGCTGAGAGGGTGGAGGAGAGTGCAAAGAAGTTGGCCTTGATCTCTGAGGAGTTGCCTTCTCAGGACATTGGGGGAGATGATGAGTCTGTGGCAGGACGTCATTTCTTTCCTGATTTAGGGGAGGTTCCGCAGTCCGCAGTAGCGTCAGTATCAGGTGTAGATCCTAGAAACCCTACCTGGATGCCTAGAGATCCGAGTGAGTTACTACTCTTTTCTCAATTTTGTTTTAGCTAGAAATGTTTAGTTGATATTTCTCTTTTGTTGTTTCATTTGTTTTTTACTTTATTTTTGATGATTTTCTAACTTGTTATTTCTCTTTTTTATTTGTAGTGACTGTTGAGGGATGGCGAGACTTGATTCACCGAGTGTGTGTGGACACCCTATTGCTCCCCTTAGAGAGTACTTAGGCTGAACTTACTGAGGACGTTGGAGAGCCTTCAGCAGTTGGCTGACATACTGATGTGTTTGCCCCTGTTTGGAAGGCAACAAAGTTAGTGACCTCCCTTCATGCTGAGGTAGCTGGATATAGGATTGTTGAGCGTCTAATGAGGTGGAGTCATTCTCATAGTGAGACCACATCCAGTGGCCATGACCATGAGCACTCAGTTCATTCAGAACGTTGTCATAGTAGGATTCCTAAGCGTGATCATGCACCCTCTGAGGGATCCCACAGGGATTGAGAGGCCATTTGGTCTTTTTGTAGTGATTCTGCTAGATGTTTATATGGGTTGTTTTTGTATTTTTCAGGCTCATTAAGCCTTTTGACCATGCCTAGTGCATGATGGCATTGTACATAGAACATGATTGCTATATATATATATATATATATATATTATCTTTTTAGATCTAGATATTTTTTATATCTAGAATTTTGTGATTCGTTTCCCATGTGTATACTAGATGTTTCAGAATCTCTGTTTTTATATGCTTTTCAGAATGTATGCAATGGATGACAAGTGATAACAAATGTTGAATGGAGTGTTTCTCTTTTATTTGTTTTTGTAATGTTGATATGTGATGATGAAAACATAGTGTAGTACTGAACTTTTGGCTTCTTTGGGAAATGTTTGTTGCTTCTTCTTGTTTTGGCAAAATGTGATGAATATATAGTGATAACGATGATGAACTTGCCCCACTCCTAACTCCACGCAACTAGTAAGATGCGAGGGCTCAACACCAATGAGTTGGGAAGGGTGCAAATTGTATGAGTTTGAATGAATGGAAATGATGAGAGAAAGACAAGGTATTGACATAAATCAAATTTAGATCTTCCGTACTTACTCTTACTTGAAACTACTACATAGTTCAGAATGCAACTTATTTTCCAGTTTATCTAGACTTAGATCCATGGATGGCAACTTGGTTGAAAAAATCTGGTTTTAAGGATTTGATTTATTTGGAATTTGGATACTTAATTTCACTTAACACATTTTCTTTGCATTTTTAAAATGCTAAGATTCATTGATTTGCGTGAATGGACCCCCTACGCCCTGTCTCATGCTACTAGTAGGAAGCATGGGCTCATCACCAAAGGTAGGACATAGGTGAGTAAGGGCACTTATTTCCTTTCTCAACCTTGTATCACTATTAAGAGATGTGAGCTCATCACCGAAGGTTGGTTGGGCAAAGAAGTGTGTAAAAATAAAATATTCTATTTTTGTTTAGTATTTTGATTTAATTTGACATTTCTGATTTGTGATTTTGGAGTATCCTTGTTTCAAAGAGATGTAAGAAGGATAGATGTGACACCAAGAAGCTTCTAGAACAGACCGTAAATAAGAACAACTTAACTAAGTAGAAAATAATGAGTATAACCAAGTATGGAGGCCTTGGTATGGTTTTTGTCAAGACTTTGTCTGTTGAATTGATGAAATGATTTCGAAACTATTTGATGATATTATGAAAATTGAAGAGATGTGATTTGAATGCTTTTGCCAATATTTTCAAAAGCTTGTAATGAATTACTTAAGAATAAGTTCCTTGACCACAAAATTTACGAAATGAGTGAAAAAAATGAAACAACTAAGTGACTAATGCAATGTAGGTAGATATAATATACAAATGGTGACGTTGATGACCTATGCGTAAAATCGTTTAAGATTCAAGGAATTGACAATTTCATTGAACTCCTCACCTTCTAGTGTACATAAGAGATACACACTATTTTTGTAGTCTTTCATGACTCGGTATGGGCCCAACCACTTGGGCCAGAATTTCCTTCCTTCGTCAGTTTTCTTATCAATTCGGTTGTCTAGTTTTAGAACTAGATCTCCCTCATATATTTCTCGTTCGTAGACCTTTCTGTTATATTGCCAGCACATCCAGTCAGCATAGGCTCTATGTCATTGTTCATCGTTTATCTTGGCCTCATCAAGGCTTTCTAGTTGAGAGAGGCGTGCCTCTTTATAGGCTTCTTCTCCCAAGATCCCTTGTAATGAGATGCAAAGACTAGGTATTTCGACCTCAAGCGGGAGAACTGCTTCTGCCCTGAATACTAATGAGAAAGGGGTTGCCCCTGTTGGTGTTCTTGTTGAGGTTCAATGGGCCCACAAGGCCGGGTATAATTTTAAATGCCAATCCCATTTGTTCTTCTTAACTATTTTGAGGAGAATAGATTTTAATGTTTTGTTTGTCGCTTCATCTTGTCCATTGGCTTGAGGTTAGTAAAGAGAGGTTGTATGATGGTTTATCTTGAATTTACTGCATAACTCATAGACATCATCATTCTTAAAGGATTTGTCATTATCTGAGATAATGACTTGCGGGACACTATACCTACAAATGATTTGATTCAAAATGAACTTAGCGATTACAGAACTTGGTACGGTGGTGAGAGGCATGGCCTCTAGCCATTTGGTAAAATATTATGTGGCCATGATTATAAAGTTATGGCCATCTATTGATGAGGGAGAGAATTTCCCTATCAAATCTAGGCCCCACGAGGAAAAGGTCCATGGGGTTGCGATTGGTTGCAGAGCTTGTGCTGGCATGTGAATCTCGTGGGAGAATTCTTGGAATTTATGGCACTTGCGCACAAATTATATTGTGTCATGTTCTAGAGTGGGCCAGAAATAGCCCATCTGATGTATTTTGTGAGCAGTGGCGTGACCACCAAAGTGGCCTCCACATATCCCACTGTGGGATTCGTAAAGAATATTTTTGGATTCTTCTGTGTCAACACATCTTGAAAGCAATCCATTAAATGCTTTACGATAGATCACATGTTCTAAAATAACATATTTAGCAGTGATAATGTGTAACCGACTTCTTTGTTGTGATGTGGCACCTTCTGGGTACGTATGGCCCATGATAAAATTAACGATGTCAGTGTACTAAGGACATGTAGAGATGGGGGGTCTAGTGTCGACAAAATATATGTATTCATCAGGAAAGTCTAGATCTACCAAATCACCTCCATCTAATGGATTGTCAGCTAACCAATCTATGATGATTTGTCCCTTAATGGATTTCTAGTTTACAAATGTTAATTCAAACTCACCCATTAAGGTTATGAAACGTCCAACATTTTTAGATAAAGACCCTTACATGAGGAATGTCCGTAAATGATCTATTTTTACAATGACACTTGTTTCTTGATTTAATATGTAATGTCTTAAACATTTCGTTGCGAAGACTATGGCAAGGTATTCTCTTTCTACCTGTGTATAACATGTTTCATAATCAAGCAACATCCAGCTAATGAAATAGACTACATGTTCTCATTTATCATTTTCTTCTTGAGATAACATACAGGCAAGCGAGACATCAGTAGTCCGTGAATACAGGATCAAAGAATGATCTGGTCTAGGAGGAATTAGAGTGGGAGGAGACAACAAGAAGTGTTTAATTTCTTTGAAGGCCTCGTTGCATTCTTCTGTCCAATCAATGATATAATCTTTCTTTAATAAATTGTTGATTGGATAAAAATCAAAACTTAAGTCAGGAATGAACCTTCGAATTGCACCGAGTTTCCCAAGAAATGATCTGATACCAGACTCGTCTGATGGTGGGATCATTTTAAGAACAGCCTAGATTTTGGCTGGATCGACATCAATCCCTCATGATGATATGATATAACCCAGAATTTTGCCTCCTGTCACGCCAAATACACATTTCTCTAGGTTAAATGTGATGCCATATTCGATTAATCATGAGAGAATGATACGGATTACTTCTGGGTGATCACAACACTTCTTGACCTTGGCCAACAAGTCATCCACATAAGATTCCACAATTTTATGAATAAGTTCATGGAATATGTATGTCATTTCCCACTGGTATGTAGCATCGGTGTTCTTAAGACCAAATGGCATGACAACATAACAATAAGTTCCCCAAGGAGTTATAAACGTGGTCTTGGCTTGATCCTGTTTAGATATTTTGATTTGATTATATCCAGAGAATCCATCCATGAGAGACAAAAGCTCAAATCCAGTTGTTGTGTCAACAATGACATTTATGGATGGCAAAGGGAAGTCATCTTTGGGGCAAGCTTTATTAATGTCCTAGAAGTCTATACAAATGTGTATCTTCCCATTCCTTTTTAGAACATGGACGATATTAGATACCCATTGTGAATAGTCACCTGGTTTGATGAATCCCACCTGGAGAAGTTTCATTACTTCTTCTTTCACCATGCTATCCACTTTTGGTTTCATTGGTCTCGAATTTTGTTTAATTGGCTTTACATCTAGTTTAGTGACAGTATTATGTACCGTGAATATGTGGTGCAATTCTCGTCATTTATTTGTAATTAAATATGAAATCCTTTTGATGTTCCTTGAGGATCTAAGTATGTAGTTCTATCTCCTTTAGAGTTAACGAGGATCCCAACTTGAAAATATTTGGTTCTTCCTCCGTTCCAATATTTATGTCAATCGTTCCTTCAATTATGGAAGCGTTGCCTTCTTCAAATTTAGGCGGGGTCAGAGGTAGTTCCAAAATTTCTCCATTCTCTACCTTGTAGATATCGAGATTCTTTTGCGGGGGAGATTCTATCATGGGATTTCTAAAATAGGAAGAGGAATGTGGGATTAGGGAAAAATCCACTATGTGATGAGCGAGATGTAGCTCTGCATAGGCGTTTAGATATCCAAGAAGTGACTTTATCATTGTCAAAGAGATCTAGGAAAGAAAACTCATTCTCATCTTCTATACGTGTCAGGAGCGGGTTTGTTGGTATTTTACGCACCAATGGTTCAGTATGAAGTGATACCATGAAACTTGTATTTTCCAACTCACTGCTAGGAGTGAATCACGGGAAGCTAAGGTTGCTACTGAATCCACGAGAAGGTTTTGTTCTCATGGGATTGCTTCGATTGATATGAAGTTGAATCCTTTGGTTAGATCTAATACCGTCGTTTTATAAAGTTGTAAGTGTTCAGCTCTAGACTCATATACCTCAGAGACTTGGTTTGCGACTAGTTGCGAGTCTCCTAGCACTCTAATGTTATCAACACCCATCCTTTTGGCTATGATGAGGCCAAGGAGGAGGGCTTCGTACTCAACCCCGTTATTTGTACATTCAAAGTTTAACATAAAGGCAAAAGATAGGATATTTCCCTCGGGAGAAGTAAAGATCACACCTGCTCTAGCTCCAAAATGACATCTAGCTCCATCAAAGTGGAGAGTCCAATATTTTCTTGGAAAAATGGATGTTGGGACATTCCTCATGTTTATTTCTTCTACCTCAGTTACTTCTACCATACAAACTTCTTCTAATGGAAGGGAACCAATTCCTAGGGTGTATCTCATACCCATGGAATCAAACGGTAGGAAAATGGGTAGATCTTTCTCTAGTAACTCGAAAAATTTTTGCAGTAGTCCCCAATGATACCGTTTCTACGACGTTAGTCAAATTTTTGAGTGTTGGAATGCCTTTGACTAGATTTGTAATTTCTAATTATGTTGTAGGTATCAATTTTTCTTCTGGTTTTGAATTGATTGGTTTGTTAAATTGATTTTTTGGGAGTTCAAACTCAGAGTGAATGCCTTGGTCTCTTCTTCAAGTCTACTAGGTGTATATCGAATGGTTTTAGGTCACCTTGCGCCACAAATATTTTCCCTAGGTGCAAATATCTTATTTCTTGGAATAACGTGGAAAGGATTGCCTTCATGGAGTGTATCCATGGGCGACTGAGGATCATATTATAGTTGGTTTCTTGATCTATAATATAAAATTCGGTGATGAATATCTTGGGTACTTAATGTGACTGGTAAAAACTATGGTCCTAATTAAAGTGGCCTCGAGGCTATCATAATCTCTTAGTGTATTTCGTGTTGTGGAACAATTTGTTTCTCCATATCCTAGCTTTTGAATAAAAGTTGAAGGGGGCTATGTTAATTGACTGCCCCATCGTCAATCATTGCATGCTTAACATAATTATTGTAAAATCATACCTGTAAATGTAAGGCTGGGTCACCTCAATGCACAATTTCAGTGTCTGTTGGCATTTTGCTTATATCAAATATAAACTCGGTATCCCTATCTGGCTGCCCTAGAGGGTAGACATCAAAGTATACATGGTTTACTTGTGTTTTAGGAGGAGGAGTGATGTTAATTAGATGACCAAGACCTAATGCATCTAAAAGAGCAGCCTTATGCACAGGAGAGTTCTTCAACATTTCCAAGAAGGAAATGTGAGAGAAGGTCTTTGTTAGGTCATTAATTAGATCGTAAGCGCCTATGGGTTTTACCAATATTTGTTGAATGTTTTCTGGTTCTAATGGATAGTTTGGAACTGGTTAAGAAGAATAATCTCGTGTTCTTGTTATGGTTTCTATGTGTAGCTCTATCTTGGTTTGTGGTCGAGTTCCTAATTGGGGTGTGACCGGTGGATTGAATGAAGTTGAGGCTTCATGATCGTATTTCTTGTCAAAACACCCTTGTTCATCTTGTTTGGATCTAACTTGTTATTGTTAGAGCGATTTGGGAGCGGATCATTAATGAATCTTAAGGGGTACATTCTTGAGGGGAAACTGCTCCCGTATAAGTGTTTGGCGTGGGTACTAACAAAATGTGCTAAAAACATATCTATAAAGAGTTGTCTTTGGTCTTTTGGAAAACATTGCATGAATGTTATCGTAGTCGCGGCAAGTCCTAGTATCATGGCCTTGAATCGTGTGGAAACCACAATACAAGTTGAGGATTATAGTTTCGAGGTTGTTGATTTGAAACCTGTTGTGCTCCAAAACTCTAATTAGGTTGTTGGTTGTTAGAGTTAAAATTTTGAGGTTATTGCCTTTGGTTTTGATTCTGATATCCAGTTGGGTTTCGATTTGGACCTTGTGTCTAGATTTGTCATGGTGTTGTTGTTGTTGTTGTTGTTGTTCTGATGGACGATTAAAATCCACCGAGTTGATTATTAGGGTAAAGTTGTTATTTTGTTGATTCTTAATTGGTGATGAAATGTTTATGACATTTTCCCTTTTAACCTGGTCTGTTACTCCATCTATTGTAACCCCGCAGTTTTTGTTAAGGATCTTGGGTCCTTGATTGGTATTCCCGGCATTAGGATAGGTCGTAGTTTTTTGATTGGGAGTGATTAATTTCCCAATTTGTTCCATATGTCTTACGACCGATGTCTATTGCCGCTTGATCTATTCGGAGAGCACTCTCGAGTACTTCATCATAAGTCCTTAATGGGAATTTCTGGACTTCTTCCTTTATCTCTCTATTGAGGGAATGAAGTAATAAGTTGCATAGTTCCATCTGATCCATGTTTGGAGCACTTGCTGATGAGTAGAGGATTATACGCCATCTTTGAATAAAATGAGTAGCGAGATTCATTATGCTCTTGTTTAATATGTAAGAATTCCCTGATTCATATTCTTAACAATTTGTTCATATCAAAATCTTTCATAAACTCTGACACAAGTTGTTCAAATGAGTGTATTGAGGCTTCAAGAATTCTATAATTCCAATCAAGGGAAATACCCTCTAAGGTTTTAGGGAATATCTTAGCAACAACCACATCCAAAGGGATCAATTATTCGAATGGTCGTGGCATAGGCCTTGATATGTGCATTTGGATCTCCCTCCCCTTTGTATTTGGGCAAATTAGGAAGAGGTCTTGGAAGCATGACACTTCGTATGGTGAAATCTAGAGACTCTTTTAAATATTCTGAGTAAGTCCCTACCGCATAGGTTTCAACCATCGATGGTGCCTGCTAAGGGGGTGGAGGTGGAATGGGTTGTTGATATGGCATAGCATATGTATTTGTAGGGACATAAGGAAACCCATGTGGTTGAGTGAACATCCCGGGAGAGGAGAACATGTCTCCCTGTGGTGATTTTGAATAAATGTTTAAGTAGGGAGGAGCATTTCTCTGGTATGGGTTGTTTGGTGTTAAGTCAGGAGGTATCATACCTTTCAACTGGAGCAGCATTTGAAAACACGTGGTTCTAGTTGGTGTTTACTGTGGATAGTTATATGAATGTTGAGGAGTCATGCCTAACATGCACCTATTCCTGTGAGGAGGTTAACTTGGCTGGGATGATGCAGAGGGTTGGGAAGTTCCTACTTGCCTGAAATGTGAATTTTGATTTGCTTGAGAAAGTTCTAATCCTCTAACCTTCTCAACTAAGGCTGAGATGAACTCGATTGGTGAAGACATAGTGTTTTTGCCTTAATGGTGGTTGTTGTACACCTTGAGGTTGTAAAGGGGTATGGTACCCTGTTATGAATTGATCATTACCTTACCAAGCTTCACCAAGAGTATTTCCCATAGGTGGAGGAATGGGGGTGTTTTCTTGGAGCAGGGTATCAGCTTGTGTTTGCAAACTTCCTATAGGTGGGTACATGTTTTGGAAGCATTGTTCTCTTCTAGTGTAGCGCGCTAAATACTCCTCATCCAAAAATGGGAGTGGATCTGACTGTCTACTAATTTTTGGTTTTTACAAAACCTCGAGGAGATGAAATGGAATCGTCCAGTAAATGTCATATTGTTAGAGCCTGGGGGCTCTAGTTCTTGTGTTTGTGTGAGCTAATCAAACTCCTCAATTCGGAACGAAGAACTAGAGCTAGTTCTTTGAGGAGGAGTTTGTGATGACAAGTAGTTACTTGAATATTTGTTAGCCCAGGCAAAAAGTGAGGGTGACGGTTGTCTATTTGTTTAACCATAATATACTTCGAGACCAGAGAGAGGTCTAACATATGCGTTGTATCCTCGACATATTTGGGGGGTATATAAATACCTGCAGAATAATAGGAAAGAGTGAAGATGGATGAAAGAAATGGAAAATAAAAGGGGAAAAATTGTTTGTTTCACATTGGGTTCACCAATTTTGTACGATAGAAAAGTAACATGCGAGCATGAGAATCTACAAGTATCCCTTCTTCGTACCCGACTTCCCGAGGTCGTGCTGAGACAGCCAGTGGAAATGAAATGTATGTATGTATAGACAAACTAGTGGGGCAATCTTATATCTTTGACATGCAACAATGGGATCTGCAAGTCTAAAGCAAAGAAAGATCTCCTAACTTGAATCGGTTGTAATGGATCATTCAGATATAATAGCTACTCAGAGGCTCCAATCAATGTCGAGCTTTACCGAGATTCTATCTATTAGCTGTTGGATACGTGAAAAGTGACATGTAGGTGCTTCGTGTATATTTCCAGATAAGGTCATGGAAAATGGTAGTGAGAGGTGCAGTGGATTTGTAAAAACTATGGGTGGTTTTTTGGTCTAGCCCAGAAAATGTTGGCTTGATTGGCTTCTATGTTTAATGCAGAAAATTGTGTTATGATATCTAGCAGGAGTGGTGAGGATATAAATACCAGCGTACATAAATTGGTATTAATATTTAAGTGATTTACAGGCCCGTTGGGTTGTGGGACCTGGGGATCACAACCATGAGTTCGTGGTTTTTGTGGACCTATTATGGTCATGTGAAGAATCAATCTCTTCTTTTGACTATCCAATGGTCATAAGCCTTTTCAGCTTCTATGTTTAATATCAGGAGTTGTGTAATTTTCTCATAATCCCTTACGAGTGTTCTGGCGACTTGTATATGTAACCCTGTGTCTATGTTGATGAGAAGGTCTCATGCATTTGGCTACAGAACTAATGGATCACAACCAAATATTTTTTCTCTTTCGGGTTCTTGTATGGTCATGCAGATATCCTATCAAGGCAATCTATAGTTGGGTTGACTTGACCAGAATGTGTATGCTTTGTTGTCTTCAATATTCAATTGTCTCAATTGTTCACTAATTGCTTATGGGTTTATTGCCATTTAAAAGACCTGAATCCTAATCCCTTGATCTATATCCATTAATGATGTGAAGATATTTAACTGAGGTATTACTGGTTTGAATACATAATCCCTGGGCTCTTTGGGTTTCGTAATTGTCATGCAAGAGATAATCAAACTTTAATTGAAATAAGTAGACTAACTATGAAAGATATATCCACACTTATACTTATATTCTTTTTATTTTTGTATTTTCAATGATGTGTATTTGAACGGAATTTAAAGAGCAGTTATTCTAATATATTTAGATAATGAACAATTAATCTAATAACAAAATTAAAACAAGCAAGTTAGCCTGATATAGATATTTGCTTATGCACTTGTGAATTTATCCTAAATATTTAAATAACTAACTAGTTTAATCGAAAGAGCTTCAATCTTACCTCAGAAGTGAGAAATAAATCACAGCTTCTCAAAAGCTATCATTCCCCAGAGCTTCCCTGGTAATATTGAAAGTAAGCTTTAACTAAAAAAAAAAATTATTTGCTACTCTATTTAATAGATTGTAACTACAACTTTGATAGCTCAAACCTAGAGTTTTACATAACAGTGGTAAATCCAGTTATGTCATGACTTGTCCCCTTAGTGTGATCTCTTTGTTCCTTCATGTTCTCGTGAATCCAGAAAAGTGTGAATGTGATAGCCTCAATAGAAGAAGATACTTGAACAATGGCAGATTTGGATATAAAATGAATAAAATGCAAGTAAGAGAGGGATAGTGCAAGTGAACAGAGCTTGACTATGTGATTCCTAGCAGGATTTATTTCGGGGATACAACACAAATATACCGAGAATTCTGGGATCTATTTGTTGTGACAAAACAACAACCTGAAACTCTAAGATTATCAAATGAACTCTAATCTAGAACTGAAACTATCTTATGCTAAGCTGACTGTGTAGGATAGCAATGGAGCAAAATGAAAGTGTGAAGATCAAGTGATCTCTAAAGCAGAAAGGAGAGGCTGAGAATTCATGCAAAATCTAAACCTATTGAAACTTATGAGAGAACTTCAAAACACACTGAATAATAATTCATAGAGGGAGATGGGCCATTTGCTTATAAACAAGCTTGGTATTTATAGCATTTGGATTTACCAGAGGGTAAGTCTGAATTGAACTCTTTTATCATAAACAAAGAGAAATTACTATTTATTAGGCAACTAAAACATAAATGCAAGCAAGAGTGGTTGAAGAATGCGAGTGCCACTTGAATTTTTCACATTGAAGAAAGCGTCGGGAAGTTCTGGAAAATGCGCACATGACCGCCGCCTTGCGCAGGGCGGCGGTCACAGGACTGTCGCCATGTCCTGGGCAGCGGTCCTAAAACTAAAGACCAAAATGCAAGCAAAGTGCAGAACGGGGTCAAAAAAAAGCATGCGGAGGCTGGATAAGGCATTTTGGGATGCAAATGTATACTCGGAGAGCTTTTCTAGATTTCAAACACCTTGCGAAGAGATTTGAATCATCATTGGGGTTTCGGTAACCAATTTCTAACTGTACATTACATATTTTTTTGGGTACGTACATATACCCGTAAAACTAATATACATGTTCTATATTGTTTTTAATCCCTATAAAATAGGAAGTTTGTTTTCCTATTTGGATGGCTATATAATAGCCCTCCATACATTGTAAATTTACAGCAGTGGATTAATACGAATAAATTATTTGTGTTTTGTAAATCTTCTTCTACCATTTGATTTTGTTAGTGTAGGTTATTATTTATCCTTTTGTTTGTTTATTAGGATAATTCTTGCACTTGTTGTGTTAGCTTGCTTAGGTGTACTAGTTGTGTTGATTTAGTTTGTCAATTGTATTGAGTTAGCTTACTAGTTGTGTTGAGTCAGTTGTATCGCCAATATTAGTTAGTGAGAGTTATTCACCATTGATCTAGGTGGTAGTTTCACTTTCCTCCTCCTATATGTACATCACTTACATCATTTTATTATGTAGCTTTGAGTTGATTTTTTGTGCACTTTCATGGTTGTGGTAGTGTTTATTTTGTTGGACTGATCATGGGATGAGAAGTATTAGCTTCTCCAACATGGTATTAGATTTGCTTCATGTAGCCATTACTCGACCTATAACCTTAATTTGGACATACTCCTCTATGCAAAGGTTGTAACAGTCATTTTGGGTGGATTTTGTATTGTTTGGATCCAATTTTTTATACATGATGCATTGTGTATATGAGGATTTGAACATTGACTATGTTTTAGTAGCTATGCGACCTTGCATTTTCTTAACTCTATATCTGTAATGCTAGTCTGTAGTATTTTGTAGTTTAAATTTTTTTATTATCAATATGATTATGCATCTGTATTGTCCTCAATTTGATATTGGATCTTGCATTTGATTCATTTTTTCAAGATCTTCTGCTCCACATATATTATTGGTTGTTTATTTACTAATCAATTTGTAATATACACTTAGGCTGCAAATTCGATATCCTACATGACCCTTGCCTGATTTTGATTGGCTCATTGATTAGCTCACCTCATTATCATTGAATCTAGATCTAGAGGTCAGCCCCTTTGCCTTTCAAATCTCTATGAGCATTATTTTACATGAGATCAGCTTGTAATTTTCTGGGTCTATATTATTTCATATCTGCAAATTATCAAAGTAAGTTGAGCTTGATATCTTTCTACAATGAGTTATTCTCCATTCGCGGTTATCTCAGCTTGTGTTGAGAACAAAGAGGTGAGTTCAAATTGATTTGGCTATGTTTTTGGATATAATCAGCCCACACTACCACCCTTGGACCATTTTTTTTCATTGAGTTGACCTCAATTAATCCTCCCTTGGTATCTTGTTTCGACCCTTATCACTCCTAACTTGACCCCTACCCAACTCGTTTGATCATGACATTGACCAGCTCGGCCCTGGATTGATTTCCAAGCTTAGTATTATCTTTTCTCGAGTCTCGTCTTGTTGGTTGGTTTCTTTTCTCGATAGGGGATCTTCTTTGGATTGGTGGTGGCTTGGTGGCTTGTCTTTGTGCCTTTAGTTTAAAAGATAGGTCGATTAGGGTCAAAACCCTGATGTAACATATTTTATGTTTTATTCTCCAATTCAAAGGAGGATATAAAACCTATATTGGTCATATTGGTGCATGTGATTAGTATTTGGGTGTATTGGTGAAGGGGATTTGATGTTTTTTGCATGGTCACGAGTTCAAGGCCCCTACACAACTATTTTGGTCCAGCACACCTGATCTCTCTTACTCTCTTAGCTCATCCACCTCATCTCACTGAGCCTCTCTAATCAAGCTCTCCCCTAACAAGATCTCTACCTTCAAGCTTCTTTAAGGGTAAATTATTAAAAGGAGTTTGGTATTAAAGATTCTTTGAAGAGAATATTTTCTATAAATGATATTTTAAGAAAAGGGGGGACTAATATTTTTTTAACAAGGTGGGGCCATTTTATTGTAAAGGAGCTAATTCTAATTAGAGGGCACATGTTTTTGACATAATATTTTTTTTCTAAAAAGTGGGAATATATTGTAATAAAATTGCATAATTATAAAGCAGTTTGGGGGGTTTAATTTATGGATAAAAAATAACTTTTCGGGTCATTTCAACAATTTTATAAAGGGTAATTTTTGTTTGGATTTAGGGGTTTTTCCCCTCAACTCCGCCTCGTATCACGATTGGGATTTTGCAAAGAGGCTTTGCCCCTTGCCCCATTGGGAGCTATCGGCCCTAGACCCTTGTTGTCTAGTCCTCTGCACAATATATTCCTAGTGCTATTTTGTTCTCGAGTGTCAAAGACTAAAGGGTGAGGCTTGTTTTGATAGGTTTTCAAATCCCCTCACAAGAAAAAATTTTGCTTCTTTCTAGCTCCTGTAGTATTGGTTTGGAGCTAGGATATAAGAAAAAAAGGAATCCGTAGTGTTTTGGATGCATTTTTGGAAGAGTCTAACGTCCTATATTTATTGGGTATGTTATTACATTTACCATGGATTTATGCACTAACATATTTACTTTGCAGTGTGAGACTGAGATGTTGTTCTTTGAAATTTGTTCCATTCAAGAGGACATGGTCAAATTTTTGAAAGAAAATAGATTGCTCAAAAGAAAAATTCTCTTCTACAAGCCCTCATTCATGATGAATATGATCGCATACACTCCCTGCAACAAACACTTGTTATCCTGCAGCATTGCCCTCCTATTGTGCACTTTCATACCCCTACTCCTAGTCCTAGTTCACTTGCATGTATTGCTCTCGCATCGAGTTCCCTTGTTTTATCAGTGTCTGAGTCTTCTCATATTTCTAAATCTCTTAAGCATATTTCCCTTGTTACTACATGTTCTACTTCGACACCTGAGCCTATTGTAGTAACACACTACGTGTCTCCCACTTCAGCTCCTATTGCTAACCTACCTGGCTCTTTTGATAAGCATACCACTGAATTTGATTCATGCATGCTTCATTCGATGGGTTTCGCTAGTGGAGGTATTGATAGACATTCATAGGGTATTTCTTCCCCTATTAGGCCTGTTAAGTGGAAATTTTTCCACGACATTGGTTTTCAAGAAGGTACTTCATTGGTATCACACATTGACAGAGCTCATATTTTTGTTTGCTCAACTCTTTCCAAGGATCATGAGCTACACATGAGTTCTGCACCTTCACTCAAGCTTGAGAAACCTAAGATTTTAGTTATCAAACATGATCAACCTAGCATATATTATGATGTTCTTTTACATGACCCCATTGTTCATTTTACACCGAATCATATGCAGACATCTTCTTCATTCATTTGTGTTAATTTGGGGTGGATTTCTGATCACTCATGGCAGTGACATAGGAATTTTTTGAGAGGACTCTACACGTGTGGCTCCTCCACCGTTCATTTTCTTGCTCCACTTTCTACACCATTTACATTGTAATGCTCTTTATTTTGAGATATGTTCTTTAGTAGGTGTAGTGTATCTCTCTTATTTGTAGAGACATTTTATATCTATATTTTTGACACTTTTTTAGCATGCTAATAGTATTTCTTGTGGGGAGCTATTTTGGTGAATCTTGGTGTTAGTGTTCAAGTAGTTGTTTTGATAACTCATATTGATTTTTAGTGTCACTCCACACATTCAACAATATGGGAGGGTTTGGTGTTGATCCTGCTTCTTTGGGTTTTGTGTCCTTGCCTTGTTACCTTGGCTTTTCTTGGATTATAACACTTCTATTTCTTTAGATCTTGTGTCCTTGCCTTGCTACCTTGGTTATTGTTCTTGGATCGCGGTACACCTATTTTTTAGTAATTGACTAAATTATGTTTGGTGTTTTTTTACACTTTCGACGTCACTCCATTGACAGACTCCTTGTATGTAGCTATTTTGGTGAAGCCTAGTGTTAGTTTTTTTTTGGTTTTGTGATCGAGCAGTAGATTCAAACCACATTGCACACCAAAATTTTTTATTATTGTATAGGTTTTTTGAGCTGATATTCTTAGAATGCCTTGCACCGGGTTTTTGCTCTCTCTAATTTGTTATTATTGATTTTGGGTACCTTGTGGTTTCCCTTTTCCCCATTTATTGTATGCGGGTACCTCATTATGCCTTCTTATCGGGACTCACAATATTTTCTACCCACAAAAGCTATGCTTACAGAGGGTGTTAGTGTAGATTATTATTTATCCTTTTATTTTTATTAGGATAATTATTGTACTTGTGTTATCTTGCTTGGGTGTACTAGTTGTGTTGAGTAAGCTTACCAGTTGTGTTGAGTTAGTTTATTAGTTGTGTGGAGTCAGTTGTATTGCCAGTATTAGTTAGTGAGTGTTATTCACCACTGATCTAGGTGGTAGCTACACTTTCCTCTTCCTATATCTACATCACTTACATCATTCTATTATGTAGATTTGAGTTTATTTTTGTATGCACTTTCATAGTTTTGGTAATGTTTATTCTGTCGGATTGATCCTGGGTTGAGAATTATTTTCTTCTATGACAATTTTGACTTTATTTATGTACCTTAAATGAAAAAATACATAAGTTTAATGTGTACATTTTTATTATCATAGAGTTTCATGTTATGTTACAAAGAATTGTTTTAATTGATAAAATGTTATAATCCTCCAATTTCAATTTTAAATCACCATGATGATAAATTTTCAAGTAGAAGATAAGATAAACATTATAGCATATATATTGTAATTACACCATAAGATGTCATAAACCCAAATATTGATTCAATACAAAATGACCATGCACTTGAACTTGTGTAATCTTTATTTACTTATATGACAACCCATATTCTTTAGTATTATTTAACCCATTTACTTGATCATAACAAGTCTATGGGTTAAATACATTACTATACATTATCTAGTGTAATTTAACCCATTGACTAGATCTTATTTAGTTTAGCCAGAAGATAAGGTTTCCATGACAATATAATCTCTTACAAGTGTCCAACGGATATACATGAGGAATCTATTTATATTCATTAGTGTAATTTAGGATTTCTATGGGAGCAATGAATCTTATAACTACAAACCAACTAGTGACAATATTAGGCTACTCAAATTCACTTATATAGGTGATTTATTACAAAAAAAATGGAATAAGGGTAAACCGAGGGTGTTGAAAGGACCCACATCCTTGTAGAATTGAGGATTTTAGAGAGGGATCCATAACCTAGGTTACAATGAAGGGGACCACCATTAGGAACCCAATTGAAGCAACCATAGTGAAGATGCAACGACCAACGACAACGACCGCAACGAGTGGAGCAGCAACCAGTGACGACAGCGAGAGGAGCAGCCACCACCGATGACAACGAGAGGAGCAACCACCAACGACAACAGCGAGAGGAGCAACAACCAGCGAGAGGAGCAGCCACTAGCAACAGTAACGAGAGGAGCAACCACCAACGACAATAGTGAGAGGAGCAACAACCAGCGACAGGAGCAGCCACCAGCCACTGAAAATAGCAAGAGGAGCGGGCCACCAACAATAACAGCAAGAGAAGCTGTGACCAGCGACATCACAACGAGCAGAGATGCTGCATCTAGCGGCGGAACCACCTTCGAGGAGGATCGTGCCTCGGGGGGATTTGAACATGGGTGGGCAAGCACACAACCATGTGACTTGACCACACCACTCCCACCCCATCGGCGAGGAGTTCATGGATGTTATTTTAGATGATGATTCTTATTTTTGAGCTTGTAACTTGTGATGTTCTTTTTTGTAATATTGACGATTGTTGGTGTATTTGAATTTTAAATTTTAGATTAATGATATGAATATCAAATATTGTTAATTGATCAATCACAATGGTTTTATTCTAGCTTATTCAACTTTTTTAAGTCTCAAATAGTTTTTATAATTTTAATTTATATTTTATTTGATATTTCAGCTTATTTAAGTCTCAAATGGTTTTATTTCAGCTTATTTAAGTCTCTTCCAAGTTATTTTTATATTTTAGTCACTTACTGTTTATATTTTTAATATTTATATGTTATTTTAATTAGCCGCACCCCTTGCCGTCCCCAAAATTTAGAATGTTTTTACTGTCTTGGAAGCCCCCATCCTGCTGTCCTGGAGTCTTAGGTTACTATGATTTTTAGCTTTATTGTTAGAAGCATTATTACAAGATGGGGCATTTTCTGTTTTTTTTCTTTCACAAAAGCAAGAAATCCCCTTATCTTATTTTTTTTTAAACTTCAATATTACTTCAAAACATGTTGTTTTTCTAGCTTTGCTTATTACACAATTAGTGTACAAAATAATTACAACTCTAAACTCATTAGGGATCAGGGAGGGCCTCATGGTTTGATATTGGCAATCCTTGAGGTGGTTACCACCAAAGGAAAACAAGAGATCTCACTCAACCTACCAATAATCTTAACATGCCATTCAGTGCTTGATGGCTTGCAAACAACGTCCTAGTTTGTCCAAATATTACTTGTTTCACTCACCTTTTGCAATGTTCTTCATATTACGTATCAATCCTTCACTACCATAAACCGTTGGTCCTTTTTATCTATAGAGGCATTTCAAGTATAAATGTGTTCAAGGTAGTAAATAGAGTAGATGTAAATCTCTCTCATTGGGTGTTTTGTATTTCCTTAATTTTTAGAATACATTGGGATGCGTGTTTGTTGCTATAGGCTCCCGAGACACTACATTGTATGTTATTAATTGTAGGTCCATTAATAGTAGCCGAATTATTATTTTTCAACGAATGATCCAGAGGGATCAGGAAAATCTATCCTCTTCATCATTCAACCAGAGTATCTCGGTTTCAGTGAGCAACATGGGCTTCAAGAGTAGTATTTCTTGCATGGCGACGAATCCACGACTTCAAGCGGAGGGACAGTTGCATAATCATCATGGTGGTTACATAACTTTTGGTATAGGCAGAGCAACAGTTTTAGACCCACCACTTTGCATTAACCAGTGGTTTTTACCCGCGGGTAACTATATAGGTACAATAAGGCCAGGGGACTGTGTCTCTTTAGTTCTAGGACTGTTGGGGATCATTTGGTGCACGAAAGGACATCCCTGTTTATTTTAATTAAGAGGCACAAATTCAGAGATGGATCGATGAGTGCGAGTGATAGATTTGGTGCTCTGTTGGTTTTAGGAAGGATTGGAGGAAAGGAGCAGAATGGAGATGAGAGAGTAAGATAATATGATACTGTTGTACTTGTTCGAATAAATTCTTTATAATTTTGTCTTTGGCCATAAGAAGACAAGTTGCAGTGCCACATCAGTAGAGCAATATAATGATGTGTCCACTTAGTGAAGGAGCAGCGAAGCAGAAGAGGACACTTGGCTCAATCAGGCATTTTTCTACCAGATTTTGAAATTTAAATATCCAATTTGAAAATTTTACTTGTTTTGGGAGGGGATTATTGTGCACTTTGGACTTCCAAATTTTGATGGGGCATAAATTTGTTACAAAAACCCCCTTTTTTAAGTGTTGAAAAGGTCTTTTCCAGCTATTTGCTTTGGTGTGCTTGGCTGTAGCATTTGGAGACTTATTTCCACGTCTTTAGTCTGTTCATGATGGAGCCAATTTCGGCTGTTCCAATCTTTGCTGGTCAAAATTACAGGGTTTGGATTTAAGCTATGGAGCTTGCTTTCTTGACTAAAGGTTTGTGGTAAATTGGTTTCAAAGCTCAAACTATTTCTACAATCATATAGAAGAGAAATTCTTATAACATGGAAGATCATGCAAAAGCAACATTGATTGCCCACATCACTCTTGATCTTCACTTTCATGTCCATGGGAAGGCTTCTCCAAAGGGTGATAGGATGATTTTGAGAGATTGGCAAACTGTCTAGATGAGAGGCATGTTTTCAGGTTAGAGGAAGACTTCATTAGGATAGATTCTTTAGCTTTTGAGGGGATTATTGATCCAAGATTAAGGATATTTAGCATCAGTTTGGAGAGTGTGGAGTAGAGCTCAAGAAGAAAGATGGTCAATTGGTGGAGATCATGGTTGAGAGTCCTAAAAGCCACCATTCGGTACCTTGTTTCCCTTCATCTCCAATAGGGCTGTGTTGAAGTACAAGAGCAAGGTCACCTTTGGGGAGCTTTGTCAAATGTTGATTTCGGAACAGGATAAGCTCATTGAGTTGGGAATCTGGGCTCCAAGCAACAAGCCCACATGAATCACGTCGATAAGTAGAAATCCAAGTGGTCCAAGTGGAATCGGGAAAAGGATAGGCATCTAGGGGAAAACCGTGCAATCGGTGGAAGTGAGAACAAGGGTTCTCACAGTGGTGATGCTAAGAAGAGGCAATCAAAAAGGCAAGAAGATGCAAAAAAGGGTTACGACTATTGTGGCAAGTTGGGAAATTGAGAGAACACTTGTGTGAAGAAGATCCATGAGCTCGTGGAGGAGGTTGAAAAGCTCAAGTCTTGGCAAAACTAAAGGTGATGGTAAGGATTCAAATCTCGTTGCTTGTACTTCTACGAGCTTACATGTTCACACTTTCAGATCTTAGTGGATTGATGATTTGGGATGTACTCATATGCCTAAGGATGGTAATTCTTTTATGTTGAAAGATCCGTATTGTAGATGATTCAACACTAATTGCAAGAAATGGTGATTTTGAGATGACAAATGGGGGTTTTACGTGATGTCTATTATGTTATCCTGTTCGTAGTTGCAATTTGTTATCCATATATCAAAATCGGTCAACAAAACAAGATGGAGTTTTGGGTTGACATGTTTGTGGTGAAGGCTATTGCATTTAGGTTTAGGTGAACCTCAGCGTATAACATGATAATGAAGTATAAAGGTAACTGATCATTTTTGGGAAATTGGCCTTGAGAGGCTACAAATCAAGGATAAATCAAAGATGGACAAAGGTGACACGTACATTTTTTATTTAATATCCTATGATTTTTTGTTTTCCTACATAGCTCATCCAATACAATATCTTAACGACTTCCTTGTCTAGAATTCTAGTTATCACTTCATTATACCATTATACTCCACATCACCTGTCACACTAAATTCTAGTTCACTCATCAGAAATTTTAGTGACTCAAGTTGGAAAGGGTTGACATTTTTTGGTTTAATTGTATCTTTTAAAGTTTTTTTAATATTTTTTTACAATGCACTTTGTATTGACCAATTATAGTTGGTTGTTAAATAATGGATGAAAGTTTGACATTCTTTAATTTAGTCCATTCATGCAAATTTATATAAAAACAACCATAATTGTAAAGAATAAAATTAAAACTCAATTTAGAATGTAATTTTGAATACCGTACACCCAATACTGCTATAATTTCACGTTTTTAACATTATTTTTAAAAATTGAAAACGTCCCCCCTAATTTTTAATTTAAAAAAAAATAAAAACAAAGAAAATACATGTTTGGTTGGGTTTGCAAAAGGTTCGGGCAAAGGTGCTAGAAGAGGGAAATTTTACGACTTTGGAGCCTCCACTATTATATATAGAAAAGGTTCACCCGAAGGGGATTCACCCAAATTCCCTTAAGGCATAGGGGGTTGGAGTGAAGCCCCTTTGAATACATATGTCATAGTTTACATGAAGGGGGTTCGAGCGAAGGGGATGTTCACCCGAACCCCCTTGAATTTTTTTTGTGTGACATTTCATGAGTCACTTTTTTGGCCCACCAAGTGGGACACATTATTGTGCTTCTACCCATGCCATAATATCATGATTTACCATCACACATTAGGGCTTACATATTGAATATTTACATTACTCCCAGTCGTGATCCAATCCCAATGTGTAGCATCACTCTAAAACATTATGTCACTAAAACCTCATGAACCATATCTAACATTAACATCGTCATTGGATAAATAATTTCCAAAAGAACACCATGAATCCTTATCCTCCCATTGAAATTTTGAGGTGTGCATCCATCAAAATTTAAGGACAACATCATGTTATTCCTACATAAAATAAAAATAAAACCAATGTTAAGAATTTTGTAACACTAAATAAATAAGTAAAAAATTGCAAAATATATTATGCATTCAATATAAATAACGTACATGTAATAGTTACAATACATTCACATCCATTTCCCTTTATAGAGAAACGTATTCATACTTATAGATGTGTTCCTTCTGTAAAGGTGGGATAAGTTTCCCATAGTATTCCTCCTATTACAAAAACAATTCAAATGTTTGACCTCATTAATATTGAATTCAAATATAATTAAATATTCATCTAGTCATCTTCGGAGTACTCATCTTTTTAGTACTCATATAGTTATATTTGGAGTGTTCGTATAGTTAGCTTTGGAGTGTTCATTTAGTAATCTCTAGAGTTTTCATACAGTAAGCTTTGAAGCATCTATACAGTAAACTCCAAAGTCTTTTACTAACATATATTTGGACCTATATATATAGTGTTTCTATAGTTAATTTTTTGTATATAAATAAACATTTTCATAAAGAAGCAAGAATGCTTATTGTATGATAGAGCTTGTAACATGCCTATTTTCCTTTAAAACATTGTTCTTAGGTGTCACATAAAGTCAAATTTAGGGTAGCCCTTGAGTATCACAACTAGCTCATCAAATCATGTTTAAATAGCTCCATAGTGTCAAATGTAATTAAAAAATTAAAAATATAAAATATAATTAGTAATGAAAAATTTAAAAAAAATTGTGATATTTACAAATTTTGTATCTACACCCATGAATCCCGTGGGAATTATGGGGTTTGTGAATTTTTTCCCCTATTCCATTTATACCTCCATAGCTTGTTTTTGTTTTCTTGGTAGAACATGAACATTACAAATTTTCAAGTCAATCAACATATTCCATAGTTGAGTTTTATAGGCATGTCTCAAATAATTTTAAAAGTTCAAACTTTGTTTGTAAAAAATTGAAATAAATTAAAAAATATAATTTTGCAATACAAAATATTCTAAAACATACTAAATTCTACTCTTTGACATTACTCAGTCTTCTGACATTTCTCTCTTGCTCAAACAAGTGCACTTTACCCATTCTCATTCAGGTACATCTCTAGGTATCTTGTATCTAGCTTGCTTGGTCATACATACTCATCTGTCAATAGTTTATGAGAATTGAATGCATGAAACCCATTAATAAACTCTGCTTGTCAGCTTCCAAAACTCAACACTTCAAATTTTCTCTCTAGGGTCAAAAATGTACAATAGGGTATAAAACATATACAAAGTCCTGACCTTAGTGTATGGTTTTTCCCTTGCTCACTTTGATCCTGAAATTTTAGTTGCACATTATTCTTTGGGTCATTTACTCCTCTTCAGTAAACCTTTGTAACTTAAATCACCTTTAGAATCATATATAATAAAGTGAAACTCACCTCATTTAGAACCTAACACTCTTATGGACTCCTATTGTAAAATCTAGCACAAAAGGCACCCAAATCTCCCTACACTTCACAAATACCTCTTACATTTT
Source organism: Taxus chinensis (assembly GCA_019776745.2). Classification (NCBI taxonomy): domain Eukaryota; kingdom Viridiplantae; phylum Streptophyta; class Pinopsida; order Cupressales; family Taxaceae; genus Taxus; species Taxus chinensis. The sequence goes on along the minus strand of CM034146.1, from coordinate 718,199,209 downwards.
AGGGTAGCACAATATCTACAAAACTGAATCTTCCCACTACATCTAAGGGGAATTCTTCCCACATTTGCAAGCATCCAAAGTCACTCACTCAAGTATATTTGCAAGAGAGAAACTTAAGTCAATATTTTTCAAAGAAAGGGTGTCAAATCTGATTACACTACAACTAGATATCACATGTCTAGGTGGAGAAATACATGTGCAGTTTGAGGTTTCTTTAGAGTAGTGACCAACATCAGTAGTGCGCAAGGGTTCCCACAACCCAACTAATGTTTTTTTGCAATAGGACTTCTCTATCCATGGTTAGGGTTTGAAAGATTGAATAAAGCATTCATAGACCCTTTTAGTAGTGACTGACAAGTGAATAAAGAGAGTAGAAAAATATATTCAGACAAACAACAAACCGAAAAAGTTACAGATCATAGTTTAAGTAGGGCTAAAGATTGTATAAATAGGTTAAGAACATATTTGACGTTCCTTTCCTATACTGTATGGTCCTTCCGAGGAGAATCTTTCATGTCATAGTTCCAGTTTTGAGGCATTCTCAAGTCCAAATCTCCTTGTTCCATCATTCAGATCACCCAGAATTTACAGTCTATAATCATCTGTAATCAACTAAGTCAACTCAATCCCATTATGTTTGTGAACTTGTATTATATCATGTACATTTGTTGCAAGTATTAATGCATTGTTATTCTGATATTGAATGGTTAATGTTGGAAGTTAATTAATTAGAATAACCCCATGTAGATTCTATTTCATTCCTTTTTGGTTATGTGTAAATCTTAATCAAATCTAAAAAGGGTGAAAACATTTGGTGAACCCGACTCTTGAATTGAACATTGCACATTTATTCCACAATGGTTTCTCCTTTTTAAAAGTATATGCTAGTGTTAATTATAATTTTTTTCATTTTATTTCTATTTGTATATGTTTTCTCCCATCATTATGGTGTATTGCTTAATTCAAAAATCAACCTATTTATTATATTGAGATTTCTTCTCCTACTTCATAAGCATCATAACCTCATGGCCTCATATTCTATTCCTATTGATGTCAATATATATGTTCCCGATACTTCTCATGAGTTTCATGCACATGATATTGAAACCGATAGTGAGTATTTTTATGATCATGATGACAATGTTGTTAACCAAGACCAAGCTTCAACTTCTATCATAATTTTCATGCTAAACTTCCTGATGAATCCTCATCACATTACAGCTTATTATACAAAATTCTTCTTTTTATAATATTTCTCATGATCAACCATCTAATGAAGCTTTCTCTTTTAGGAAGGTCATCAACCTTCTCTTAATCGCACAAACATCTACTATTCCTACATCTATATTGTCCACATTCTCAGGGGCACCTAACATTCTGATGCACAATGTCTCTATGCCTATTCATGCATCCACTATTGCTACTACACCTCCTATATCTAATGGTTCTCATGCTTCTTCATATGGCACACAAGCTCTTGAAACCCTTGTTCACACGTTACAAGCTCAAATATTACAATTGGAACAAGGTGTATCTAATTCTCCTCATGCTATGGATTCCACTCAATTACTACATAATCCAATAGCTCCTGAGGTGGCCTCTTATCATTTTTCCTCTTGGTTTTGTTGCACCTAAACTTCCTATCTATGATGGAAAAGGTGATCCTATGAAACATCTTAAGTTATTTCATGTGGCTTGCATTGATTATTCCTCTTATGACATATTTCTTACCAAGTTATTTCCTAGGAGTCTTAAGGAATTTACACTACAATGGTTATATGATCTCCCCACACATTATGTGCACTCTTTCACTACATTGGAAAATCAATTTTTGGCACAACTTTTCTATCAACATTGGGGATAATGTTTCTTATGTACAAATTGTCCAAGCTACACCAAGGATATGATGAACATATCAATGATTATGTCTTGCATTATCAGACCATGCTTACCAAGATGAATAATATCCTGGATGATAGTGAATTACAAGACCTTTTTACATAAATATATTCTTCCTCCTCTGCAAGAATCAATCATGTTTGAAAAATTTAGATCATTTGACCATCTTTTCCATACACTAAAAGAACGTGAAGCTAAGTTGTTACATATGAATAAACTCAAGTATGTTGCTAACACTCCTAATACATCTAATGCCAAATTTCATAAGTAAATTTACATTTAAGGGAAAGACTAATGATGCTAAGGTTCTTCTAAAGACACTTGTCAATGTTATTACTCAACCTACTAAGCTACTAATTACAACCCACATGATGATAGTTTACACATTTACCATGTGCTCCTCATATTTTCTTAAAATAATTACTTGAGTGAAATATTGTGTCTCTCCCTCCACCATCTACGAGGTTGATGCAAGAAAGCCTCAAAGTAAGAGTTTTTATGTAAAATCCTATTGTGATTATCACCAATGTATTGGTCATTCTATAGAACAAATGCATAAAAAAATTTCATGTTATTCAAGATACCTTATTGAATCTAATTCCATTGAATGGGATGAGCCCACTAAATCTTCTAAGCCACAAAACAAACAATTATAAGTTAAATTATATTCAATGATCCACTCCATAAATACAAGTGATACATCTACTTCTGAAGTGCATAATGCTCATCGCACAGTGGTGTCCACCACACCCTCTTATGATCATCCCTTAGATGTTATGATTGATATTATTACTTGTATGTCACCTTCTACACCATGCATTACTTTCAATAAATCTGATATAGATGACACATTTATTCTGATACATTTATCTATTCCTGTATTCTATTCATCAAGTACCTATACATGGTGTATTGGTTGATCCACACAACAAAGATAATGTGTGTTCCTAGTCATTTCTTTAATATCTTAGTATCTCTACTCAGAAGACTTACATATGATTCTGATCCTCGCTATCATCGTATCATGTTACCTATCATTGTTGGTCCCATATTACCACACCTATTTCAATTCTTGGTTTCTAGTTCTCTTAGCTCTAGTACCTTATGTCTCAGTCTCCCTTGGTTATGTTCTCTTAAGGCTATCTTGTTAGTTATTCACCAATGTATCAAGTTCATTAATAATCAACACGTTGTTACTATTTGAGGTATCCCTTTTGAGGATCCTTCCCCTAGACATGCCTATTCATTCTCCCAAGCCTTTATCCCTATTCCTAGTATACCTATAGATAGGTCCTGGTATATTCACACACTGATTCATATATCTCTAATTCTGCTATATATTCTAATAGGTCCTTGGATTCACACATTATTAACATAGTTCTAGTCCTTACTAGGTACTTATGCTAGGACTTTGGTTGCACATGTTGCTTCACATAGCTCTAGTCCTTGTTCTAGGCCTTTGGTTATCACATGTTGATTCACATATATCTATTCCCGTCCTATTATTCCTTTGGTTTCACATGTTTATTTTTCATATCTCTATCCTTCCTTGACCTCTAGCTAGCCCTTCCTTCACACTTATTTCCTCTATTGGTCCTATATTCTCATAGAGGATGCCCCATCGATCCTTTCGTACACAATTTCACTCTACATCTCCTCATTCTTATTCAAGGGTATACTCATTATTCTAGTCCAACATATAGATCTCATACATCACATATTGGTCATTGTGTTGCTATGCATTTCTCTTCTCCTTGTAGGCCATCTTTGCCAACATATTACTACCATCAGTTCCATTAAGTTGAGTCACATTATTTGGCACATCTGAGGCCTGGCCCTCCATCATCTGTGATGGTTGATTCACCTCCTTAAGAGGTTCTCATAGGATAGATTTCATTATATCCCTTTTCATTGTACATAGATATGCACTAGAAAATACAAAAATAAAGTTGATATAATCACAAAAAATAAAAACATTCAAATATTTTCAAAAGTGCAAAAATCAGGACATTGTTTCTCTAACATACATTATTAGCACTTTTACATTATACATGTTTTTTTATCCTTATAGTTTTATAGATAACATTCTTCTTATTTACACGCATACATTCATAAGGGTATATTGAGCATGATGTGAGACATACAAATCAATACATGATTATGGGAGCTATTATGGTTCCTTACATACTTCTTCTGGGGGCATCCCTCCACATAATACTAAGTGCTATTATTTCATTATAGTGCCTTTTTCACTTCCTCATTACACTTAGATTGCATATATAGTGTATTCAGTTATCTTTTGAATTAACATGACTAACGCATATGCCTTGTGTAGTATTTGACAAAATATTGTTTCACATGCTTCCATATATCACTTGTTATGTCATTTCATCACATTATGATACTCTTATGTTTCTATACATGTTTGACTAGTTATGTGTGTAGTTACTTGTTTTATACTATTGATTGTGGCCCAAGGGCACTTGTTTGTCTTGTGAAACCATGGGTGTCCCATGTTTGTGGCATCATACCTTCTTATATGACATTTCTTGATTGCAGGCTCAAGGGCCTTTATTATCCTTGCGACACCAAAGGGTGTCCCATGTTTAGGTAAGAAATAAACCTTTTGTGTGACATTGTTTCCATTGATATCTTTGCACTTATTTGTACTTATATATGCACTACTATTTTTATTACTTTCTAGTTTTCTTGTTGAAATTATTTTTGTTATTATTATTATTACTGTTATTGCTTGTTGTTGTATGACCATGGTCTCTACCATGCACATCCTCTTTGAAGGAACATGTTCTTCTTAGTGGCAACCACATCAACCCTTCATGTTTTTTCTACGTATAGATTATTAGACTTATCATCACATGGTTACACATTTATTCATTTTGATCCACATGCTCAAAATATTTATCACACACATCTCAAAAGAGGGGGCAATTTATTCAAGGTATATTTTACACCTACAAAACATAGACATAGAATTATGGGCTCATAAAAACATGTAGACACAGGGATCAAAAGTACTCAGAAACAACATCAGATACAAAAATATAGAAAAAAAAGCATAAAGTCAAAATATGTATACAACATGGTCATTGACCATATGAATGTTCCTGACCCATTTCTATGGTTTTTCCTTGGGGGCAGTTACAATAAATTTCTCAACAGTAGTTTCAAATTTTCAACATACAAGAACATGTTTTTGGCACAATTTCACACTCAGTATTACTTAGTTCATATCAATTTCAGGGGGAAATGAAGTATTCATTCCTTCTTCTTCTACAACACTCAATTTTAGTTTCAATTTCAGGGATATTGGGGGCATGGGTCTCCTTTTTTGGCTAACTATTTCAGCACATTTCACCTCTATTCAGTTTTCTACTTAGTTGTACGACACATGAGGAGAGTATGGGGGTAAAATTATTCTCTTTTCTACTATGTATCCCTAAGATTCCACTATTGGGCATAGATACATTTACAGACAGTGTGGTTTTTTGTGGTCATGGAAAGGTAATCAAAGTAGCTAAGTTTGTTCATATGTAGTACTTCATCTCTTCTTACACTATAAAGGGGGAAGATATCAAATTTGTCTAAATGTCTTTAATATAGGGTATTCTTACTTTATGGGGCACTTTAGATCCTCTTTCTTCTTCTATATCTTTAGAATTTATGTGTTGGGTTCTATACACTCAATAATACTCTAACATTTCCTTAGTAAAATTGGGAACTTATCACTGCCTAATACTTTAGGACATTGTTCAACGATAAAACTCTCCAAGTACAAGATTAAAGAAGGGGAAAATCATTTCTCCACTGTAAAACAAATGGGTGTATTCCTTCCATATTTTACATCTCTTTATTTCATAGTTTTAGATTTCATCAACATTACATCTTTTTATTTGAGTTAAAGTTCAATTATTTATCATGGAAATTGACTACACAATGTATTGCGGGTTTCATCATGGAACATGCCAACACAAACATGACATGATATTGCAAAATAAACATCGAGTGAAATAAAGTGTGTATATACACTCAGGTATATTTTCCTTTAAGTATGTAATTGTTATCCAAAATTCACCCCCAGGATAAATTTTGATAACTTGAAGTTGGAACAAATAGAAATGGTGAAAGATAAAAAATCAAATTTTTTGGGTACCCCTTTGCTTTCCTCTAACTTCCCTATCCAAAGAAAAATCCAAGGAGTTAGTAAAAATGCTGCAGAACAAAAGCCACAGAAAATGTCGCAAAAAAAGCTGTAGAAAAATCTACGTAAAATGCCACAGCAAAATCCGTCGAACAAAAGCCATGGAAAAAGCCACAGAACAAAGTCCGTAGAAAATGCCTCAGAAAAAGCCGTGGAACAAAAGTCGTGAAAAATGCCGCAGAACAAAGTCCGTGGAAAAAGCCATAGAAAAATACAGAACTCCGTAGAAAACCAAATCCATGGAATGTTGCAAAATAATGGAAAATTTGCGGAACAAAGGAAAACAACAAATTTTCGCGCGAAACTTTGAACGGCATAATTTTTCATCTAGTGCTCAAAAATTGACAATTTTTATATCATTGGAAAGGTCTCAATTCCATCTATGAAATGGAATTTTATTTCTCATTTTTATTTAAGGTAGGTGGTTCAAAATAGAAAAAATATATTCAGCTTCAAAAAATTAAATGCTCAGTCTTGTAAAAGACAAGAAATCTTTGGCAAACCCAAAATAGCGGCTCACACTCAGAAAGTCACAACTTTTGCATTTCTCAATGAAATCACACAAAATTAGTACCGTTGGAACCATGGCTTTGAGTATTATACATAGAAATAAGTAAATCCATAAATTGATAAATAATTGATGATGAGTTTTGCAAAAAACGTGGCCAGGATAAGAACAATGTTTTAATTGGTAGTTCGGAGTGCAATTAAGAGGAATGATCATCGTTCTTTCTCTGCTGCGACACATGGGACAACATGGGGAGCATTTTTGCAAGAAACATACCATCATTTCACTCCATTTATGACATCTTGCAAGTGGTGGAGAGGCATATTTCAGGGATTTTCATTTCTCTCTCTCTCTCTCTCTCTCCTCTCAGAATTCTATAAATTGGAGTGTTGGGCTCATTGTATAAAGGGGAGAGTTAGTTTTTAAGTAGAAAAACTCTGTAAAATTTTTTTGTGAAGCCAATATATCTGCAGGTACCTTGTAGTGGACTTCTTGCATGGTGATCTAGGCCCTTATTTTGTAATAGATTGAATTGTGCATATCTATGAAGCAATAAATGCAGGTTTGTGGATGTATCTTCCCCTAGTTGTGTTTGTTTGCATTCTTCTTGCCCTTTCAAACTCATTACAAATATATTGTGTCTATTTATTCTCTTGCAAGGATTCAATATCATTGTGTGTGCATGAAATATTGTTGTGAATACAGTTTCTAGACTATGGAGAACTTCCATCACCCCTTCTAGTATGCACTTTTCTTTTGTTTTTCACACATTGGATACTATTCTCATACCCTCCTTTTCTGGTGTATCACCACTATAGTGTAGGTTTTGTTTTCATGCATCTCTTCCCTTGGTCCCTTGGATAGTTAGATTAGGATTAGATAGTTTTCTTGCATTAGAGTAGATTGTGGCAGGTAGTTTTGGAGAAAGAACCAACTTTATCTGGAGGATCATCTCAAGCCCACAAGTCCCACAACTTGAGAGATGATCCAATGTTACAAAAATTACACCAAATGCCCCATTCAAATGTAAAGCAATTCGGGGGTGCTGTAATTTTGTGATAACAGTTTTGGCACACTCGGTGGGACAGAGAAGAAGTCTTCATTTTAATTGCAACAAGATTGATGTGCACTTGTTGTAAGTCTCCAGTTGCGAGAAGCTTTGAAATTACACAAGATTATGTTGAAATTACACATCTGGTGAATCCAAAAGGGCATAATCCACTAGTTTCAGTAGTCCAAACTTGGTAGATTCATGAGAAGAATCCAAACAAGGTCAAGAACTAGAGAAGAGGGACTATTTGTCTATCTACACTTATCCCTAGATAGAGCAAGAAGGGGAAGAAGAGCTCAAAGGTCTCCATCTCCACCAAATAGAACCTTATCAACACCTCCACTTGGAAGGCATTTTATTCAATCAACTAGAGTTCTCTACCAATTAGGATGGCACAACCCAATCCCTATGTCAACTTCACTGGCAGTAGCCCACTTGCTCTCAATGCACAAAATCCAGTTCCAGTTGCAGCATTGAAGAACATTCCATATTTCACTAGAGAGAACCAAACAACTCTGATTGACCACATCTAAGACATTGCAAATGTCTGTGCTATTCATGAAATTTCTGAAATGGATATTGCTGTTAAGTTGTTGGCATCCTCCTTTAAGGGTAAAGCCTTGTAATGGTTCAGGAGTCTAACAACAGGATCTATCCAGAATTGGGACCATTTGTGCACATCCCTCCATAATCAATTTGGAGAAAAGGGAGATAATTTGTCTTTATTGGAACAATTGACAACAATCAAGAGGGCTCCTAATGAACAGTTGACCGACTTCAACTTCAGATTCCAGAGGACATGGGATAGGATTCTGTTGGCCATGAGACCAACAGTTGAAGGTGCTTTTCTATACTTCCTCAATCTTTAAATTCTGATATTGCCATGATGATACAATCTATGGGAGGTATAACTTTACCCGCAGCCTATAACATTGCTATTAGAGCTGAAAATTTCTTAATTCAAGCTAGAAAACTTGCACCTAGGCCACCTATGCCTCTCTATCCAGAAGTAGGAGCCCCAAGCACTAGTCAAACACCTACATTAGCTCTTATTCATGCTCCAAGAAATCAGAGTTTGACTGAAGCTTCCATCTCATCTTCTAGTACCTCAAGTGAGCTCCAAGAAGTCATGAAGCAACTACAAAACTTGGGTAATGAGTTGGTGACACTTAAGAGGAAACAAGCTCAAAATTTCAGATCATATCAGCCTCAAACTCAACCCAATAGACCTCCATATCATCCTAATAGGCCACCCATTCAAGCTACAAATCAGAACCAAGTCAAACCTCCTACTAATAGGCCATTTCATCCTTACAATCCTAATGTTGCATCCACATCTAGAGCCTTGGTACTAGTGAAAAATAACATGACTCAAGAATATGACTGGTGTTTTCCATGTAATCAACCTCATAACCAGTCAATGTGTTTCAATGGTGCTTTGAATCAAGCTCTTATGGTGACAAAAATGGGTGTGGAACAAGAGACAGGCCAAAGATGGAAATCATCAGCAGGAAGCAACTCTCAAGAGGCACCTCCGAAATGAGACCACACTTGTCAATTGGTAGGCTAAAGATTTCTGTGGTATAAATCAAGCCCCTTCTCAAAGTGTAGCAGCCAATACATGGTCCAAGAAGAGGAATATTGGGGAAGGACAATCATCAAATTCAAATGATCCACAACCCTCTATCACTCAACAAGGTATTGGTAATCAAAGTGCACATCCCAATGTGTACAAGGTCAACCCAAGCCACCTTCTAGACCAACCCAAGTGCCGGTTGTAACATCCCATGTGCAAGAGAAGAATGTGTAAGGCAAGGGGAAATAGAGAGATGGCTCATCTCCATTCAACATTATTGAGCAGATGAAGAAAATGAATGTAAATATCTCAATGTGGGAGTCATTAGCTATCCCAGGCCAAAGGGATCTATTGCAAGCTACTATGGCTAATTGGTCAGCAACAAATCAGTCACCCAATCATCAAGAAAAAGTGCTTACCAATGTAGCTCAGCAAGGAGGAAATCAAGGAAGCCACCAAGGTAAAAATTTGAAGCCCCCACCATTCTATATCTCATTGATCATTGGAAATAAGTTAGTGCATAATTGCATGATTGATTCGGGAGCAAGTAGCTCAGTCATGCCAAAACAAATAGCTGATCAATTGGGTCTTCAATATGAAGTCATTTCCAAAGGTGTGGTGCAATTGGATGGGACAATGGTAACAACGGTTGGAGTAATCAAATATTTGAGCCTCACATTGCATGCTTGTCCTAATGTGACCATCTTGTTAAAATGTATCAGTCATAGACTTGCCACCACTCTTTGCATTATGTTTGTCAAGATACTTCACCACTAAAATTGGAGGTTATTTGTTTGTTGATTGGTCACATATGTTATTCAGAATAAGGTATGGAGCTAAGGCTACAATCAGATCTGAGCCTATTGCAAAATTTCATATTGAGCCTCATACACCAAGTCCAATCAATGTGAATTGTTTAGCATTTGATCAAGAGATTATCCAAGCACTATGAATCAGATACCAAAGTCAGATGCATTCCAGACTTGACTCTTGATGAATGGGAAAATAAAAGACATGCTTTTGACCCTTACAAGGAAATGGAAGAAGCTGAATTGGGAGTCTATTGTTTGCATGAAGAGAATCAACCTCTCCCTAACATCACCAAGCCAGATCACAAAGATGATAATGAGGTATGGTAATTGTTCTTTGATGGCTCAAGGAGTAGACAAGGTGCAGGAGGAGGAGCTATGCTCGTTTCACCACAAAGGTACAAAATATTACTCAACTTTCCATTTCCAGTTTGCTTTCTCGAATAACACAACTGAGTATGAAGCCTTAATTCATGGATTGCATTGGGAAAGAAAGAGAGGTATTAAGAACTTACAAGTCCTTGGAGATAGTGAGCTAATTGTGAACCAAGTTAAAGGAAAAAATGCTGCTAAGAATGATTTGTTGAAGAACTACAAAAACTGGGTATGGGATCTCATTGAATATTTTGAAGCTTTTAGCATCAATTCCATCCCAAGAAAGAAGAATGAAGCAGCACAGAACAGACTAACAGCAATTGGGGCAACATTTGATGTTGTGGAAAATATCAAAAGTGAGAAATCTCAGCCTCATATCAAAGTGGTTGTAAGACCATTGTTCCAGACAACAACACAAGTTGGCAAGTCTTCGAGAATGATCAACAAATTGTCAACTTTCTACAAGAAGAAGTTGAGTTCTCTGCTAGAAACCAAGACAAGTTGGAGCAACAGTACGGCGACCAAGTGGTGCAGCTAAGGACTAACAAATTACCAAAAGGTCTTGTAACTTTGGAGTCAATCTTCAACCCAAATGATCAATTCCGGAAGGAGAAGGAAAACATTCAGGTAAAGGGTGAAGATTCAGAGCCCATTTCAGTAGATGAAGGAAAAACATTACAAATTGGCAAAGTAAGTACCCCACAAGAGAAATCTGAATTTGTTCAACTTTTCCAAGAATTCCTAGATGTCTTTGCATGGACTTATAAGGATTTAAGAGGTTTCAACCCAAAGCTAGCACAACATACTATTGAGCTAGATCCAGAATCCAAGCCTATCAGACAGAAGCAAAGACTAGTGAATCCCCACATTGAACCTCTCATGAGAAGAGAGTTGAACAAGCTAATTGAAGCTAGCATCATCTTTCCTATCAAACATTCAAGTTGGGTTGCAAACTTGGTGCCGAGTAAGAAAGAGAAATGGAGAAATTAGATTGTGTGTAGACTTTCGTGATCTAAATAGAGCATCACTCAAAGATCATTATCCACTTCCATCAATGGAGAAAATCCTACAGGTTGTAGCTGGTTCAGAAAGGTTTTCATTGCTAGATGGCTACTCAGGCTATAATCAGATAATGGTGAAAGAATATGATCAGTTCAAGACAACCTTCACTACGAAATGGGGGACATATGCTTACAAGAAGATGCCATTTGGACTGTCAAATGTCGGAGCAACATTTCAGCGAGCTATGGATATGGCATTCAAAGGCTTAATCAACAATATAGTGCTGGTATATCTAGATGATATCACTGTGTTCTCAAAGAATGCACCGGACCATCTCTTTCACCTCAGGAAAGTATTTCAGAGATGTAGGAGATTTAGAGTGTCTTTGAATCCAAAAAAGTGTGTATTCTTAGCACACGAGGGCAAATTGTTGGGCCACATTATTTCAAAGGAAGGATTAACAATTGATCCTGAAAGAGTTGAAGCCATCCAAACACTTCCATTGCCACACCACAAGAAATATCTCCAAAGCTTCTTGGGAAGGATAAACTTTGTTTGCAGATTTGTGCCTGATTTTTCCACTCTTGTAAAGCCTTTAACCATGATGTTGAAAAAGAGTCTTGCATTCAAATGGACAGTAGAAGGAAAAGATATTTTTGAGGCCATCAAGCATGCAATATCACAAGCTCCAACTCTTATCAACCCAAAATTTTCAAAGGACTTCATGTTGTATGCCTTTGGGGGATCAGACACAATCTCAGCTATCTTGGTGCAGCTAAATAGAGAAGGTTTAGAACAACCCATAGCATTCTTCAGTCAAAGCCTGGAAGATTACGAAGTAAAGTATTCTTTCATTGAAAAGCATGTCCTTGTTATTATTAGGAGTCTGAAGAAGTTTCAGACACTTGGTCTCGAACAATAAAATTCAACTACTAGTGTCTCATGCTGGCGTCAAGGACTTTCTCCTAAACAAATATCTAAATGAGAAGAGAGCAGGTTGGATCACTTGCGTAATGGAATATGATATTGAAATAAAAGTGACCAAGCTGGTTCATGGCAAAGGATTGTGTGAGAAGCTCACTTCCAAACCCCAAGCTGAGTCAAAAGGTGAAGAAGAGGTTTTCCTACTACTGTAGAATGATCAAGAACAACCACCTAACGATGCACTCATTCCATGTTGGACTCAAGACATGGTGCATTATCTCCAAATAAGTTTGTGTCCTCCAGAATGGAACAAAGCTAAGAGAAGATATTTCAGATTGCAGGCCATTCCATATGTGCTTATTGATGGTGTTTTGTTCAAGAAGGACATCAATGGTGTTCTATTGAGATGCATTGGAACATGTCAAGTTGAGAAGATATTACATGAGTTCCATGACGGGGAAGCAAGAGGCCACTTTTCTCCATGAGTAACAACTCTCAAAATCATGAAGGCTGGTTACTATTGGCCTACGGTGTTTGGTGATTGCTACTCATGGATAAATAAATGTAAAAAATGTGCATTCTTTGCAAGGAAAGAAAGGTTAACAGTGCTGCCCCTTCATCCAATTTCAGTAGATCAGCCATTCATGCAATGGGGATTGGACTTCATTGGAGTTATCAATCCAAATTCAAGTCAAGGCCACAAGTGGATACTTACAGCAACAAACTATTTCACCAAATGGACTGAAGCGGTGGCACTCAAGGAGGCAAATGAATCCAACATCTTGGATTTCTATGAAGGGGTAGTCACAAGGTTTGGTGTCCCTACCACTATCATATCAGATAATGCATTGACATTCTTGGGCACCAAAATCACTAAATGGGCTGTCAAGAATGGTGTGTACCTCAGTACTTCATCAAACTATTACCCTCAGGGTAATGGCCAAGTAGAGTCCACAAACAAAAACTTACTGAGGATCATTAGAAGGACTCTTGATGAGAATCAGAGAACTTGGCACACGAAGCTCAAATCATCTCTATGGGCTGATAGAATCACACCTAAGAGGTCTACATGCAGCTCTCCATACAAGCTTGTATATGGAAAGGAAGTAAATACTTCCTATATCACTTGAGTTTCCAGCATTGGAACTCATGAAACAGTTGGAACTAGTTGAGTTTGGACCTATGGAAATTAGGTATGCAGAGCTGATGGAATTAGAAGAAGCAAGAGGACATGTAGTGCAGACCATGGAAAAGGATCAAGCATTGATCAAGAGGATCTTTGACAAGAAAGCTAAAGCTAAGACATTTCAGGTAGGAGACTTGGTACTGAAGTGGGATGTTGATCATGCAAAGCTAGGTAAGCATTCCAAGTTCGATGCCATATGGAGTGGTCCATACATGATCACTAAATGTAAAGGTAGCAATGCCTTCCAGCTAGCTAAGTTGGATGGTGAAGAATTACATATTCCAGTCAATGGAATCTATCTCAAACATTACTACTAAAAGGATAATTTATCACCCTTGTACATATTATTCTAGGATTTCCAATTCCTCCAAGTGCTGGTGCACATTGTTGTTGTTGTTAGAATAGGTTTCAATTTCCCTAAGTGTTGGTGCACATGTTCTATAGCTTCTAGTGTATGCTTCTATAGAGTTCATCACACTCCTGATAGAGAATTTGTCAGATCTGTAGGAGAATTAAATCAGCAGGGTATCAATATCAGGGTAGGATCAGGTGTATTCCTTGCACTCCAATAGATCAGATTTGCAGAGAGTCAAGTGAGGGAAAAACTTCCAGGTTTCAGGAAATTTTCTACTCTCACAAACCATGACTTCAAGATTCTCTTATAAAAGATGAGAGTACAAGCAGCGGAGAGCAATTCCAGGTTCATGGAGTAGTGTTTCAATGACTCAAAGATGTAGGTCTTTAGGATCCAAATCAGATTCAAGATTACCAGGTAGACTCCATGCCCAATGGGTACTTCAAGGCCACTGATCACTTCACCTAGCAGGTAGGTAACCCTGTTGAGTCGCCAAAACTGTTATCCAAAATTCACCCCCAGGGTAAATTTGATAACTTGAAGTTGGAGCAAAACAGAAATGGCGAAAGGTAAAAAATCAGATTTTTGGGTACCCCTTTGCTTTCCTCTAACTTCCCTATCCAAAGAAAAATCCAAGGAGTTAGTAAATATTTCCAAAAATCTGAAAAAATGAAGTCAACATGCCTTCTTCATGCAAATCAAGTCTGAGAGCTGTGGATGGAACCAATGCGGGTTACACCATGGTTCGTCATACCAAGTATGGGGCCAAAATTCTGAAGAAACAATGTAATGCAGAAAAGCAGAAAAAGTTGTGGAAGCACAAGTTCACGCGGGACAGTCAAGGCCTGAAAATCCAAAATGGCTAAAGCCAAAGAAAAATCCACAAAAAATTCTGCGGAAAATTCCATAAAAAAAGGTTCAGGACGAAGAACAAAATTCTATGGAAAAATCCATAGAAAAAGTCTGTGGAAAATGCCAAGAGAACAACGGCCGCAGAACAAGTCCGTGGAAAAAGCTAGAAGAACTAAGGAAAATGCCGTCAGAACAAAGTCCACGGAACTAAATGGAAAAAGATACGAAAAAAATCCATAGGGAAAAATTCGTGGAATGCCGTAGAAAAAAAAATCAACGGAATGTTGCAGAAATTTGGAAAATCTGCGGAACAAAGGGAAACGAAATTTTTCACGCGAAACTTCGAATGGGCATAACTTTTGATCCAGTGCATCAAAAATTTGACAAATTTTATATCATTGGAAAGGTCTCAATGCCCTCTATGCAATGGGAATCATATTTATCATTTTTATAAAGAGTATGTGGGTGAAATATAAGAAACAATCCAGGTCCCAAAAATTAAATGCTACAATCCCTTGAAAGGCAAAGAAATCTCTAGCAAACCCAAAATAGTTTCTCACACTCAGAAATCATAAATTTTGCAATTCTCAACGAAAAATTTACAAAATTGGTCTTGTTAAATCATGGCTCCAATACTGATACAAAAATTAATAAATCCTAAAATTGATAAATAAGTGATTGTGATTTCATAGAAAACGTGGCCAGGATCATAACAGTGTTTAAATTGGTAGTTGGGAGTGCAATTAAAGGCATAGTCATCAGGGCCGAATTAAAGGTTCAGAGCGCCCTAAAAGTTTGAAGTCACACCCTCCTCAAAGTATTTAGTTAATAATTTTTTTTCTATAAAGTAAATAAATAAAATATGTCTATAGGAAAAAATTTACATCATGGTCATAATAAAATAATAATAAAAATATATTAATAAATTATCACACAAGGATGAAAAATATTTCGTGGATGGAAAACATTAATCGTAGCGGATGCTCAAAATGCAAAAAATCAAATATTTTATACAAGGCTTCTTACAAGTCTGATTTTTCGCGCCATATCAAGTAGGTGACAATAACTTTATCCTGAAATAAGCACTCAAAATTGACAATTTTTATTTCATTTTTTTAAGTCTCCCATGGTTTTTGAAGAGTCAATGGTTGGACCAAGCCTATGAATTTAGTCTCCATAACAAATTGAAAGTGGGTTTTTCCCCAAACAATTAAGAATAGAAAATAAAATATCCAGCTTCCTTCAACTATACTCACCTCTAGTAGATACACCAAAATTATAAAGAAATGCATTAACCTTTTTCTGGAACAAAATACACACCTACATAATCTGAAGCACATCAGAGAATGGGTAACAATACCAACAAAATTTATGTGCTTATAAATATGTGATATTTTTCTTTTACTTACAAAATATGATACAAAATGTTTTTATGGTATGTGTGAAATTTATGTTACAATACACATAAATCTATAAATGGGTTGATCAATATTGAATCTTCAATAAATTGATTTTAATAGTTAAGGTTCTAAAAATTAACCGACAAAGAGAAGAAATTTTAGATTTAGGCGCCCCTTGGTAGTTGGGAGTAACTGCCTAATTTTGAGGCATCCCCCTCTGATAGTCATCATTCTTTCTCTACTACAGCACATGGGACAACATGGGGAGCCTTTTGCAAGAAACATAACATCATTTCACTCCATTTATGACATCTTGCAAGTGGTGGAGAGGCAGATTTTAGGATTTTCATTTCTCTCTCTCTCTCTCTCTCTCTCTCTCTCTCCTCTCATAGAATTCTATAAATTGGAGTGTTGGGGTCATTGTTAAAGGGGAGTTAGTTTTTAAGTATCAAAACTCTGTAAATTGGTTTTGTGAAGCCAATGTGTTGTAGGACCTTGTAGTGGACTCCTTGCATGGTGATCCAGGCCCTTATCTTGTAATAGATTGAATTGTGTATATCTATGAAGAAATAGATGCAAGTTTGTGGATGTATCTTCCCCCTGTTGTGTTTGTTTGCATTCTTCTTTCCCTTTCAAACTCATTGAAAATATATTGTGTCTATTTATTCTCTTGCAAGGATTCATTATCATTGTGTGTGCATGAAATATTTTTGTGAATGTGGTTACTATACTATGGAGAACTGTCATCACCCCTTCTAGTATGCACTTTGCTTCTATTTTTCACACATTGGATACTATTCTCATACCCTCCTTTTCTGGTGTATCACCACTTTAGTGTAGGTTTTTTTTTTTCATGCATCTCTTCCCCTGGTCCCTTGGAAAGTTAGATTATGGATTAGATATTTTTCCTGCATTAGAGTAGATTGTGGCAGGTAGTTTAGGAGCAAGAACCAAATTTCTAGAGGATCATCTCAAGCCCGCAAGTCCCAAAACTTGAGAGATGATCCAATGTTACACAAATTACACCGAATAACCCATTCAAATCCAAATCCATTCGGGGGTGTTGTAATTTTGTGATAACAGTAATTTCATTTCATACTTAAAGGGGGGAAATATAGACGCTCAAAATTTTGGCAATTCTACCCTTTAACACTGCTAGTTTTGACAATCCTCTCGTGCTTAAGATAAATGATCCACATTATATCCCATAAGAATTCAGTACATATCTATTGTCTCTTATCTATCTCAACTTGTTTATTTATACAAACTCATTTTTTCAAGTCACATTTCTAATAATAGAATGCATAAAATCAATGATTTAGACACTCCATTTCTTATCATCCATACATCTTAAACGTTAGTATATAGTGTCCTACTATGGTCCAAAACTATACAATATGGTTCATTCTATGTACATATCCAGTCCTAAAAAACATAGTATGGTTTTGGAATGACACATCTGATCATAAAATTTCATTTGTAATTTGATTATCTTTATTAGATCATTTTCTCGTCCTTGGTCATGGCCTTGTCATAACTTAAATTAATTTCAGAAGCACTATATAAGAAATTTAAACTATGCACTTCATTTAGAACTCATGCGACACGTCTTATGGAGCTATCTATTGCAAATAATCTATGCATAAAGGACACTCAAGATATCCCCTAAAATTTACCCAAATACCTGATGTCACATCCATTAGGGTAAAACAATACTACAAGTTCTGAAGCACTTCCCAACTAGGTCAAGGAGTTCAACTTACCTCACATGTCCATTCATCTAAAGACCAATCAACTCAAGTAGATCTTAGCAAGAGAAAAATCATTCAAGTAAACATTTTTCAATGAAGGTTCAATTTCCAAATTAGCTTGCATTACATTTAGATATCACATGTTAGGTGGAGAACTACGTGTGGTTTGAGTCCCCTTTAGAGTAGTGTACAATGTTATGCGGTGCATATAGGTAATCAAACCATACACTTCAACCCAAACACTGGACTATTTTGTATGACTCTCCCACACATGAGTTAAAGTTTGAAAGGTTCAATTCATATTATTTATAGGCCCTTCGTAACTATGCAACACTAGTGGGTTTGATAATTGAAACACATATTCTAGACCAAGCGAAAAACCTAACATGAAGTTATAGATCCGTCACACTTCTGAGCTGTGTCCAAAATTTTATAGACAGGTCCAAGACCATACATACATTCCTGATCCTATTTGTATGGTTCTGTACCAGGAGAATTTTCACAGCTAACATAGTTAAAGTGTTGAAGCATTCTTTAGGTTTAATATCTCCTAGTTCCATCATTAATATGTGCACCCATAATATCTCGTAGTTTCACACTATACATTATCTAAGTGCATTCAATCTCCTCTTGTGTTTTTGAAGCTTATAGCATATCGTGTCATCACTAGTTGAAAGTATTAATAACATTGTTCTAATATTGAATCGATTAATGTTGGATTAGTTAATTAATCATGAGTAACCCCCTATAAAAAACTATTACATTCCTCTTTGGTTATGTGTAACTTTCAATCAGAATTGTTTATTAGAGTGATCATATATGACTATTCTTATATCATGCTTCCTTCAATACCAAGTGTTTTCATTTTTGTGGGGAATTATACATAGAAGGAATTAGTGTAATATTTTACTTCCTTCTTAGCTAGCTTGCTAATTTTATTCCTGCAATATCTATATCAAAACATTTTCACTATTTATAAATAAGTCTTCCTTGCATAATATCTACATATTTTGTAAGGAATGATTCTTTAACCACTTCTTACAAATTTGATTAATGTCGTAGTCTACAAGTATTTCATTTTTTGTTATAGGTGAACTATAATAAAAGATAAAAATTAGAATGTGATTTTAATTTTAAAGATTGTAAAAAGAAAATTTTTGATATTCTTTTAATTTAAAACATGTTGATAGGCTTGTCATTTTTGTCTAGGTAAACATCCTTAAAAGCATTTATAAAATAGTCTTGTTCTTATTTTTAGAGCAAGGCCTCGAATAATTTTCCTTTATCAACTTAGGATTCATGTTGTTGTGTATCATCTCTTTTATATGAGGGGAATTAGGTGGAAATGGGTTAAGGCAATGATCATAGGACATTATGTGGAACAAATATGTTGAGAGACATGTTTGTATAAATGCATCTAGTAATAGGTACACAAATCTAATCATGTTGGGAAGAGGGAGACGGTGTGGAAAGGGGGTGAGGAACCACATCCCTAAATCTAACAATAATTTTATTAACAAGTTTAGGAATTAACATAATTTATCTAGTTAATTTATAAAAATACAATAAGTTATACTAAAAGTTTGTTTAATTCGGCCTAAATTTACCAAATCACGACCAAGTTTAGCTAAACATTTATCCTACATTTACTAATATACCTAATAATTACAATTGGTTTGTAGGTTTTCCTCATTTTCATATTCTTATTTTTTATTTCCCTTGAAGTTTGGGAAATGTCCTTCTCCTCTACAATTTCATCTCCCTATATGGGGGTTTCCTAAATGTATTCAAATTAATTGTTATTTGCTCCATATTTAGATGTATCCTTCAAGAATATTTTTCAATCAATGTTTCACCAGGAAGTATTTATGTCACTTTTATCCTCCACTTTATTCCTTCCTCTTCCTAATGATTTTAACTCTCCTCTTTGGGTAATTTGTTGTTTAACCCCCCTTTTAGCTAACTTTTTACCTCCTGTTGAAAGCTTTATCTCCATATTATCAAGGAATTTTCTCTCGTAACAATTTTTGAAAAAAATCATTTGAAATATTCCAAAAAATCCATGAAGAACCACAAAATATTCCCCCCCACATTATTTCAAAGATAAATTGTACAATCATTGTTTGCAAGAAAGGTCGTACAAATATTATTTGCAAGACAAAATGTACAAACGTTGTTTGCAAGAAAAAAGAATTTTATTTTTGTATCCCACAATATATTTCCCACCCCCCACATGTACTATATCCATCATGTATTCTACTCAAAGACAACAAATGAAAAAAAATACATATGCACCTATTTAAAATATTTTAGGACTTTTTGGGTTTTTTAATACTTATTTTTATGATGTATTAATGTGATGTTAATTATATCATACCATAAACTGAATTATTTCACTATCACATATGTTTTCCTAATGTCAATTGAAACATTTTACTAACATCGTAGTAAAATTTAAGGTTGAAAGTCTACTTTGGTAGTCGTCCATTTTATAGAGATATAACATGTACTGTAGACATCCAAAATGTCGACATAATTTAATTACGATTAATCGGTCCCACAAGTATCCCAACATCATCCGTATAATAATTAATCACAAGATTAATTATTATTATTTAATCCTAATATTGTCATTGATCCCTTTATCATTTATCTAAATATCTCATTTCATCATTTATCCCTTTAATCCTTTATTTTATCCATTTTCAACTATATAATAATTAATCAGAAGATTAATTATTATTATCATCATAATCCTTCATTAACATTTTATAGGAATTTAATATTCCTAGATCTTACCTACTACCTACCACCTACTCTATTACCTACCTACACCTAGCCTTTTCCATGTAACCTTTCACCTAGTCATCATTTATTAACCTAATCTTACTCTGATCCTAATCACATCCTCACCTATAAATCTAGAAGCCTATATAAAGCCTCTATCCTTCCATTGAATTTTTAATTCAATGGAAGCTTCTTCCCTCTCATGAATTTTGAATTCAAAATTCTAGAAGGCTTCTTGAATTCTAGAGAATTATAATCTAAATCTCACATGCATCCTCCACCCTTGATCTAAATCTAACATGGCAAAATCCCTAACCATTGAATCCTCCACCCACAAACTATAAATCAAGCTCTCCTCCTCCATGAGATCTATCTTGGAACAAATAAGAAATCTATAAACAACCTTTGTTATTTTTTTATCTTCAATCATCTAATCAATCCATCCACTCTATCAATCCATCTTCAATCTACTCCAATCAATTCATCCTCTTCATCAAGCAAATCCAAGCAAGATCAAGGGGATTTGTTTCTCGTATGTCTCCACCAACATCTGAAATAACAATCAATCATCCAAGAGAAAATCCAACACATCAAAGGAGGAGTTTTACAATCTTGTAGGTAAGTGTAGTTATAATCTCTCTCCTCTTTTCAATCCATTTCTTTATCTGAGGTATTGTTGAATAAAGTAGATTTAGGAATCAATTGCTTTGTGTTGGTTTCTAACTTTCAAATAATATTTTTAACATATACACATACTATAACAATAATAAATACAAAATATTATAGTAATAAATATGTTTCCTAATGTAATCCTTAGATGGGAGTTAAAGGCATCACACAAGTGTTTAGGGTGTTGCATAGGTTGTATGGGTGTTTAATGTGTCCCTACATGGGTGTCTAGAGTGTCTCATGGGTGTTTACTATGTTAAGTGGGTGTTTTTAGGGTCCCAAATGGTTGTTTATGGTGTTGTATGGGTGTTAAGTATGGAACATTAGTGTTTAGGGTCTCCCTTGTGTGTAAAATGTGTTGCATGTGTGTTTAGTGTGTTATAACATGGGTGTTAAGTGTGTAAAATGGTTTTTTCAGGGGTATGATGGGTGTTTAGTGTCAAATTGGTGTTTAGGGTTTCAAATGGTTGTCACATTGGTATGTAGTGTGTAAAATGGATATTTAGGGTGTTGTATGGGTGTTTAGTGTGTCAATAGGGTAGTTAATGTGTTAAATGGGTATTTAAGGTAGTACATGGGCATTAAGTGTGTCACATGGGTGTTTAGTGTGTCATAACATAGGTGTTAGGTGTGTCAAATGGTGGTTTACTATGTGAAATGGGTGTTTAAGGTGTTGAATGGGTGTTTAGGGTGTCCCTTGGGTGTTAAATGTATTCCGTGGTTTTTAAAGTGTTTTTTTGGGTGTTTAAGTTGTTGCATTCTAGGTATTACATGTGTCAAATGGTTGGTTAGGGTGTCAAATGGGTATTTAGTGTGTTATATGGGTGTTTAGGAAGTTTAGGGTGTGGCATGAGTGTTTAGGGTTTGTAATCTAGGTGTTAAGTGTGTTAAATGGTTATTTAGGGTGTAAAATGGGTGTTTAGGGTGCTATATAAGTGTTAAGGAAGTTTAGGGGTTGTTTAGGGCATTCTTTGGTTGTTAATTTTTTTGTATGTGTGTTTATTGTGCCATATAGATGTTAAGTGTGTCACATGGATTATTAGGGTGTTAAGTGTGTCAAATGGGTGTTTAGGGTGTTACATGGATGTTTAGTGTGTTGTATGGGTGTTAAGTGTGTGGTTTGGGTGTTTAGTGTGTCACATAGGCATTTAAGGTGTCATATGGGTGTTTTGTGTTTATAATGGTTGTTTATGGTTTCATATGGTTGTTTAGTGTGTCATCTTAGATTTTTACATTGTCAATTGGATGATAAGTATGTCCCATGGGTGGTTAGAGTGTCCTTTAGATGTTAAGTATGTTGCATGGGTGTTTACATTGTCACATGTGTGTTTAGGGTGTTGCAAGCATGGGTGTCCTTTGGGTATTAAGTGTGTCACATGGGTGTTTAGTGTGCAACATAGGTGTTTAGTGTGTTACATTGGTGTTTAGTGTGTCGCGGTGGTGTTTAGTGTGTCGCGGTGGTGTTTAGTGTTGCATATACTTTTACGATGTCACATGAGTGTTTAGTGTGTCAATTAATGGGTTTTTATGGTGTCACATTGGTTTTAAATGTGTTGTATCTTGGGTGTTTAGGGATTTTCTTGGGTCTTAAGTGTGTTGCATGGTTGTTTAGGGTATTTAGCTTGTTACATGGGTGTTTATGGTTTTGTATCATGGATTTTTTATGTGTTGCATGGGTGTTTCTTATGTCACAACATGGGTGTTTAGGGTGTTGCATGGGAATTTAGAATGTTAAATGGGTGTTTAAGGTATCGCATGGTGTTTAGTGTGTTGCATGGGTTTTTAGTGTGTTACATCAAGGTTTGTAGGGTATCACATAGGTGTTTCTTATGTCAAATAGACATTTATTGTGTTAAATTTATTTTTAGGGTGCCACATAGGTGTTTAGTGTGACAAATAAGTGTTTAGGGTTTCAAATGAATAGAAATATTCCTTGCATCAATATATCAAATTTTAAATCCATTACAATACACATCAATCCATAGTTTCTTTGGTTATATGCTTATAATTAGTTCTTATGTGATGAGTGAAAAACAAACAACCAAATTTATTTTTGTAATGAGAGGTGCCTAATATAATGTATGAGGGTCTTATTTATGGGATAAATTCAAAATCCAACTTCAAACTTTAAAACTACCTAACTCAGAGATACCACACAAGAGGCTGACATGCATAAGTGGGGAATAATTTTTTGAAAGCATTTTCTGCCACTTTTTCAAAATGTGTGGTGACTCATGGCAGGTGATAAAGGATAGTGTAGGCATCCCCACCAAATTCACTATTATAATCATCAAATTCGTCATGTGTTTCTATCCACTCATATAGCTTCCATTATTCAAGTTATTCTAATTGGTGGTCAACATCATCCCGCCATGTAAGGATGTATAGGGGTAAATTGGGCCATGTACCATCTAGATGTGGATGTATGACAAGGGAGAACTTGTGTTATTATCTTAGGTAGGCTCTCTATGGAATTGTAAGGAGATTTTATTGCATCCATTTTCCTATCATGGCATAGGTACTCATGATTTGTGAGTCCATGATGAAGAGAAATGTCATACCTCACATAAAAATCATATATATGGCTTCCATTTTTCTTTGTAACCATTCTTTGTTGAATATTCACAACGTTAACCAGTTTTACATATTAGGTACAATCGATTATGGTGGAAATGGTCTGGAAAATCCATGAAAGTAATGCATGAGCTGTGAATCTCATTGATAGCCATCGATGTTATGTAAGAGTGTTTACATTTTTTTTTATAGTTAGACATCTACATAATATCAAGCTAACATAAAAATTAATTAGTAGGGCAAATTTCTAGCCCCCCTCTTAAATAATCTTTAATAAATAGTGGGTAAATTTTTGGGGCTCTTATTTTACAAGATAAGATTCATTTTATTCCTATATCAAGTTAAAATATAATTCAGAGGACATGTGGTTGTATATTTTATGTAGCAAAAATTCCTTGATGGACCGTACCCTAA
Organism: Taxus chinensis; assembly: GCA_019776745.2. NCBI lineage: Eukaryota > Viridiplantae > Streptophyta > Pinopsida > Cupressales > Taxaceae > Taxus > Taxus chinensis. The sequence goes on along the minus strand of CM034146.1, from coordinate 718,174,858 downwards.
ACAATATCACATACCCAATTTAGTTTCAAGTTTTTTATTTATTTGTTTTAGCTATTATTTTGATGTTAATCATAGTGTATCATATGTTGCATTAAATTTTCTATCGCATACATTTTCATAATGCCAAATTAAACACTCTGCTAACATCATGTATTAAAATTTAAATTTGAAAGTGTACTCTAACATTTAAATGAATGTCAATTTTAAGTCACATCCATTTTGTATTAACATCTTACATTATTGCACTAAGAAATATAATATTTTATAGTAAGAAATACACTTCCTAGTACATGTCCCTTGGGTGTTTATAATGTGAAATAGGTGTCTAGAGTATGTCTATGGTATGCTTAGGGTATTAATTATGGAACATAGGTGTTTAATGTGTCTCATCATGCGTGTTTATGGTGGCACATGGGTGTTTAGTGTGTCAAATGGGTGTTTAGGGTGTCAAATGACTGTTTAGGGTGTCACATGGGTGTTAAGTATGTCACATGGGTGTTAAGTGTGTCACATACTCATGTTTAGAGTGTCCCTTGTGTTTTAAGTGAGTCACATGGGTGTTTAGTGTGTCACAACATGGGTGTTAGGTGTGTCAAATGGTTGCAAACTGTGTAAAATGGGTGTTTAAAATGTAGCATGTTTGTTTATTATTGTGTATGGGTGTTTAGGGTGTCGCATGGGATTTTAGGGCATTTTGTGTGTTAAATAGTGGTCTTACATAGTTATTTTAGAACCCTTCTTCATACAACTAAAGGCACTAAAATATTTTTGTTGTTCAGAGAATACTTGTCAGAGAACACATAAGGAGTCCGCGTAGGAGAGAAGGCCAGGATCAAGGGCGTGGAAGTATAGGAAGGACCCGCATGCGAAAGGCAAATTTAGCATTAAGGACTTAGCTGATTTTGAGCATGACGGCCTATTTTTAGAAAATGGCATGCGGAACACACCAGCAATGCAGAGACGTGCATGCCATGCATTGTTTATCTTTGGATGATTTGATAAAAGCATTTTGCGTGGAGATGAGCTAAGAATGGGATTGACACTTCAGTTAACTATAAGAGGCCTATAGATAGCACACTTGCATGTGTGGCTATGCCTATGAACGGTGCGTGGCTATTAATAACATGCATCCTATTTTTGGAACAGACAAGTGGTGAAGGGAAAGTCCCCACCCTATATATATGATGTGAGGTACATAGTGGTAAGGGGGATGAGTATGAAGGATGTATGAAGGTATACATATATATGCATATGACTGAATTACTGTATCAGATCCATACGCGCATTGGTATCGATTAATATTATTGTAAGGAGCTTCTATGTTTATTAATAGATGGAAGATATTGGCTGAATCTAAGCGTCATTCCTTTGTGTAATCGAGTAGTGCATGTTATTGATTCAATCATGATTACTGTTTAAAAGCTTGTTCTTTCATATATCTGAAAGTAGCATGTATTATAGAATGATGGATTAGTTATGAATCTATATGTTTCTCCCTTCATCACGCTAACATCCTGCTACAGCAACCTAAAGAGGGACCTGGTACCTTTGCGCACTTCAAGTGAGCGCTCAATCTAGGCTGAGTGATGTGCCAATGCATCTAGGTAGTTATCTGGTAAATTCTAGATTGCATCATTGGTTTCGTTTCCGGGACCTCTTTTTCAATTGTTTTCAAGATGGTTCACAATGAAGACGTACCGGTTAACTCTAGCATGTATCGAGGAATGGATACATGATCTAGAGGAAGAATATGCATGGCAGTTCAACAATGGATCTGATTTTAATGCACGCACTTGGGTAGAACAGAATCTATGTGACAGCTTATATGAGATATTTTTCGCCATCTTTCCAGTAGAATTATATGAGTGGCTTACTGTTTATGCATCTCAGTGGAATTGGAGGTATCGTGCACTTGTTTGGACACAAGAAGAATTTAGGCCCTTTATGATGCTGATTTGATCTAGACTCGCACTGTGGATACATGGTTTTGTGGTGTACTAAACAGTTATATTTTGGAATATTCAATTTTAACGTACTCTTGCCCAGAGTTAGCTGAATTCCAATTTTTGCGGTATCCAAGAGGAGCATATTTGCAAGGTATTCCATTGGCGACCAAAATTGTGATGGTAACTTTGAACCTGGAGAGTAAACCTATGGCTAACTAAACTTCACCACGCACGAGGGTAGGAATAGGTTTGGTAAAAGATGGCAGACCTAGTGGTGGAGAAGGCAGAGAGAGGGAAGGTGGCTTAAGTATAATGAGGCACGTGAGAGGGAGATAGAGAAGTAGTGTTACGTTGTAGAAATTATGGCATTGAGGAGAAAGATGGCTCATGAAGGATTTACAGCTCACGTAGAAGACGTGGAGCTAGAGCATCAGGAACTCCCTTGTCTTGGAAAACATGATAGAGATCCCCCTTCCGCCTCACACAGAAGTGTGCCAGCAGAGACTACATAGACCGTGGGTGCACATCTTAATCCACCTGGTGACCTAGCCCTTGCGCTTGGTTTTCCAGTATCTAGTATGACAAGTAACCAGAAAGCTAATTTGGGAAGTAGGAGAGCAGGAGTAAGTCAGGGAGTAAGTACATCAATAGCAAGATAAACGGATTCAATGATATTTGGAGGAACATCCTTAGGTGCATCATCCGCATAGAATGTGAGCACGGAAAATGTTGGATTCACCTCTGGAAGTGGAACTACCTCACAGACTGTAGGGCTTCAGTATAGTACTACTGTCGAAGCACAGGGGAGTACATCTATAGGTCATATTCCCACTACAGGTGGAGGATCAGGAGGTATAAATGGTTCTTGATCTGGTGGATCTGGTGGTTCTTGAGGCAGAGGGAACACAGGAGGTTTTGGATCACGTGGTCAAGGTCCGCATCAACCATAGAATATTTATATGGAGATGTCTCTGCATCTTCCGAAGTATAGATGCATAAAGGATGTTTTCGAACATGTGCATATGTGTGAGATCTTTTGGTGCACTAAAGGGATCATGGCTATTGAGCATAAGGCAAGTCAATTTGCTACTACATTATAGGGACGTCCACATAGCTGGTATAGGAAGTTTGACCCTGATCAAGCTTGCATGGATTATGCAGCATTGAAAGATGTTTTCTTGAAAGAGTTCTATATCCCTGAGTTTGAGCATAAGAGTATTAGTGCACTCAAGGATATCAAACAAGGAACTACTGAGAGTGTATGTGAGTATGATGCTCGTTTTAAGACACTTTTATCTAAGATATCTTATGACATTCATGCTAGCCAACATGCATAGTGGTTTGTTGGAGGATTGATTACACCTTTTAGAAGGGCACTGTCACATAAGCACATACACTGATCTGTGCAAGAAGCACTAGAAGCATCTTTACGTGTTGAGGTAGTTAGGAGCATTAACACTAGCAGTTATTCCTTTCTCTAGAGGCACAGATTACAGCTATGGCAAATCAGTTAGAGAAGCTATCAGATAAATTCAGCCCATGAAACACGCCCCAAGAATTTGGTGTACAAATTGTGAAGTGGAAGGTCACACCAAGGAAAGTTGCCCTCCATAGATTTGTATGCTCATTATTGTTGGACTGTGAAATTTTTCATTTAAATCATGATGTTAGTCATTATCCTTTATTACAGCATGTGATAAGAAAGAATGTTTCTTGCTTTTAGTAAAATTTGTAGGTCCACGACCCATGATACTGAGGATCGTTCGACTTGATTGGTCAGATACAGGATGTTATAGACCTTGGGGGTATGACAGAAAAGTATATCAGATAATTCTAAGGGTAAGAATGAGCACCAAGATCAAGATCATAATCCAACATGCACTATGACAGGAATGAGGGAAATTTTGAAGGAGGTCGTGGAAGGGGACGTGGATATCGTGGTGGATATGGAGGATGGGGCCATGGTGGAGGAAGAGGTGAGTTCCCTCTTGGAACATGTTATACGTGTGGATCTCTTGACTACTATAGGCGTGAATGTCCTCAAAATATTGCATGTTCTTTCTGCAAGAAGAACCATAGCTATGAAGAGTACCCGGACTTTTTTGAGCATCTGAATATGCAGCATGCAAGAAAACAAAGGCGCTGGATGGTTAGAATCTAGCACGTGATAGAAGATCAATGGATGCTCAAGATAGTAGAAGGACCTAAAGCATTGACAGTAAAGATTACTACATGCACTGAAGCGGCACGCACGAGAGAAGCATTACACCAGAAGCCTATGATCACCAAGGAGGAGGTTTTGCATGCAAGGTACCTAGATCTTGCTCATTAGAAGGAGGTTTACCAGTATACCATGGAATTACTAAGGAATATTTAGGGTGAGATACAGTACTTAAAGTAGAAAAAGAAAGCATCATAGATAGTCCAAACTGATATCGGTAATCTTTGAGAAGCATGCAAAATGTTGCATTGGGAGAACATTATCCCACTCTAAGGAAGTTGGTTAAAGGGGAACACTCTACGCACAAGTCTTGAGACTAGATGACAGATCCTGCATGCAAATCTTCCCCCTGATAGCATTGACTATGAAAGGGAAATTACTCTGAATGATGTTGTGGATGGGTGGCTGTTGAGCAACATATTGATTGATACATGTGCGGAAGTAAATGTGCTTACATTAGATGCATGGGTACAAATGGGGAGGCCTCCATTACAGCCATTACTGGACTAAGGATACTCCCATAGGAGTTTTGAAGGATGCATCTATAACCATATAAGGGGCCAAGTTCACTGGGGATTTTGAGGTATTAGCACTTGCAGAAGCGGACAATTTTCCAGGATTCCTTGGATTCCCTTGGTGTTATGTGAATAATGCTGACTTGAGATTCAACAAGGGGTTTATCAGCTTTGAGAACAAGGAGGAAAGACAAAAGAAGGCATCCTACAGTGGGAGGATTCTCATTCTATTATGATACTATGAGTATTGCTTGCGAAAATTGGGATCATGGTACATATGAATTAGTAAAGCGCGAGGTAAAAAGCGTGGTTGCGTGCAAGAATGGACTTTGTTCGGTCCGATGGATGGGTGGCACAGTACCTTGGTATATAGGGGCAGAAGATCTTCCTGCATTTTTGAAAGCCATATCAAATTAAGAGAAGAGTTATGCTAGCATATACCTTGCATAGGACAGCAGCGCACTAGTGGGTAGTCCATAGAGATAGTCTTATAGAATGGGAAGAGATTGGAATCACCCTATCTATTAGGTTTGTAAGGAACAATGCACCTACGTAAATCTGCACTTATCATGGTGATCAACCTGTTCAGCATCACATTCAGCAGTGTGAGAGACTCTAGACAGTAGGACAGGAAGCATTACCACCTTCACTCTAGGTGCATAGATTATACTCTACGCTACAAGGGTGCGCACGTGCCTGGTATGTATATGCAGAACTATATTGAGAGACTAGAAACTGGAAAAATTTGACTACAAGGATGATCCAGACCTTTGACTATGTTTCTTCTCAACCTCCAATAGAAGAGGCATTAAAATTTATCAAACGCTTAACTATGGGAGATAGTGCAAAATCATAAGAGCATATTTAGGAATTAATTGGTGAGATAGAGTTCGGAGCACATTTTGAAAAGGAAGACGAAATGGACTTCATACTACTTCAACGCGCTTGCCTTGAGAAAGAGAAGGGAAAGATGGTTTACATCATAGATGATGAGGAAGTTGAGAACCTGGATATTGAACGTTCACAAGGGGTGCGCGAGGTCTTGGACAGTGCAGACAAGGATACACATGCCTATCACGAACCCATGAAGACAAAGAAGGTGAATATAGGTTCAGAGGCTGAGCATAAGGAGGCCATAATTGTAGACTACTGGTCAAACTCAAAGGTAGCAAAGATCATTGAGTTACTCAGGGATTATCATGACTTATTCCCTCGAGGGTATCATGAACTTAAAGGCGTGCATAAATCACTTGGGGAAATGAAGATAAATCTTAAGGATGGTGCACACCCAGTTAGAAAGAGGCCTTATAGAATGCATCCTAATTTGCGTGAAAAGGTAAAAGAAAAAATTGATAAAATGTTGAATTCTGGAATTATCAAACCCCTTGATGAGTCATAATGGGTTAGCCTAATGGTGATCGGTATCAAGAAGGATGGCTGAATTAGAATATGTGTGGACTATAGGGAGTTGACTGTTGCATGCATCACCGATCCATTCCTGATGCGATTAACTGAGGAAATACTGGAAGGCGTGGCAGGAAGTGAAATATATTCCCTCACAGATGGGTTTTTTAGGTATCATTAGGTTAGGCTTGCTCAGGAGGATCAAGGAAAGGCAACATTTACTACTGAATGGGGTAGTTTTTCCTATATTGTGATGCCTTTTGGATTGAAAAACGTGCCTGCTGTATTCTCACGTAAAGTTTTTCAGGAATTCAAAGATTTTATTCACAACTTTTTAACAAGTCTACCTAGATGATTAGATAGTATATGGGCTTGTGAAAGATCATTGTGACAATTTGTGCTTAATGTTTGACCAGTGCAGATAGTTGGGTATCTCTTTAAACATCAAGAAGTGCATATTTTCCACACCATTTGGAATACTATTAGGACATATAATCTGCAAGGAAGGTTTGATCATTTATCTAGCTAAGGTTGCAGTCATTTTAGGCCTGGAAGTGCCTACCAGTCAAAGCGAGGTGTGTAAATTTTTAGGTCATACAAGATATTATAGAAAATTCATCAAATGGTATGGCAAAATTGTTACTCCCTTGGAAGAGTTATTGAAGGGGAAAGGTACATTTTATTGGGGAGAACCACAGTAGCGCTCATTTGAGATATTAAAAGAGAAACTTACTATTGTGCCCATTCTACTCTTTCCCTCATGGGATGAACCATTTCATGTGCATGTGGATGCCTCTAGCATGGCCATTAGCATTTTGTTAGCTCAACTTGGAGAATTTATTATCGATCATCCATTTTTTTTTGCTAGTAGGAAGTTGACTCCTACTGAAAAAAATTATACAACTACAGAGTGCGAAGCTTTGTCCATGATCTATGCATTGCACAAGTTTTGACAGTACTTGTTACCAACACCATTTGTGTTTTATACAGATCATATGGCATTGAAGTACTTGGTAAACAAGCCCATATTACAGGGGTGCATAGGTAGATGGGTACTCTTATTTCAAGGGTTTGATTTCACAGTTGTGGTGAAGCCAAGGAAAAGTAATTCTAGACCAGACCATTTATCTAGGATCAACTCAAGAGAGGAAGCACAAACAATTGAAGAAACCATGTCAAATGCATAGTTATATAGGTTACAACATGTGCCATCAGAATTAGAAGACATTGTTGTCTTTCTGTGGACTGGTATAGCACCAGAAGGAATGAAGGCATTAGAAAAGAAACAACTTGTTATACGCGTGGCATTGTTTATGTTAATCATTGATGACCTCTACAAGTTAGGAAGAGATGAAGTATTACGTTGTTGTGTATTAGAGCATGAGCGCAAGGATATTATGGAAGAAGCTCGTGGTGGTATTGCAGGAGGTCATCATGCAGGTGATGCGACTGCCCGTAAGATCCTAGTTGTTGGATTATGGTGGGAGACATTGTATAAAGATTGTAAAGAATATTGTAAGGCATGTGATCATTTTTATCGCTTGGGGAAACCAGGGCAAAGAGATGAGATGCCTTTGAGACTAATTACTAGTGCCAAACCGTTTGAGAAATAGGCCATTGACTTTGTAGGACCTATTTCGCTAGCCGCGTGTTGGACTGGATCACTCTATAACATTACTTGCATAGATTATCTCACACTGTGGGAAAAAGTAGCAGCTACAAAGGATTATACAATAGCTACAACGGCTAGGTTTCTATGGGAGAATCTTCTTACAAGATATGGATGTCCTTTAAGCTTGATAAGTGATAGGGGTACACACTTTTTGAATGAGACAATTAGGATCCTATTAGATGAGTTTATGGTTGCACACCATAAAACTACACCCTACCATCCTTAGGTAAATGGAACTGTTGAGGCTTTCAACAAGATTTTCAGCCATAATTTGACAAAAATTTGTGATGTTGGAAGAAAGGATTGGGATGAAAAAGTGTCATATGTTCTTTGGGCATATAAAACATCTTACAAGAGATTGAACAAAGCCACACTATTTCAGCTGGTGTTTGGCGCAAAAGCCGTTCTCCCTATCAAATTTATGTTACCTTCTTTACACATTATGTGTGCTGGAGGTCTATTCGATGAACAAGCTTTAGAAGAGCCTATCAAGAAGATGATTCAACTGGATGACCAATGAGTCATAGCATGATGGAGTCAGAAGCAGGAAAATGCCAGGTAGAACGCATGGCATGATAGAAACATAAGGGATAAGAAATTTGAGATTGGACAAATGGTACTTCTTTATGACTCTAAGTTCTTGTGCCATCCAAGCAAGCTCAAAGTACATTGGTGGGGGCCATATGTCATCACTCACATACTTGAAATAGGTGCTTGCTAGTTAGAAGCACTTGATGGAACACGGCTACCTGGTTACTTTAACGAGAGTAGGACTAAGCCCTACTATAAATAATACTTCTTGGTGTTTGTAATAAGATAGTATTTCCCTTTGGATTAGGTTTCCCTTCTGTATTTCCTTAATTTATTTCCTTCATTGTCACTATGCTTTGTCAATTTAGTTGTTATTCTTGTGTAAAGCACGTTTGCACGCATGAAGCTAATTACTATGTGAAAAATGTTTATGCGCAGAGGATTACACATACCTTTAGCATGGGGTGGTTATATTTATCCAAGTAAAATACCATGAGAATTGAAAGGTGAAAGGAATAAGTTGCTACGGGTGCGCTTTAAGTCAATAGAAGATTGCTTCTCAAAAGTGACCAAGGATGGGGATGAATGGAAGGACAATATAACATGAGGTAATCGGAGGCCATGATAACTACCAGAAGAAGGTACATTGATGAGGTACTCAGGCGTAAGGGTGCGCGTTGAAGAGAATTCTGTGACCATAGGGTAGGAAGGTGTGCTAGAAGGTTATAGCTGGGGCGTGAAGATGTATCGTGTAGAATGAACGAATTTGGTCAGTAAATGAGAGGATATTTGGTAGGTGAAGGAGAAATAAATGCATCAAAATTTGAAAAAATATATATAAGGATGGGATGCAAATTCATTTTTACCATTGTGACTAAGAGAATTTGAGGAAAAATCCAAGTGCAAAGAGCTGAGTGATTGGATTAAGGTGCGAAGGGTGTGAAACCAAGTGTGATAAATAGATCTGTGCAAAAAGAAGCTTGTGTCCCCAGTCGTGAAGGGTTTGAGCGAAGTAAGGAGGTAGAGAGGAGTTAGTGCACAAAGTTTCCACCTAAGGCATGATTGAATCGAGCTAGGGTTTCATTCACAAAGTTGTATAATTAAATAGGAATGTTTGCAAAGAAAAAAATGGCACCCAAAAAGGCATCTGTAGCAACAACAAAAGGAAAGAAGAAGGTGGTCGTCGAGGAATAAGAGATGGCACCCAAAAGTGACTTTTTAGAAATGTAATATCCAGAAGGATTCATCATTGGCCAGGAGTGGGATTCACCCATCAGAAAGAGCAAAGCGAGTGAATACAATCACAAGACCACGAATAATAAGAAGGATCTCGATTCCTTGCTCACTGTTAGGATGAACAAGCGTACGGCGGATGACATGCCAATTTTTTATGATGTATATGAGAAACTTGTGAAGAGAATTGGGGTATACCAATTATATGAGCTTCCATATTTAGGGAAGTATGAGCCCTTGTATCAATGGCTCATGAGTAGAGTGCATGAATAATTCTTCTACTTTGCAGGATGCAGAGTTAGAATTTCATCTGGGCTTATCTCATCAATTACAGGTTTGAATGCTGCATGAGAGGACATAAAGAATGATCTCACAGATAAAGTCACGATCTTGAAGACCAGACAGGAGTTGGTATACCTGAAGGGTCCACATGGTATGGATATAGACAAATTGAAGAATTGTCTGGTTGTGCAAGCAACATCACACCTTGTTACAAAGTTGAATGATTAGGAGCGGTGGTCACAGGTAAATACTATGTGGTTACATGTTGTGTGTAAGATGTCAGAAGGAGAAATCTACAATATTGCAGGCTATATTGCAGAACAAATAGTTCAGGAAGCACGCACCGAAGGGAATATCAGCTTTAGGGTTATTCTACTATCACTATTAGTCATGGAAATTGGAGTACCATACAGAAGGAAAAATTATGGGAATACCCTGGAGAATAAGTCACCAGCTGAAAGGTTCAATAAGTATCTATGTAAAGGGGCCATGATAGACGACGTAAAGCAAAGGGTGGAGAAATGGTATGAAAGGCTCCACGTGGCATTTAGAGAAGAGTGGCACATCCCAAAGGACTTACCATAAGTAGTAGGGAAACAAGTCCAGTTTGTTGTATATCAGCATTTCTGCATCGTGCGCTTCCCAATGAAAGATGGAGTCTAGAGCCCTTGGTGTAAATTGCCTTACGCATTCACTGCAAGGTATTTCCAAGCATATGTTCACATATTTACAGACATGCACCGACTGGTATTCAATGCAGATAAGGTAGACTGTGACTACCACACGTTGAGAAAGAGTTATGTGTATCTTAGAAGAAGTGCTTATACTAAGAGGATCATTTCAGAGTTGTTGAATATTAAGCCAATAAGTCTGGTTGTAGCAGATGTAGGGGCATCATTGGTGTATCTTCAGCTAAAGCCAAAGTTAGAGAATAAAAATTATTTGAAAGGTGATTTCACACTTCCAGCACCACCAAAGGAAAATCATACAGTGGAGAACATCCCAGTGCCTAAGCCCACAGAGTCAATTGAAGTGGAGGAGGAGGAGGAGGAGGAGCATGAAGATAGTGGTGTTTTGGATCATAGAGGTAGGAGACATCCTACAAATAAGGGTGAAGTTGACCACATCATTACACCACCTCAGCTACAAGAGGGGGATGGTGAGAACTTGAATGCAGTCCAAGCAAAGCACATATTTAAGAGGGTGTTTAAGAGAACAAGGACCCAAGGTGTTACTCTAACCACGGTGCGTAGATCACCCAGACTCTCTCCATAGAAGGAGGCAAGCATGCAAAGAAGGAGGAAACTGAAGTTAAATGAGGAGGCGGAAGAGTCAGAGGAAAGTGCACCTAATTCTCATACACTTCTAGAGAACATAGAAGAACAGGGTGAGGAATCAAAGGGAAGAGAAGAGGATGAGAAGGGACCAGAGGAGATAGTTGTCGAGAATGTTCAGGACATGGAGACACAAGTCCCAAATTTGGAAGCTAAATTCCCTAAACAAAATGGTCTAGAAGAATGAGTGGGGAACACATTCCACCAACCATGGGGTATGTAAAGGATGCAAGTAAAATTATCTGTGCCCACTTCCAGAGAACGATAGCACATAAGGATTTATTTGGCTGGGAGCTAATGGATGAGGATATGGTGACTGTGTGCACTCGAAAGAAAATGTCATGATCAATGCACACCCACATGGATGAGCCTAAATTTGATGTATGTGAAGATTCATGCATTTTGAGATGGCTGAAGAAGGCACCCCAAGCTAGACACATGACAGTAAAGCCTACTGGCATGTCAGATGAGCAAGTTAGCAACGCATTAGTAAAGGTATTTGTTGAAGTGGCTAGAAGGAACATGGAAAAAGCTGCAACAATCAGAGCGCTGCGCGAGGAGATAAAGACAAAGGATGTGGAGATAGCGCGCATAACACAAGAGAGGGACTTCGCACAGAAGAAGAACGAAGTATTTATCAAAATCACAGAGTAGATTGGGGACAATGTCATCAGAGAAAGGCCACACTTGGAGGCAAAGGTACCACAAACGTTTCCTTTAGCGATACACTATATAGGAAAGTTGGTGGACTTGGTACTTGAAGATGAACCTCTGTGCATGACAGTGCCAAGAAAGTCAAAGCAAGATGCAGAACAAGAGAAAGCCTCAGTGATGCGAAAGATTACATCTTATGAAGGGTTACTGTAAGCGTTACAAGAAGTATTAAAGAAAGCAGACTAGGATTTAAATATTTGCACAGCTCCAGAGGCGCTTATTAGCATAAAGACCCTTGAAGAAAACAATGAGGTCCAGAAAGCAATGAAGGATGAGACATTGGGCCGCATGTAAAAATTTTCAATAGTTAATAAAAAGCACGAGGCCCTGGCAGTAGAACAAGAGCAGCACAAGACTTAGTTGGAAGAGCTTGGGTAGTTAATTGTGCAGAAGATGGATCTTTTAGAAGGAAGAATGACATCAATGTCCAGCGTTGTGTTGGTTCTGCAAAATGAAAAGGGAGAGATTGTGAGGGATGAGTTGGAATCCATTGCTGTGGACATCCTAGAAAAAGCATAACAAGCACTCATTGAATGTCAAGTTTTGGAGGCCGAAATAAAGGAGGAGTATCCAGAATTAATACTTCAAACTGATACAGAGGAGGTTATCTCATAACTTCATAAAAAAAAATTATTTTTCTACATTCTTTCATTCTTATTCTTGCCATTTTTCTATTCTTTACTTCAATGTTTAGAGGAATACCCATTGTCAGGAAAACAATGAGATTAGTGTGGGGTAATGTTGATCAGAGAATACTTGTCAAAGAACACACAAGGAGTCCACGCAGGAGAGAAGGCCAGGATCAAGGGTGCGGAAGTATTGGAAGGACCCGCGCGGAAGGAAAATTCAGCATTCAAGACTTAGCCAATTTTGAGCATGACAACCTATTTTTAGAAAATGGCGTGCAGAACACACTAGCGATGCAGAGACATGTGCACCATGCATTATCTATCTTTGGAGGATCAGATCAAAGTGTTTAGCATGGAAATGAGCTAAGAATAGGATTGACACTTCAGTTAACTGTAAGAGGCCTATAGATAGCACACTTGCATGTGTGGTTATGGTTGTGAACAGCGCGTGGCTATTAATAGCATGAGGCCTATTTCTGGAATAGATAAGCGGTGAAGGGCAAGTCCCCACCCTATATATATGATGTGAGGTACATAGTGGTAAGGGGGATGAGTGTGACGGATGTATGAAGGTATACAGATATACACATATGATTGAATTACTGTATCAGATCCATACGTGCATTGGTATCAATTGAAATTATTGTAAGGAGCTTATATGTTTATTAATAGATGGAAGATATTGGCTTAATCTAAGTGTCATTCCTGTGTGTAATAAATTAGTGCATGTTATTGATTCAATCATGATTATTGTTTAAATCATGTTCTTTCATAGATCTGAAAGTAGCATGCATTATAGAATGATGGATTAGCTATGAATCTATATGTTTCTCCCTTCATCACGCTAACATCCTACTACAGCAAACCTAAAGAGGGACCTGGTACCTTTGCGCGCTTTGGATGAGTGCTCAGTCTAGGTTGAGTGATGTGCCAGCACGTCTAGGGAGTTATCTGGTAAATTCTAGGCTACATCAACTTTGGATCAAGTCTTCAAAAAATATTGAATTTCTCTAAAGGTAGTGTTTTTGTAGCATCATTCCTCGATAAATATAACTCAAAGGTGACTACATTTGTATGTACACAAAATAGTATATCTATTTTCCAAAATCTCTCAAAACATGTCTATTGTATAAGATAAAATGTGACCACTAAAGAATAAGACAAATACATCCTATTCATTACTTTTAAACAAGACATGAGTATTTTACTATACCTAAATCAACTTACTAGAATAAAATTAAAGAAGGGGAAAGAGGATGTTACATTAGGTAAATATGATACATATTATAATCTCATCACCTCCCCCACACTGAGCAATTTGAAGGTCCTCCTACATAGTGATGTCTTTCTCTCTACAAATTCAATTCCCTCAAAAGTTGACAATAGTCATATTATCATCCTAATTCTTAAAAATCATTACGCCCAAACTTAACATGACATTATCCCTGACACTATGTGGAACAAATTTTTTTAGAGTTGATTTTGTACCAATGCATCTAGTAATAGGTACATGACTCTCACCATGTTAAGTAGAGGGAGAAGATGCAAAAAGTGGGTTTGCACTAGTGCATGTAGCAATAGGATCATGTCAAGTAGAGGGAGAAGGTGTGGAAAGTGAGTGAGAAGTCAAACCCACAATTGTAATAGGAAAATTTACTAAGAAGTGTAGGACTTCTATAAATTTGGTTAATCAATGTCTAAAAATAAAGTTGTACTAAATAATTTTTAATTTGGATTAAATTTATTAAGTTTCTCTAAATTTGTCAAATGATGCCTAAATTTGGCTAAACATTTATCCTACATTGTACTAAATTTCATAATTTATTCATCTGAACTATTACTTGCTCCATCTTTAGAATTTCACATTAATTTTTTTCACTCCTTCATTCCTTCCTCTTGCCAATGATTTCATCTCCCTTCCTTGGGTATTCCGTTGTTTTACCCCCCTTTAGTTAGTATTTTACCTCTTATTGAAAGCTCTCATCTCCATCTTATTACGGATTTTTCTCTCCAATCCATTTATAAAAACTTTTTAAATTTTTGACAAAATCCACTAAGGACTAAAAAATGTTTTTATCCCCCACACACACTATTTCCAATAAAATGTATGTAAATTTTGTTTACAAGAAATATCATACCAAGACTCTTTGCAAGACAAAATGTACAAATAGTATCTGTAAAAAAAAACTTTATGTTGTACCCCACAATATCTTTCTTGTCCCCACATTCACTATCTCCCTTATGTATTCTATTCAAAGACAAAAAAAAATGGAACTACATATGCAACTATTTATAATATTTTAGGATTTTTTGTCTTTTTAAATATTTTTGTTTCGCGTATTAGTGTGATGTGAATTATATCATACCATACATTGTATTATTTTTTCTATCACACACATTTCCATAATGTAAAATTAATCATTTTGCTAACATGATAGTAAAATTTAAGGTTGAAAGTGTACTTTGGTAGTCAAATTAATATCTAGCTTAAATAATCCATTTTATATTGACATAACACACTATTACACTAAGCAATTAAAAATTTAATAGCAATAAATACACTACCTAATGTTCCCCTTAGTTGTTTGGTATACCAAATGGGTGTTAATGGTGTCCCGTAGATGTTACGTGTGTTGAATGGGTGTTTAGTGTGTCCCTATATGGGTGTTTAGGATGTCATATGGGCATTTAGTGTGTCAAATGGGTTTCAATTATGGCACATGGGTGTTTAGGGTCTCCATTGGGTATTAACTATGTTGCATGGGTGTTTAGTGTGTCACAACATTTGTGTTATGCATGCAAAACTATGGTTTAATATATTACATGGTCTTTTAAGGTGTCTCATGAGTGTTTAGTGTTAAATGGGTGGTAAGGATGCCAAATGGTTTTTATATGTGTATGTAGTGTGTCAAATGGGTGCTTAGGGTGTTTAGTGTGTCAAATGGGTATTTACGGTGTCACGTGGGTGTTTACAATGTCAAAAAGGTGTTTAGTGTGTCAAATGGTTGTTTAAAGTGTCACATGGGCATTAAGTGTGTCGCATGGGTGTTAAGTGTATCAAATGGTTTATTTACTATTTCAAATGGGTGTTTGGCATGTCTTATGGGTGTTTAGGGTGTCCTTTGGGTTTTAACTATGTCACATGGGTGTTTAAAGTGTTCTATGGGTGTTTATGGTGTTGCAATTTACGTTTTATGTGTGTCAAATGGTTGTTTATGGTGTCAAATGGGTGCTTAGAGTGTTTCATGGGTGTTTAGAAAGTGTAGGGTGTTGCATGGGTTTTTAAGGCATTCCTTGGGTGTAAATTGTTTTATATGTATGTTTAATGTGTCATATATGTGTTTAGTGAGTCATATGGTTGTTTAGGGTGCTAATTGTGTTAAATAAGTGTTGCACATGGGTGTTTAGGGTGTCACATGGGTGTTAGGTGTTTCACTTGGGTGCTTAGTGTGTCACATCATTATTTAAGGTGTTTAGTGTTTAGAATGGTTGTTTGGGGTATCACATAGGTGTTTAGCATTTTAGCTTGGGTGTTCAAGGTATCAATTGGGTGACAAGTGTGTCCCATGAGTTTTTAGAGTGTCCTTTAGGTGTTAAATGCATTTCATGGGTTTTTATAGTGTCACAACATGGGTGTCTCTTAGGTAATAAGTGTGACGCATGTGTGTTTAGTTTGTCACATATGTGTTTAGTATGTTGCATTGGCGTTTAGTGTGTGACAATGTTGTTTATTGTGTCACATTTGTGTTTAGTGGGTCACATAGGTTTTTAGGGTGTCACATGGGCGTTTATTGTGTCAAGTGCGTATATATGGTGTCACATGGGTTTTAAGTGTGTCACAACTTTTGTGTTTAGGGTTTCACTTGGGTCTTGAGTGTTTTGCATGGGTGTTTAGGGTATCTGAACATGGGTATTTAATATGTTGTAGCATAGTTTTTTATGGTGTTGCATGGGCATTTAATATGTGAAATGGAATTTTAGGGTGTCACATGAGTGTTTAGTGTGTTGCATGGTTTTTTATTGTGTTGTATCTAGGTGTTTAAGGTGTCACAAAGGTGTGTATTGTGTCAAATGGGAATTTAGTGTGTCAAATTATTTTTTATGGTGTCACATAAGTTTTTATTGTGTCACTTAGGTGTTTAATGTGTAGCATATGTGTTTAGTGTGTCACGTGCATGTTTAGTGTGTCGAATAGGTGTTTCAGGTGTCGAATGAATAGAAATATTACTTGCATTGAAATATATTGACTTTGAAATCCATTATCATATACATCAATCCATCGTTTGTTGGCTATATACCTACACTTATTTCCCATGTGATGAATGAAAATCATGCAACTAAATTGCTTTGTAAAATGAGAGGTGCCTAGTATAATGTTTAAGGGTCTTATTTATAGGAGAAATTCAAAATCCAACTTCAAACTTCAAGACTGCCTAACTTAGAGATAACGCACAAGTGGTTGACACCCATAAGTGGGGAATAATTTTTAAAAAACAATGTCTTCTAGTGTTTCAAAAGGTGTGGCGACTCATGGTATGTGATAAAGGATAGTGCAGGAATCCCCACAAAATTCAATATCATAATCGTCAAATTCACCATGTGTTTTTCTCCAATTACATAACTTCCATTATTTAAGTTCTTCTAGTTGATGGCCAACATAATTCCACCTTGTAAGTACATCTTGGGATAAATTAGGCCATGTGCCTTCTAGATGTGGATGTATAACAAGGGATAAATTGTGCTATTATCCTAGGTAGGCTCTCCATAAAATCATAGGGAGGATTTTTTGGATCCATTTTTTTGTGATGACATATGTACTTTTGATTCGTGAGTCCATGATGAAGAGGACTACCATACCTAACATAAAAAATCATATTTGTGGCTTCCATTTTTCTTTATGACCATTCTTCATCAAATATTTTCAATGTTAACCACTTTTCCATATTAGGTACAATCGAGTATGGTGAAAATGTGATGCAAGAGCATCATCTTATGCATAAAAATTTTGGTTTGCATTTTCATTTTTGGTTTGTAATAGGCCTATTAGGAGCGTTTAGAGTTATCTTTAGTCTTATTGGGACCTCCATGAGTAATGACTCGCTCCTATTGAAATTTCCCTAAAAAATGGAGCCTTTGTAAATTTGCATTTTGAAGGTGCTCATGAAGAAGGTATATTGTAAACATGTAAATAATATCATTATAAAAAGGCTAAATAAGCCTTATGAGGGAGTAATTGAAGTAACCACACCTTGTTCTAAGCTATGGTCAACTTAGTCACCATGGATAAGATCCCTAACTACCTTATTCATCATAAAAAGAGAATGATTTTCGAATAAGGAGTTAGTTAGCACTAATAAGGGAGCTTTGGAAGAGAGAAGCTCATTAGAGAAAGAGCCATTAGGCTTAGGGAATTTGTACTTACATGGAAGAGATCAATAAAAACAAGATTCCTCGTATTAGTGTTATGAAATGTTAATTTTTTTGTTGATTATATGCATGAATAGATTCTTTTTTTCCCTATGATGACTAATACTAGGACTAATAGACATAATGGATTGATTTACTATTGAGGGATGAGTGTGTAGTAAGAAAAGTGAATGTACATATCTATGAAGTTTTGTGAACATTGGATAACCATGAAGTATAGTCAAGAAAGGAGTGAAAACAGTGAAAAGGAATTTCTTGGTGGATAAAGTACTGGTAATATCTCTTTATTTACATTAAATGTGTCCTTGCATGATGATGAAAACCAATTGAAAATACTAATAACTAAGAATGAAGATTGTGTAGCGTTTGGATTATAGATATCTTTGATTTATGGAATAATAACTTGTGTTTAAATGCAATTCTCTGTGGCACAATCGATACATGGTTGATTTGGTAGGTGTTGATAAGGAATAATAAATTTATTTACATTTTATCAAGTCTATAAGAGATGATAGAGTGGGTATTGGCCTTGGAAAACTTTTTTTAAAAGAATCCTAAGCAAAACAACTTAGAATCACTTTGTGTCTTGGACTAAGACTCCATGAATTTGTTGGTATGAATACATTGGTAAGGTATGCTTGATTCATATGGTTTTTCAAGGGTATCAAAGGACTATCACAAGATGGAGAAATCTTGATAAGCCTTGGAATTAGTGTGGAAGAAAGCTAATCACAAATAAATGTTCTCGGGACAAGACCCTGCCTAGGGTTTCTGAACATAGAAAAAGTGATCTAAATTGAAAATTAACAAATGGAAAATCTTGATACTATGTCGGTATAATTTAGGGCATGGAATAGAGTTGTGATATCAATTTTAGAGTGAAATACTAAAGGAAAATTCCTAAAACCCTAATGGTACAACCTGACGGTGTGTATTACCCTATAAAGAGGGCTTAGACTAACAAAAGTTGATTCTAAGGTCAAATGAGCCATTTAATAAGTTTGTGAAGTTGTGTCTCCTGATGGAAGTGGTGTGGTGAGGAGGATGAAGGTGAATTAAGGTGTTAAATATATCTTTAAGTGACAAAAGGAGGAAATCTTGGTAAAAAAAAAAGCATATACAGTTTAAGGACACTGTGACAATAAAAAAAAATTGATAAAGTTGTGAAGGAAAAAAATTGTGGAGACTAAAATTGTTAGTGATTTTGTTAGGAGATTTTTCAACCTAAGAAGGTCAAAGAATTCAAGAAGAAGTATCCAACTGGATTGGTAAGTGACTGACTTGTGCATGACAATTAGAGGATCCTAGGAGGACCTAATGAAACTAAGGGATTAGGAGTGTTCTAATGAAAGCATATGATGGAGTTGAATAGTACATGAGAGATATTCATTACAATGGAGAATGGAGTAATAAGGACTTTCAAATGATGACATTCAATGGAGGAAAAACAAAGCAAGGAGATAGTTAAGCATTCAAACCAAGTAGGAAACCTTAAGAAACTAAAAGTGGGATGATAGCAAGTTGATGAGATAAGGGGATGGAAACTTAGTAAAATGCTTGGGTATGTTGTAAACAATGATTTGAAAGTGTGTCAAGTGGTTATAAGCAGTGGGGGGGTACAAAATCCTAATTTAGTCCTTGAAACCTTAGATAAGCCTAAAGAAGACCTAATAACAAGGTGAAAGGTGAGTTGGGAATGCTAGAGAAAGGACTAAGCCAAGAAAAATTACACAAAACACAAAAAGGATAATGGGTAGCTGAAACAATTGACACTTTTGCATGGAAGTTGGTAGTTTTCTCAGAACTCGGTGATTTCTACAGAACCAAAGCTAATTGAGAGAGATGTGTAAAAACGGTAAAAAGTGAATAAAAGACAATTGGTAAGGAATTTCTTGATGAAACTTTATAGGACCTCTAAAAGGATTACTGGGTATTAGAAAATGTTACCAGTGAAACTTGATTCATAGTTTTGTGTCATTTTAGCTCAAAATGTACTTGTGAAGGGCTAGTAGTAAGGATGGTAGTTTAGAAAGAATTAGAGTAACGAAAAAGTGTTGAAACATTTCAAGCATATGGATGATGTTAATAGGTGAAATATGAAAAGTGTAAAGTGTTTCCATGATTTGAATTAGTTGTATATAGTTTTTTATGAAGAAATGTAATTTTTAGCAATAGACTAAAAGTGGAAAATTGGATGGATTTTCAATTTTGTTTGCAAGTGATTGTTCTAACTTGTAATTGTTGTTTGTTTGTAGGGGAAATTTCTATCTCCCCTCCTAAATGACATCTAAAAACTAGTAGGTAAAAGTTTAGGGGGTCCTACTTTACAAGAGAAGATTCGTTTTCTTCCTGTAGCAAGTTTTGATAAACTTCAAGGGATTTGTGGTAGTATATTATTTGAACCAAAAATTCCTTCATGTGACTGTATCTTAAAAAATCTTCATGTACACAAGTTAATTTAGTGTTTTTAAAAAAATCCATCTAATGTTCACGTACACAAGTTAATTTAGTGTTTTTAAATACGTTTTTGTTATGATGTCAACTTAAACACTCTACTAACATCATCTAGTAAAATTTAAAGTCAGAAGTGTAATCTAACATTCAAATGAATGCCAATTTTAAGTCACATCCATTTTGTATTAACATCTCACACTATTATACTAAGAAATACAAAATTTTAAAGTATGATATACACTTCTGAGTATAACCCTTGGGTGTTTAGGGTGTCACATGGGTGTTAGGGTGTTCCTTGGGTGTTAATTGTGTCACATGGGTATTTAATGTGTCACATAAGTGTTTAGGGTGGATCTTGGGTGTTTAGTGTGTCAAATAGTTGTTTAGGGTGTCAAACGATTGTTTAAGGTGTCACATGGTTGGTAATTGTATCACATGAATTTCTATAGTGTCCCTTGAGTTTTAAGTGTGTCATAACATGGGTTTTAGGTGTTTCATATAGTTTTTTACTATGTAAAATGGGTGTTTAGGATGTAACATGAGTATTTCGGGTGTCGCATGGGATTTTAGGGATTTTATTGTGCCAAATGGTTGTTTTATGGAGCTAGTTTGGATCCCTAAAGGTCATGAATCATTCCACAAATTGTCTTGAAAACACATCTTGAATTCCTCCAAATATATTTTTTTTGTAACATCATCCCTCAAAAACTCTAACTCGAAGGTGGCTACATATGTATGTACATAAAATAGTATATATTTTTTCTACAATGTCTCAAAACATGTCCATCATAGAAGGCCCAAAGTGATCACTAAAGAATAAGCCAAAAACATCCAAATTATTACTTTTAAACAAGAGGCAAGCATTTTATCATACCTAAATTCACTCATAATCAAGTTAAAGAAGAGAAAATAACAGAAACACAGACCAAGATGATCCAATTCCATTTGCGGAGTCCAAAACAACATATTGAAACATTAAGGTTTATTTTATCCATTCAATGGCCTTTACTGAATCTACAAGTAGTAAATATCATGGAGCTTATACAGACTTCTATGGTGTTCTCTATGTACCTAAACCTTGGCCGATTACACTATTCAGATCTAGTGGCCTATAATGACTTAGCTTCTCTCAGTTAGATTTTGCATTATCATATGTGCATTTAATAACCGAGCTCTTTTTCCTCTCATCTTTCCTTCTTGGTTGACAATGCTCTACCTAAAATGACGGACTCTTCCCTTCGTGTATAGCCACACATTCTAACTTCTCTCTCCTTTTTGTCTCCTTCTAGATGTTTCCAAATCTTCTTGCTCAAAATTAAAGTTGAATTCAAGTTCATGAATGATTTCAACCACTATTCCACCATCTGCATGCCCTTGTTGTGCCACATCAATCTGGTAGTGGGGATTTTCTTCTTGTTATGGCCAACTAGCTGCCCATATTAGGTTTTGTCTATCACTTTCCTGACACATCATGTCAAATTCTAGATCATCTACAAACTTCTTTTCACGCGATCCTTTTCCATATGCGTTCACTCTTTCACACACGAATGGTCTCAAGTTATACATTAACCTCTATCCTTGCACCTTACTTCCTTCCAGGCCTTCTCAAAATATTTACACACCTCTTTAGCAATTTACACAATTACCTAATCCTTCTCTTTATTCTCTACAAACTCCTGCATGCCTTACTCTTCTATGCACCTCTCCAAGATTCCATGCACTATTTTATTCCTTCTTCTAATGTGCACTCCATGTATACTTCACTCTTCTCCTCTCCATTTATTGTGAAAATCCTTTACACACTTCCACACAATCACCTCTTCACTTCTCCTTGTTTCCTTTCTTCACTCTTCGCACATTTCCATCCATATGCACACCCACACTTGACCAAAATCTATTCAACATTACCTTGAACCTGGGATGCTCTTGTATGAAACACCTAAAGTAAATAAAAATTGAGTTTCACCTTGAGTAGACTTAATGAGTATTAGGACGCCCCTTTAGACCATTGGAATAAATAATCCCAGCTTCTTCATCCTATAAGTATGTTTTCGACCTTTGTAATTCTTCTTGCACATCTTCCAATCCTTTATCGCCTTTATATGACTCATCAGTGCTTATCTTGTGTACCTTGGTGAGTTGAAACTCATCACCGCTCAACCTACTTCTCCAAATGGACCTCTCTCCTTGATCCTTTATGAGTCTCATCTTGTCATAAACCATCCACCTCTATCTAAATCCTTTGGGTATTTTCTTCTCTCTTTCCCACTTCTTCTCCAGGGATCCCATCTTATGCACATTCATTCTGCATGCACTTCCTTCCTCCTTTCCTTCCTCTCTTATTTTTTATGCAGTTTTCCTCTTTGCACATTCTCCTCATGCGCATATGTCTCCTTGTGTACTTGTTCTCTTCCTTATTAGTTTATCCCCTTTTGTTTGTGTCATTCCTTCTTCATTGATATCATCATTGCATATTTATACCATGCAAGTACCACCTTCATCCCAAAGATATATTTTTAAGATCCCCTCACTTTTCTTGACCCATGTATCAATAGGATTTTTTCTTGTTTGTACACCTCTCCTCCCCTATGCTTCGTAGCTTGTCTCAGGGTTCATTTTAAGACCCCTTCCAAAAAAACTTAGAATATTTTAGTGAATCTCTGAAATTTACTTTTGAAAAAATGGTGAATATCCAAAAAGATGGTTTGTGGCAAAGGTAATTTGATATGTTCAAAGATTTTTGTAGTCTCGTAAGGTTTCTAGATGTGAACCATGAGTTAGGTTAGACTTCCAATCAAGAAAATGTTAGATGGTTTTTGGATGGACATATATCAACTTAACATTATATAACACTTTGATTGGATGATCGTGTCTTGCCTAGTTTGAGTCTCTCCCTAGAATAGACAAACATGTCTATTTTGTGATTGTCTCTTTGGTACCTGGATGGTCATCTATCCAACTATAGATAGACACTATATCTCACACATAGTTGGTACACAGATGAAAGTCATTATCTTGGTCAGTCTCCACACGATTGGACATGCATCATATCCTAAGTTGTCCCTTTATTTAATCATGACATATCTGGGAAGTCGTCAATGTTGAATTAGACAGTCTTCACACACATAGGAAATCAAATGTCTTAGATCTCTTGAATCCTCTCTTCACCTATCATTTTCTACCACATGTCCTAGATCGGGAACCCTTGACCTATATATATCACTATGAGGTTCATTTCTTTACTTTTTTACAAAACTTCTATGAATCTACAACACTCTCAAGACTCCAATTTTCTACAAAACCATCCCATCACCCATAACAACCAATGTGCCCAAACCTGTAGTTGACCCACCCTTCGGCCCCTCCCTCTCATGCAACTTTTCAAAAAATATTTCAACAATGGCTAGTTCCACAACCACTCCTATAACTGCCCCCAAATTGCAGTATAAAATTCTCATGTGCCCTCAAATCACTACACTAATGAAACTCAAAGAAACACCTAAAGACTGGATGTAGAAAACATAATTCATGGGCTTGTCAACATGCCCTAATTTGAAAAAATGCTCATGTCCTTGATTACCTGATCAATGCTTACAACCCTGTAGATGGAAGGTTTAATGTCATTCTAACTGATCGTACATTTTCATTTGGCGTGGAGCCCATAGACATCCATCGATTAACTAGTTTACCATATCCACACCAGATGGCCATGACTATCAAGGCTATCTTAACTGATGCAGACAAAAATATGTGGAATCTCATTGCAATGTGCAGGTTGATGGTAAGTTCAATTTTATTTTTCAATTATTTTCTTTCTTAATATCAATTGACTATCCTATGCATCTAACTTTTCTTTGTGTTGTTATAAGTTGCAGTTAATCAATCGAAAAAGTGGCCTTGTTATACAAGGTGTTACACATAATTTATTTCTTGCAATGATATCACTCTTTCAATCCAGGATTGTGTTGTAGGGTAGATCCACTGACATTTCGCATTGGGAAGTTTAATATTTATTGTGGACACTAACAGGGAAAATTCAATTGGTGCATGCATTGTCTAATTGAATGCACGTACCAATCGAATCAAAATGTTCCAATATCAATGCATCTGATAAATCGAAGGCTGCATTTTCTTGTACCAATTATCTTCTTGTCTTTCTATCAAGAAGCTTTCCACCAATTGCAGAATGGACAAATTCCAATACAACCAATGAAAAATTGCTATCGATAGGTCTTTCAATTGAAGAACAACATGTAACAATTAATTTTAACAATATAACAATTAATTATTTTTTAATGTAATAATAACAGTAATTTATATTCTGCAGAGAAGAATTGTAGCTGCAATAGCTCACAAGGAGGCTATTGCTCAGGGGGTAAATCCCCTCCAGAGGCTTCTGTTGATTCTGATATGGATTCAGCATGGAATCGACCCCTGGTTTGATTTATTCGACAGAAAAGAGCTAGGGGTTCGATACCTCCTTTAATACCTCCGCCACCACCTTTCCCTCCACAATTTTCTATAGAGTATTTATATTATTATTTATAACTAAGCTACTAGCAGGAATCACTAACAAGCTATCTACTTTTCTATAAGTGTTAAAGTGTTTTAATATTTTTTAAATTTTTTATTTGCAAAACTTCCGAGTTTGACAGTGTAGATCAAACTCAGGATCAGTCACAAATTCGTATGGTCTCTTCTCCAACCATGCTAGGTAATTTATAATGTTTAATTTCTTTTTTTACTTGCAAATATTATATATAGTATTTACAAGGGTATAATGTTTAATTTTGTAATACTTTGCTTCTTGCAGTTAACAAAAAACACAAACTAATTGCAAATAGGCCTCCTCCGATCCCGCCGCCACAGGTGGTACAAACAAAAAGAAAATTTCCAGGGAAGAATATTACATTTCTTGTTGACTCTACAGGAACAGTTCACCATGCAACCTCTGAATTTCTAGGTTTTTCACTAGGTGGTATCCAGAGTGCAACTAGTACCCATATTTTGAACCAGATCAATCTCGATGATGAGTTTTTGGGGTTTGATAGTGTTGACACTGAGGTGGGTAATTATTTTGACACCCATGATATGATACAAAGTACTCCACCTACTCAACCACAAGTGCACAACAAAATATCCTTGAAATCAGATATTCCCCTCCTCAACCAAGTCAAATTCCACTCACAAGATGATCAAAAGATAGATTTTTCCTTCAAAATCTAATATCAGACATTATGGGGGCCACAATTCAAGAATTGGTTATGGAAGATGTGGAATTAGTGTGCAAGTGGGAGTACATGGCCAAATTTTTTGATCAAATAAATAAATACTCGTTACCATAATCATGCTCAAAGGAACTCATTATTCACTATCATAGAGAGCCAACCAGCAAGGCTTGACATTTTACTAAATAAAGCTCAGTCTGGTACAATTTTGTATAATAATGAATATGATGATGAAATTTTAGATATAATGTTAAACAAGTTGGAAAATCTTAATGTTAAAGCCCAAGTGTACTACAACAAATGGGCTAGAGACAAAAATAATGTTTTAATTGCAAATGTAGAAAAAGAAAAAGTTGTGGTAGGTCATTTTTTACACATGAAAAATTGTGAAATTATGAGTATTGCAATAAATTATTTATAACTTATCTAATACATTTCTGTTTTGCAGGAAAAATATGAAAATTTAAAGAAAGAAACAATTGTATTTGATGCACATTTGAAGAATGCTCGCAAAATCTTGAATGCATTTATACAATTGAAAGAAAAACTTCTATTATTAAATAAACAAAATAATACATTGAGAAAGATAATCAAGGAGCATGGGATGGATCCAAAAATATTACTGAAAGAAAAGACAGATGTTGATCCATCACTATTTTCATGTCAGGAGATGTTACGAGGGAGGAGAAGAATATTCTTGCCAATATCAATACCGCAACGCATAGATTTGTAGAAATTGAGAGTTTTAGCACAAAGCATTATACAAACTGAGCAAGCTCTCCTCCATTGCAAGAAGAAGCTCAAACTACCCCTACAACACAAAATTGAAAAAAAAATTAGTTTCACCATGTGACAGGTGTGTTGTCACAATTCCAACACTGGCGTAGGAATTAAAAGATAGTGGCCAGCCAATTTTTCCTTTTTTATTTTGTGGTAGACGTAAGGAAAACTATGACTCAAAATCATAGGTAGAAAAGATGATTCCCTCATAATGTGTTCTTATATGAAAAAAATTACCCAGAAACTTTGAAAAGAAATTGATGACAACCCAGAATTTTGTAATTGTATTGGCCAACAATGCTTTATGAAAACATGTATGTATTCATAAAGTAATCCGCCACTTGTTAGTATGTATACAAGTTTAATTATGAATTGGAAACTCTATTTGTAGTTGTGACACATTTTTTGAAAGTTTTGAATAATTTAATATGCACTCTTGTATTCAGATTTCTGCTTTCTTGTGAATGTTTTTTATGTTACTATTTAGAGATGTTTTGCATGGTTTTAGATGTTTGGTTGTGTGTTTGTTTGAGTACAGAAAATAATTATGTTTCATGTAGAGATAAATATTAATCACATAGAGATGGATCTAAATAAATCACTATCCTTCTTAAAATAATAAAACAAAATATAAAAATGAATTTTTTACAAGTAAAACAACATATATAGTCTAGTAAGACCAATTGATACTTATTCGATATGAAATATATAAATAATCAAATCATTTTGTCAATAGTGTCTAGAATGTAGACAAGAAATTAGGACTCTAGCAATTGAAACAACACTGGAGTAACCCATTCTTCATAAGTGTCCTCGAATTCTACTGAATTGGAAGTGTGTTTGGTGGATATGTTCGGATCCCCCACATCAGTCACAATATTACATACTCCTCTTCTTTCTATGAGTGAATTCCATAATCAAGTGCTCTTTCATAAGGAAAATTTTCCACAGAATAACTTGAAACATACAATCTCAGACAACTTTCTAAATTTCTATCCAATTTGTTACAAACTTTTGATTTTACGAAGGATAATGCACTGAATACTCTTTCATCTTCAACATATCCCAGGAATCATAGTTTGGCACAGTTCATATAGTCAAAAATACTTACTGAAATCACCTCACAAAATACTGCTTGAATAAAGCTTCTTCCAAAGCCTTTTAATGGAACCATTTTCTATTGGCTCATCTAGAAAATGAAATTGTTTTATCATAGTAAGAGAAAAATGTTGTGACTGAGAACTCAGTAACTTATTTTGTAAAATACCTTCAACTACAACATCATTTATCTCTTCACACTTACAGAAATGTTCCATTAGACTATTCATGTATTTTAAAAATAAATTACTGATGGACATTTTCAGTAATGCCACCAACTGTATTCCAAAATAGTGGATTCACAACTCCCATTGCTTCAAGTAATTTATCTTTTTTAAATCATTCATGGATCTCCATAGATAAAGATTGAGAAATAATTTTTCAATTTATTTCACATGTCACATAATACTTTTTCATATAAATTATGTGTCACTCGTACTTCTTCCAACTCTGATCCAACCAAATCTACTCTTCTCTGAAAAGTGTGAAGTGGTATCTCTTTCCCATGAACTATTATACACAAATGATCATTTATATTAAATTTTAAGTAGCAACTTGGATTCTTAAGGTCAGTTAATGTATTCCATATTTCAAAAATAGGTCCTTGAAAACTTCCATCTGACAAATATAAATTATCTAGAGTCATGCATACATGTTTTCTCAGTTGTATGAAGTCAGTAATGTAGATGGAACACTCTTGGGCATGCTTCATCAAAACATTGATCTCATTCAACATTGGAAAAATACCACATAATGTAAGTAAAGTTTCAATATTTGTCAGATGGTACAACAAATCTTTAGCTTTATCTACTTCCCTATGGTATTTATACATAAAACATTTCAATGAAGGATATTCTTCAAATATTCTACAAGTAGGATCATACATGGAAATCCATCTGGTATCTACATCTTTAAGAAGCTTTTTCCCATCTGTCAATCCAATTGTAAATTTTTGAAATTCTAAAAATATTTTTGGACTACTTGAATAATATGCATGCAAGTCACATATGAGCTCCTCCACTCTAGTAACACTTTCAAATGTGCTCACAATTTTATATGCCAGATTCATTCTATGAGCCATGCAATGAATTGTAATCATATATGGTGCAAATGTTGTTTGTATTCTAACACAAAGACCATTTCTGGCCCCCTGCATTACTGTTGCACCATCAATTCCAACACAAACTAACTTTGTGGCAATGGAAAAATCATCCATACCTGTTATATCCTTTAAACTTGACACCACCAATTTGTAAAGGTTTTCAGGAATTGTAATTTTCCACCATTTTATGAATAACTAGGAGATGGGGTTTTCTTACTTCATTTACAAAAGTATAGACATGAATACAAACCCATGAAGTGTTGTCCACCATTGTGACCTCATCAATTGAAAGAAAAATAAACTTTACATTTTTAATAGCTTCTTTCAAATCCTCCTTTTCCACCATAGCAAGACATTTTTCTATTTCCCAGCCACTGTTATCTGACCAATGTGATTGTGGAACATTATGTAATCCAATAACCTGATACAAAATTTTATTATCTAAGAAATCTGAAATAGGTCTTCCCTTTTTCAATATATGGAATACCATAGAAAATTGAATACTTTTGGCAAGCATTTCAGTCTACATAGCTTTGCCTAATTTTGCTGCAATTATTGCCTTTTTCATTTAGATTTTTGAAACATTTTTTTCTTTTTCATACTCTTCTGCATACTTTACATGCAATCATCTTTTTCATTTTTCCATTTATGAGTCCTTACTATGTGCCCATCCTTATTCTTTTTGTGAAATATATATTTTCCCACAGTGTTTTTCAATAATGTCTAATTTGAGTTGCATTGTATGATCTTTCCCTTGTTTCCAACTACATATTTTACATCGACATTGAGTTGGAATATTTTTACCATTTTTTAGCTTCACAAGTTCAATAAAAGGATATTTGGCTGCCAAGTCGAACTTAAAATTCCTTCCTATTGTCCAGTTACTCCTCTTTCTTCTCGCATATTTTTTATTACTTTCTTTAACTTGTGCCTCTAGGTCTTCTATAAGTCTGTTCTCATCAGGAATATCCTGATCATCATGTCTCCTTTTTCTAGAAACAAATATTAGAGTAGAAGCTTCGTCGAGGTCAGTGTTGGATGAGAATTTGATGTGTCTTCTCCTAGTTCGATGTCATCAAGGGAACAGTTGTTTTCATCAATAGGATCATTCTCGAAATATATTAGTTTATGAATGTGTTTGAGAAATGTTTGCATAAATAAGTGTTACAGAAATATAGTATTAATTATTTATATGATTAATACAACTAAATAAACAAGAGTACAAAGAGTAAACATTCAATTTAATAAACACGAGTACAATTTTTCAAAAAGTATAAGGAAAAAACATTATGGAAAATATATGATTAAAATTCTGTAAATTAGTAGATAGTACATACCTATATTTTCTGCAAATCCTGACACCAATTTTGATTTTTTGTGACTGGCCAAAATAGCCAAATAATGTCATCTTACTCTTTTTTAAACTAGTAGTATCCTTCTTACCCTATTTTCCAGAATCCATGGATATGTCACAGATATTGATTGTTGACAAATGGCTACAGGGTTGGACACTACAGGCCTTCATGGTAGAGGGTTGGGTGATAAAGGGGTGCATGACAGGGGGTGGGACGAGTGAGGAGTTGGATGGTAGGGGCTGGTGGCAGTGGTTGGATGGTAAAGGTAAAGGAACATGATGCAGAGGTGCAAGGTGGATGAGGTGATATACAACTTTTCCCCAATTACATACATCAATCCTTATTCTGCATTACTTTATACAAACCAGTAATAAAATTATACACATCTAAATTCTATGATTCTCTATTTTGTATAAAGACAGTTACATATTCCTTCAATATACATAATACAATAAAAGAATACATTCACAAGCACATTTATCTAAATAAGCATAAGATTTAACTTCTTTTTATTAAATTTCAATAGGGATTACATAGTTTTTCAGAAAGAACTTATCTGAGACAAATGATCAGGAATTTGATACAGAATTCCAATGCACACTCTAGTAATAGACACCAGACTATGGCCACAATATTGAGAGAAAATGTTATACACCTAGTGTATATTCACATTGCCTTGGTCAGGAACCATCTGAGGTTATTTGTTGTACCCCCGGTTAGGACACCTCTAATGCCCCTCTCTCTTGCCCACTGTCTGTTTGTAACCTTGTCTACATTTGAATTATTATCCACAAGTTAAATATGAGGGTGATTAAAATTTACTCCAAATTTTTCTTTTCATTTTTCTTTTTCCGCAGTAATGCCCCCCCTTTTAATGTCATATGCCTCTTTTTATAATATTCCCATAAATAGTTACGAACCAACACAACAGTCCCACGTAGTTTCATAAATTTAATTAATCTTCCTTTAGTCACATACGCAGGTATTAACTCCCACATTTTCAATACTTTATTATAGTGCCTTTGTTATATACATGTTGGAAAATTGGCCCCTAGACCTTCTATGCCCATTTTTCCTAAGCTAGCTCCTATTCCACCAGTTACAAAACCACCACTATCTCCCACAATTCAGCCTAATGAGCTAGATGAGTTCAAAATAGCCTTGCACACCATTGGGAATAAGGTAATACAGCTGCAAAGAAATCAATTTCAAGAAAATAGACCATATCAACCACTTGATCAGCCTTATAACAATTTTAGACCTCATGATCAAGGTTATAGGCCTCCATATCAAGCTCAAGGAGTTATTATAGCAAAAAAACCACTTACAACTATTGATCTTAATGTGCCCTCAACTTTTAGAGCCTTAGTTCCAGTGCAACCCCAAAATAACATGAATTCGAATCCTAATTTACAGTACATTGAGCCAAATACAGCATTGTAAACTGTGCCACAAGGTTTTCCTATGCCAAAAATGACACAAGAGGAAGCATATTATTAGGTGCAGAAG
Organism: Taxus chinensis; assembly: GCA_019776745.2. Lineage (NCBI taxonomy): Eukaryota > Viridiplantae > Streptophyta > Pinopsida > Cupressales > Taxaceae > Taxus > Taxus chinensis. The sequence continues at coordinate 718,143,424 of CM034146.1, read as the reverse complement.
AGTGTTTATCTGGGATCACAAGGAGATCCAAATTTTATGCAAGGGCAGCTGGTTGCAACTATGGTAAATTTTGAAATTAGTGATCATGTAGCTCTAAATCAAGAAATTGGACACCAAGGAAAAGAGTTAATTCATTACAACTGTGACAAGGTCAAGAAAGAGAGCTATGAATGTAGATAAAAGTGGTCAAAATATTGTACCAACTTGAAGAAAATCATAATACTAATGATGGTAAGAGCATTCTTTTTTACCCCAAGTACAAGAGCAAGTTAATGTTTCAAAAGTTTAGTTTAACGTAGGAGTTATCCCTTTCAATATTGTTGATCATATGAAGAAATCACATGTTAGGATGACCATGTGGGACACATTATCCGTTCCAGGATAAAAGGATTTTCTTTTCAAATAACTTTCAGGTATAAAAATATCGTCAAAACCAGCAGAATGTATAGAAAGCACATCCAACGTGGTGATGCCAAATGTAGACCAAAAAATAAAAAATTTAAAATAAAACAAGCATCCAAAGAAGCAAAATTTGTTGTTGGTAAGGTAAAACTAGTAAATCCACCTCTTTTTTATCTTTCATTGATCATTGGTGACTCTTTGGTTCATAATTGGATGGTGGATAGTGGAGCAAGTAGCATAGTTATGCCCAAATTGGTTGTGGAAATGTTGGGACTGAAGTATGAACCAAGTGCCAAATGTGTTTTATAGCTAGGGTGGTTCACAAACTAAGACAATAGGAATAATTAAAAATTTGAATCTCACCTTGCATGTTTTTCAAGTTGTAACTATTTTGTAGGATGTCATGGAATAATCAATCCAGTTTTAACCTTTGTCAAATTTTCACATTGAGCCTCATACACCTAGCATGATAAATGCAAATTATGCTATTAATGATGAGCAGTTGGGTGAGATTGAATCTGAAAATCTTCTTGCATTAGAAGGCATTCTAGACTTTTTAAAGGATGAAATGACTAACGAAGTTTATGAGCATGATAATTATAGAGTTATTAAATAACAAGGCCTTGGTGTTTACTGTATCCATGAAGAAAATGAAGAAATTTGACCTATGGAAAAGAGAAATCGGAAGGAGGATGGTTTATGGAATTTTTTTTTTGATGGATCCAAAAATTAGCATGGTTCAAGAGTTGGTTTAATGTTGATTTCACCCAAGAATCAAAGGTATTTTTCAGTTTTTAAGTTTCAAGTCAGTCATTCTAACAATGTATCAGAATATGAGGCACTTATCCATGGCCTTGAGTGGGAAAGAAAGAAAGGAAACAAGAATTTGTAGGTTTATGGTGACAATGAGCTAGTTATACATCAAGTAAGGGGTTCTAATACTTACAAAAATACATTAATAAGGACATACAGACATAGAGTTTGGGACATGCTTGAATATGTTCTTGCTTTCAACATTCAAATTGTTCCTAGAGATAGAAATGACCATGTTGATAGACTTGAAACCATTGGATCTCAGCTTGACATACTTGCAGATATCATAAATGATAAATTGTAGCCTCATATACAGATTATAGTGAGGCCATCCATCCTGGATAACAACTCACATTGGCAAGTTTTTGATGTTGATGCTCACATAGTCATATTTTTGCATGAAGAGGTTGAGTTTTCTTCACAAAATCAAGGAAAACTTCAAAATAGGTATGAAGATCAGATTATGCAACTTAAGACAAACAAAATTCCTAAAGGCCTTGTAACTTTGGAGAACATATTTAGAGAGAATGATGAGATGAAATAAGAAATATTTTTTCTTACTACAAATACAAATCAGTATGAAAGTGTTACCATTCTTGATGATAAGAACCTCAATCTTGGCAAGGTATGTTCAAAATATGAAAAAATGCATTCATTGAGTTATGTAGAGAATATTTTGATGTGTTTGTATGGAATTATAGTGATTTAAGGGGTTTTGATTCCTCATTATCTCAACACACCATCAAATTAGAGGTTGATGCTAAATCGGTAAGACAAAAACAAAGGTTAATCAACCCAAAATTGGAACCATTGATGAGGAAAGACTTGAAAAATTGATTGATTCATTCATCATCTTTCCCATCAAGGATGAGATTTGACGGTTGACCCTACCCATCAAAACAAAAATCTATAGCGTTAAGAGGTTTCAAACAACCTATCTATCTTTGTTAAATGTCTTTTCTTTATTTAATAATGTAAAAAATACATTTTTTTTTGTTATATTTATAAGTTTCAGAAAAATTTCAGGGATTCTATATTTGATATAAACACATTTTTAACCAAATATATTATTTAAATATCTATATAATGTTGCACTTATATTTATATTGAATGTGTATATAGTGATAATGACAGTTTTACCAAATTTTTTCCTATAAAATAGGGATTGGTTGACAATTTTGCAAAGTGTAAAATATGGTTAAAACAGGAAAAAAATGTCCAAAATGGGTGTCAAATCTCATCTTTGTTTCCCATGAAGCATTCCACTTGGGTAGCTAACCTTGTACTGGTAAGGAAAAATAATGGCAAAGTCAGTTTATTTGTTGATTTTTCATGATTTAAATAAGGTCTCACTCAAGGATCACTATCCTTTACCATCCATGGAGTAGATACTTCAACTAGTACTTGGTTCAGAAAGGTATACTTTGTTTGAAGGGTATAGTAGTTATAACCAAATACTTGTCAAAGAAGAAGACCATTTCAAAACAACATTCACAACTACATGGGGCACCTATACATACAGAAAAATGCCATTTGGATTGTCTAATGTAGGTGCAACATTTCATAGAGCTATGAACATGGAATTCCAAGGTATTATTAACAAGTTTGTCCTTGTTTATTTGGATGATATAAAAAAAATCAAAGCTTGCAAGTGATCACTTATCTCAGCTCAAAGAAGTGTTTGAAAGATGTAGAGAATATGGAGTGTCACTCTATCCAACAAAGTGTGTTTTATGTTTATGAGGGTAAGCTTCTTGGTCGTGTCATTTCAAAACATGGTATGAGAATTGATCCAGAAAGAGTAAGTTCCATTCTTGCATTGTCTTTTCCAAAACATAAGAAAGCATTGCAAAGTTTTCTTGGAAAAATAAATTTCATAAGAAGGTAAACTGCTAATTTTGCTTCATTATCAAGGCCATTAACTAACATGATGAAGAAAAATCAGAATTTTACATGGACAAAGGAAGCGATAAACAGTTTTTAAGCCATCAAGAAAGTTATAGCTTCAGCTTATACACTCATAAATCCTAATTTTACAAAAGATTTCATTTTCTATGCATATGCTAATGTTGATACAATCTCGGGGATGTTGACTTGGCCAAATAAAAAAGGCTTGGAGCAGCCAATAGCATTTTTCAGCCAAATCTTGATGGATTATGAAACAAAGTATTATTTTGTTGAGAAGCATGTTCTTTCGATTGTTAGATCCCTCAAGAAGTTTAGGCATTTACTCTCTAATAGTAGAATTCACTTAATGGTTTCTCACCCAAGCATTAATGAATTTTTATAAAATAAGGACATAAGTGAAAAAAATCGGTTGGATAACCAGAGTTATTGAATATGATATCAACATCAAAGTTACAAAGATGATTAGAGGAAAAGGGTTGTGTGAACACTTGGCTCGAGACTTGAAAGAAAGTAAAGAAGTTGTCTTATTGCTGCAAAATGAGCCTGAAGAAGTAGAAAATCAGTAGCCTTCAAGTTGGCTTTCAGACATGATAATGTACCTTCAGCATAGGATGTATCCACTAAACTTAAACAACTCAAAAATAAGATATTTCAAATTGCAATCAATTCCTTTCTTGCTAGTTAATGGTGTTTTATTCAAAAAAGACATCAATGATGTGTTCATGAGATGTATTGAGCTAAGTCAAGTTGAAAGGATACTTGAAAAATTCCATGATGAACAAGGTGGAGGGAATTATTCTACAAAAACTACAACCCTCAAAATCATGAAAGACGGGTATTATTCGCCAAGCGTCTGCAAGGACTGTCATACTTGGGTAAGAAGGTGTCAAAAGTGTGCATTTTTTACAAGAAACTAAAGGCTAGTTACCTTACCATTACATTCAATTTTAGTGGACCAACCCTTTGTTCAATGGGGTTTGGACTTCAAAGGCCTTATTAATCCACCTTTAATCTTGGGGCAGATATTGATTCTCACCACAACTAATTACTTTACACGGTGGAGAAAAGTGGTGGCTTTGAAGGAAGTGAATGAAACAAGTATCTTGGACTTCTATGAAGGTCTAATAACCAGGTTTGGTGTTCCTTCAACCATCATTTCAGATAATTCTATAGATTTCATTGGTGGAAAGATTGTTGCATGGGCTGTAACAAATGGGATTTTCCTCAATACTTCTTCTAATTATTATCCACAAGGTAATGGCATTGTTAAATCAACTAACAAGAATATTTTGAGGATAATTAGGAGGACTACTGATGAAAATCAAAGGACTTGGCATAAAAAATTGAAGGCATCCCTATGGGTTGATAGAATCACTCGCAAGAGGTTAATTTCTAATTCACCATTCAAGCTTGTTTATGGTCTTGAAGCCAACCTACCTATTTCACTTGAGCTTCCAGCCTTGAAATTGATGCACCAAGTAGAATTGATGGAAAGTGAACCAATGGAAGTAAGGTATGCTCAACTCATGGAACTTGAAGAGGTTAAAAATCAAGAAATTAAGTCCATGGAGTTTAATTAAGCACAGATCAAAAGGAATTTTGATAAAAAAGCTACATCAAGGGTTTTCAATGAAGGATATTTAATTCTAAAATGGGATAAGGATAGAGAAAAACCAAGTGCTCATACAAAGTTTGATTCCTTGTGGAGTGGACCTTACATGATTCTCAGTTGTAAACCTCATAACGCTTTCCAAGTTGCAAGGATGGATTGAGAAGAGCTTCTGATCCTAGTCAATGAGATTCATCTAAAGAATTGTTTCTAAAAAAGATAAGTTGACGTTGTACATAGTTTTTATGTTTTCCTCTAAATGTTTTATACACATTCTTCTTCATTTGTTTTTCATTAGGTGGTTGTCATCTTAGTTGGCTAGCCTTGCAGGAGTTTATCTTTCCTCCAAGTGTAGTTTTGTATAGGTTTTAGTTGTTTATTACAAGTTTTTCATGGAGGATTTTCAGTATTTATCAGTGATTTTTGGCCTTAGGCATGTTTGGTCAAGCTTGAGTTAAGGTTTCATATTGCTTTCATGGTTGTAAAAGATTAGATCATAGGGTTCTTTCTTATTAGCAGACGATCAGTTCCGCAGAGCCGCTAAAGATGTGGACCATTTCTAGTCATCTTGGTTGAGGGGTACAAAAATATTTACAATTTTTTTGTTTTGGAAAAATGGATTGCTAATCAATGCAAAACTGGTTTATTATTGATTTTGGATTCCCATTCCCATCATAGGATAACTTTTCATTATGAATCTTCATCAAAATCATGCATCAGCCCTTAAGGGAAAGGCATCTTACATCATAAAAAGACATTTTAAAAAACAACAGGAAATAAGATTTTAGTTTTTAAGTTGTCATTATGGGAGAAAATTTCAGTTATGAGGGTTATTTATTCATTCATATCATATTTTCAGTTTCAGATGATTGGAAAAGGTACAAACAATTCACTATGGAGGTTGAAGAAAGTGGAATTCTCTCGTTTCTTGATGTTCTAATCAAATAGAATGAGGATGAATCTCTTGTAAGACAATTTTATCGAAAATAGACTCACACTGACATATATTTTAGGTTTGACTCACACCATCACCCTTCTTAGAAGGATGGGATATTAAATACTCTCTTTACAAGAGCCCAAAGAGTTTTAGATAATAATCACTTATACTCAAAAGAGAAATACCTCACAAATGTTCTCTTAAGGAATGGTTACAAGAAATGGCGAATCAGATTTTCTACCAAAAGAGCTAAGGTGGGTGTGTTTAGGTCACCTCGATCTTCGTCTTTAGGCCTTGGGGATAACAATAAAGCCTTCTTACCCTACATTTCTGGACTACGGATAGAATTTCCAAGATTTTAAAAAGAAATGGTATTAATACTTGTTTCAAACTAGTAAATACCATTAGAAACAAGCTTTAAAAACCCTAAATACCATGTTTTCCTAATTTAAGAAAAGGGGTTTACTCTATACCTTGTGTGTGCGGAAAAACATACATTGATGAAACAAGGAGATCATTAAAAACGAGACTTCATGAACATTGTAAAGATTTAGTATATACACGGGTTGGAAAATCATCTCTAGAGGAACACAAAGACATAACAAAGCACGCCATCTGCATTAACAATGCAAAATTAATAGCTACATAATCACACTACGCAAACAGAAAATTGTGTGAAGTTGTCAAGATTAAGAACCACCTAAACAACCTAAATCACGATGATGGGTGGAAGCTCAGTTAGTCTTGGACATCCCTTTTGCATATGTTGACTCATCCTATACCCCCCAACCTTGTATGTCAAAATTGTTGGTGTATTTTCTTTCTATCTGACTCATCTGTTGTTGTTGAATCCTTCCTCTCCCTACTTCCTTAATTCTTCACTTTAATTCCCCCTCTTTTTGGTTTTCCCCTTATTTCTAGTTTTCTATTTTAATTTAATTTTATTCTTATTGATTATTTATTTTATCTTTTTACTTTTATCATTTTCACATCTTTTTTGAGGAACGCTATGTCCTTTGGTCAAATCAATTATTTATACTAGTTCATTTTTCATCCCTGATCTCAAACAAATGTTCACCTTAATGATGGTCTAGTACGGGAACCGAAACATTGGTGCTAATCCTTTCTACGCAATGTATCTAGAAGCTTCAATTCTTCATCTAACCCGTAATATGAACTTAAACATTTAATTTACCATTTCTTCCTTATGATTATCTATAAATGTATCAAACAATTAAAGTTTCCAAACATTCATTTAATTATGCAATTACATCAAGATAAAGGAAGCAAAATACAACTCATTGCATAAACATTTGTTTATATTCATAAGGAAGAATTGTACTTTTTTCCCACAAAAGTTTTGGGATATGAATGAAAAGAGAGAATGTATAGAAATATGAAACTGGAAATGTAAAGGGGAAAAGAAACCCGTCATTGCCTATATGGACGAGGCCCCTTTTTTGCAAGTTGTTGTTCCAGTTGACTTCATCAAGTTGTTCCATTATACCTGAAAGAGGAAACATAATTTTGGTTAGAGCTCGGGGTCGTACTGTGCCTCATTATATTTTCAACTTTAGATATACATGCATTCTTTATTATAGAAATGAAAGGGTGTCAAAATTCATGGAACTGAAAAGGAAATGATTCCAAGTACAAAATATAATGGACATGATTTCAGAAGAAAATTATAGTTTCACAATGTTCATCAAAGAATAAAGCACAAGTATATATCAAGTTTGATTTCAAAATCTGTAAATGAAGTAAAAGACAACCATACAATCTTCAAGGTACAGTGCATATTTTCATAACATTTTTTCAAGTATAAATTATCTAGATTTAAAAGATTACTGATTTGCAAAGTGACTATTCAGCATACATAAAGCTTCAGGTCTTGAAATGAATTAATTTGCACAAGAATCAGAATGACAAATTCATAAAGAAGATTATAACATGCCCATAGATTGCCTTAAGCCATATATTTTAAAAATAGAAGCTCTATAAAACAAACTCTAGATTTTCTAAGCTCTCATTAACTTTCAAAGAAAAGTATGTCTTACAGAAATACACTTCTAAATATGATGTTTCACAAAAAACAGGGATACCATTAACACAACCTTCAGATCTGAAAATATTTTTGGTTCTAATAAATCTCATTAAGCCATCTTTTTAGCTTCTGGGCTTGTCTTTTCATAAATAGATTCCTTTCATATATTTGCAATAAGAAAAATTTAAGAAAATAACAAAGCATTGTCAAGTTTTTAGATCAGGAAAACAGAGTTTCAGTTACAAAAAAAATTCAAACATCGTGTAGGAAGGTATAGTTCTCATGAATCAAATTCCAACAATACAAGGTTTCAGTATTGACTACAAGAGGACAGAGTTGTTGTAACCATGGAATGTAGATCTGAATGAGCTTTTTATAGAATCCCAACCTGAGTTGGGTGATGAGGTCAACATGAGATGGAAAATCTTGTATTCACTAAGTTGAAACAACATAGCGAGCTCTAGAAATTAAGTAGAGGAAAACTCAAACTATCAAGTTGATCTATTCAAAAGAACTCTGTTGAGTTATGCAAGACAATGTCAAACTGTGAGTGGTGAAGACATAACATCGAGCTCGCACAAATAAACAATGCATGACTCAATAGAGTGATACGTAGATCCTGAGATATGAACCATAGTGCAACCCCTGGAATGAGTTGGGTGAAACAAACAATGGTGATCCATAACAAAGGTGAGCTGAGAAGCTACACTGCCGAAGTTAAGACAAAGGAAAAACAAGCTCACAACTAAAAAATGGAGGGTTGAAGGCACAAAGCCGAGTAGCAATGGAAAAGGGTCAGGCAAGTTGAACAATGAAACATTGAGCTGTAAAAAGGGCTCAAGATCAAAACTAGAATAACAAATAGTTGTAAAGCGGGTCAAGGTTAATATACAAGGCCAAGTCAATAAGAAAGCATGCCATGCTAAGATAACCCATGCCTGAGTTAGCCGATTATATAACACATCTTTTTACTTCATCAAAAACTAAGAAATTTTTTTGTACCAACTCATTAAATACAGTTAATGTATTCAATGAATTTAACACGTAGCCATTAAATTTCAGCACACAAGAGTTATAAATTCCCTTTAGATATCTTATGCTGAAATGAGTAACTTCATTTACAACAACCACTAAATTATTCAAGCACTATTAAATTTTCTTGTTGCCTTCAATGATTAATTGCTTTCTGCAAATTAATCCAACATTAATTAATGTTTAGAATCCAACCAGACAACCTATGATAACCATGTACAACTGTAAGGGTTTACAGATCTCCCCGATCCCCCTCAATACTCCTCCTAAGCTAATATACCCAATATATTATTTGGTTAAACCTTTGTAAAGGTTAAGAGAACTATGTGTATCTTCATAGTGTAGCCTACTGGGCATGACACAAAAGAAATGGTAACGAACAATACAATCAACCATTTGTAATACTATGGCCATAGTTCTAGGGCATCACGCTTTATGACTGCACATAAGCCACATGAAACATGTCCCTCCATTCACCACACAATCGTCTCAATCATAGTATTGGGATTCTTTTCCGTTCTTAAGTTATTAAGTTCATTGTTTAACAAATTAAGCATTCATTAATGTCCAGTTTTAGTTATTAGGATGATTTAGTTTACTAGGTCATATAAGTAAATTGGTACCCTATTCAAGTGATCTTAAGTACCTTTGTAATTCATTCCTTACCTTCGTAATTTGATCACATGATGATGATACTTAACTATGTGATTACATGTCGTTGTTGTTGAAAGACAACAACCTATTCATATCATACAAACTGATTATATCATCCTAGTTATCTAGGTCAACAGATAAGTTTTATGTTATCTATCCACATTGTATACACCATTTATAATTCTTCCCTTAAGTACACATTCATAGGTTTTGCTTATATTAGGAACATTTCATTTGCCATTTTAATAGTTTGTAACCACCATGACCCACAAAACCTTATGACAATACATTGACTGAACCATATTGGAATACCTATGGAAAAGGTTGCGGATGTGTGATGACTTACATCATCACACATCGTCACCCTTCATGTAGCCATTCCAAGTTGGCTCGATCAGGATACTGTCGCGTTGCTTTGTGCTACATCATTTTTGCCTCAACTAATACATAGTTACATGATAAGGAAGGTACACTCAATTATTATGCATCATTTGCTAATGATCAAGGTACATCAATAATATATCATTAGTTATGATTATCTCACTCGTGTTATCACAACATTAGGTTGATGATACCATTAATATGATTAATCAATGTTCATATCTCTTTTAGTGTATAATGAAACATGTTGTTATAATAAGTAATCTTCAAATGCATCATAACAATATTTATTGTGGTTGTAATAATAATGCCTTGTTTTAACATACGACAATGATCAATCACAATGATAATAATAATCACCAAATGTCAATAATGCATTATACATACATTCTGTAGTGAATTCGACATTATAACACTTAATAAAAACACAAGTACGTTGTAAAACAACAACATATATTTCATATTCATGGAGGTTAAAAACCTCATTAAAAGTACATATCGTCATGACAACAATAATAAAATACAATTGGCTTTTAACCGCCTTTCTTACATCATGTGAAGCAATTTACTTTCGCTTTTAACAATACAAGTACAATTATGATATTCCACAATCAATCAATGTCAATCAAATATAATACATTCATTTCTATTTCACAATGTCAACCTAACAACATAGTTAAACAATATTTGTTGTATCCAACCTTTTATTCTTTTCGCATTGTTTTTAAACGTGCAATTTGAAAATGTTGTAAGTTCAAAAATGTACATGGTCAATTAACAACCGAACTGAAGCAATGGATTTATGCGTCTTAATCTAACCCTCTATTCCATTTCTAATTAATTGAACATCAATTGCATCATTTTACCAAGATAATTATATTACAATCATGAATTAACAAGTAACAAAAGTTCAATGATTCCACAAAATGACTAACCCATCTCAAATTGGCATACATTTGTATAAACTATAAACCCTTCACAGAAAATAAAATTATTGAGCTTGCTTCAATCAATATAATAATTTCAACTGAAAGAGCTACAAATTTTCACCTTATTCGCCTTTCATAAAACTTATTAAGGAACTATTTGTTAAATCCTCAAATAATTAAGCCACGTCTTTCATTCTTATCTACACTTATTATTATATGATTGTTCGTTATAACTTATTATAGGTAATAATGAAAGGATCCAACTAGATAATTCTATCCCTCGAGATTACTTATCAAGATAACAAAAGCAATTCATAGTAGTATGTTGATGAAAAATATTATACACTCATCATATGCACATATCAAGAATCTAATAGATGACATTTAGGTAATAACACTTTTCATAAGTTCCTCCACAAGGTATTCTAATAATCAATAGAGAGAAATACTTTCTCAGTGAGACATTCATGCAGGGTAGTCAAGATATTAAGGTCAATATAACTAACTCCATCATCAACCATAACAATTCCTTTAAGGGAAAAACTATTAACCTTGAATCCTTCATTCCCGTTATGAATGACACTGGCTCATAAACGACTTGGGCTATCAGGGTTCGAATCAAACCATTTTTAATTATTGTACACTTCCATGGCAACTACATTTTTGCAAAATAGAAAATATTTGATGCCAAATCTTCACATGTTAGTTCCTCTAATGGGTATTGTTAATCAAGCTTATTGGGTCATCCCTAACAATTGTTGAATCTTGAATTCTTAGTGCTCAATAAGAGAAAGCTGTCAAAAGATCTTGCATTCAAAATTTGTAAACAAACTCACATACCAACAAAGGAATTTACAGTTATAAAACAAGCTCGAAATACCCAACAAGGCATTTATAGAGCTAATTAAATCAAACCCATTCGAATACTTGTAAAAGACATACATGTCCCAGGTGATGAGCATATGACCCATAAAGGAATTACAATTATTAAACAAGCTCGAATACCCATCAAGGGATTACAGTTGTTAAACAAATATAAATTATACCCATCAAGGGTATTTACAGTTATTAAACGAAGGCTCTTGAGATAACCAACAAGGAATTTATAGTTATTAAACAAGCTTGAATAACCCATCAAGGAATTTACAGTTATTAAACAAGCTCGAACACCCAATTACCCCTTCTCGCAACAGGGTTTAGATTTTTAACAATCTAGACTGGAAAAGTAACCCAAAGATCCATTAAATCAATAAGGGAAGAACCCAACAATATTTCCATCTATTCACCCAACACAGTGCATCCATGTCAAAAATGTAAATACTGCAATGACATCATTTATACATTCAATTAAATATGAAAAATAATAACTAGAGAAGAGGAATAAACTTCATGCCTAGAGAATTTGAAGCATTTTTCTTGATGATCCCCATGGGTTCAAAAACCAAAGAGTTTCCTTATCCAAGTGCCATTTTTTAACTCAAGTACATCAACTTAGAAATTCCCAAAGGTTCAAGAAATATACATTTGTTAAGCGAAAATTCATAACCAAAGCAAAGTTTATTACCCTATTTCCAAACGTGTCATAATATTCCTCAAAATCTCCTCAACCAGTTATCAAGCATTTGCATGTGCTTGTTGATCAGAATGGATCAACAAAAGGGAAGGAAGACCAAAGTTAGCAATCATAAAATAAGAACCCTAATCAACATGCAAATGGGTAGCTTCTTAGAGGGAGATTTTGACCTTTTTCAAGAAATTTAATGAATATTAATTATCCTAAGATGCCACATAGTGGCCTTTCTTATCATCAACATCCGTAGCCACCAAGTCTCCTACTATATTTAGCTAGCAGTTGGCTCGATTTAAAACAATAGTTAGCAAACTCTTATTGAATTTATATGGTCAATCGAAACCTCCATTTAATCCTTAATCTCCATAACATTTTAGTTTATTCAATTCACTTAGATGGTTAAGACCCAAGTGCTTATGGAACAATTTAAACATGCATGACATTCTCAAATGATCTTCGAAGAACCCTTCATAGTGAATATGGCCAATTCACCATTACATAATACTTTGCATGGGTCGATCATATTCGATAATTCCCTTAATTAAATAACCATATATTCATATTATGAATGGTGGGGTTAACCTTTGAGTGGTATGAAGGCTAAAAATTCAACATTTATAATACTATTATAAATTCAATGACCTTCCCCATGGTCAGTAACCAATTCAAATGAACCTAAAATAATTACCAATTTATTTAGCATAATTCTAGATCATCAATAATAATCAAATGCCTCAGATATGGTAAACCCATATCCAATTTAATTGACAAAAGGCCAAAACAATGCCCATTTTTTGGCCCATTTAATAATAATCACAAATGGAGTCTTTCCTAGTCATCATAATTCATAGAATGGTCTAAGATCCATTTGACCATGCACGCGACACAAGTGATCGAGTAACAGGAGAATATGATCAGTTGAAGTGGTTAAACAAGACAAGTAATCATATGATTAGATGTGGTAAATAATCCATTTTCTAAACAAATAGCACCACTTGCATTTTCATAATCTCACAAAAAGTCAACCCTAATATCATATCACGAGTCTTGGCTTACTTTTTCCTGTAATGCAAAGTCATGATCCTATCTTGTACTGATAATAATCGTAACTTATCCAACAGTATTAGTACATTCATGTACAAAAAAGGTTTAAATTTTACCTTCTCCACATATTGAAGCAATATATATGCTTTACAGTGTATAACCATCAACAAAAATGACTACTTCCAGCATTTAACAATCAAAATAGAATTTCATACTGAAGTGATAACAACTAACCAATGATTAGATCAATGCACCTTATGAAATCATTACTTTCAGCAATAAGTAACCATCAATTTCATAGTCAGGAACAAAAACCAAGCAAGCTATCCCAATATACATAATCATTATTTCTGGCCAAGCAATAACTCTTATCAACAACATAGCAAGGTGTTATACTTTACCATTTATGATATCCTCAAGTACCAACAACATAAGTACAAACATAGCAACAAACAAAACAAGAATAAGTTGTAAATTGTTAAATCCTTTATGAATGTCAGGGCATAAGCATTGTTGTGTGGTTGTGCATGTAACTACACATAAGTGTGTATATCCTTTTCAAGGATACACATACACACGTGTAGCTGCATACCCAGCTATGCAACAATTTTTATACCCTACCATTGTAACCCATTCACCATTTTACGACTTATCCTTCCTGATAACAAAAGACAAAAATTGTGGGATGTGACAAAATAACAGTGAGCTATAGTAAACTCAACTCAAGAAAAACAAGGAATAGGTTGAGTCGAGTTTCAAACAAAGGACAAGATTAACAAAGGCACCCATCTAGAGAAAAAAATATGAGTAGATAATAAAAGACAGCTCACAAATATTATAACTTACCAATGTTACAAGACGATGAGCTTGAATCCAGCTCATAGAGTTTCCAAACCAAGTTTCAAAGGTAGAACCACCGAGCCATTTAGAAAGGGGAAAACCTTCCCCTACAGATCAAGTCACAGAATTAAATGACGCATTGTTGGGAGTCCTTAAAATGGTGAGTCTTCAAGATATGCCACAACCAAGAAGAATAAAATCCCTCAACACAAACATCAAGCTCTTCAGTCTTCAGGTAAACCATGCCAACAGATCTAGAAAGCAGATCCTGAGCTAATTCGAACAACACTTGCCTCAAACAAGGCTTACCCATGCCAAAATGAAACACAAATCCAGGTATTAAAATACATTTAGGGTGCATTAAAAGCTCAAGTTGAGATACAAATAAAAATAGTAGAAATCCACGCATATAGCTCACCAAAGCTTACAGGGATGCAAGCTATACAAGGCCACGAGCAGAGCTTGACCCGAGTTGTGGACCCATAATGAACAAGGAATAGGTTGAACCAGGAGTTAGACAGTGAGTTGAAATTCAACACAACCCAAAGGATAGATCCATGAACCATGCATAATAGAACAAAATAATAATAGCGAGGGACACATGCCAGTTCACCCAAAACTCTAGCTCGTGAAGGACCCCAACTCATGCCAAGCATAAACATAAACCATCGAGTTAAGAGCATGAACTCAACACAGAGCTCTTTACACAAGCGAAAAAAACAATAGAAACCTTGAGTTGGGTGAAGCTTACAAAGAATTGATCCATAGAGAAAGAATCATGCACATTTCGAATCGAGATCACAATACAAAAGGATAAAGCAAGAACCAACTCTCTATGTAAGCACAAAAAACTAGAAAAAACATCTCTAAATCTACAAAAATAGTGGCCAAACCAGTTGAAACAAAGTTCTAATGCAAAGCAGTGCAACCCACACAAGCAAAACTAGTGCACAAAAGCATAAATGAGGGCCAATAGAAAAATTCCCATAGTTTCCCTCTCACTAACCAAAGTCTTCCAGAAAGCAAAGAGACAAAATGATGATTTTTTACGGTTTGTGCCCTACTACAAGCAAGTTGACCATGGGTTTTAACCATGGTTAAATTTTGACCATGGTTAAAATCCATGGTCATATTAGGGTTTTAATAATGTTTCCATTACCCACATGCCTGGGTGGGTTTATAATGTTTTTAATTATTACCTTTTGTATGGGATGGGTTTAGTGACTTTTTATAAGTCAAAGGAGATACATCATCATTTTAGTCATGCATGTGCCAAACAAAAGTGGTCCTATAATTACCTTAGACTTTGCTAAAAAATACCCATGAATACCTTAATTTTAGCAAAGTAGAAGTTTGACAAAGAGTTGGAAAACCATGCAATTGGCATTTTTATCCCTATTCACTTCATACATGATAATTATAGTTTTCCTTATTATTAATAAAATTGTATTTATCAGCAAGGGGTTCGAACTATGCATGGGGGTTAATTTTAGCCACGCACTGGTTTTGTTTTCAACTAGCTATTTTTAGCAACTGAGTCTAAAACTAAAGTGTCAAATGTTATTTTTGGAGCAAGTGGAGTTATTTTTTGTTTCCTTTGTGCTATATGTACCTTGATTTTGCAAACAAGAGGGGGGGATTATTTTTTTGTGATACTCGTGTTATGTTGAGATGGTACTATAACACGGTTGTTGAAGAAATAAAGATTGTTTTTCCTCCATATGTAAATTTTTGAAGTGTGTTACAACAAAATTATGGTATGTTTCAGTGAATGATTCCTTTTCTTTGCATGCTCAGGAATTTCAAAACACCTCCATCAAGTAGTTTTGTAAGCTTTGTAGATTATTAAAAGTGCATGTCATCTTGTTTACTAGTTTTTAGAAGTGGAATAGAATCATATTTTCCCTCTCATCCTTTGCAAACAACTTTTTATTGTATTTCATGAATTGAAAAATCCCATCAAATAACATATGAAGTGAATGTTCTCGGGTCTTTAGTAGCCAATCTAGTGTGTTTTGTGCAAGTATAAGTCCCCAAAATGTTGGTGTATTACCTATTTTATATGTTTTTATTACGTTTATGTTTATTTCTCTCCCTTAACCCCATGAGAGAAAATTAGTTTAGGTGATTTATCCTAGAGAAGCAACCCGATTTGGAGGTTCTCCTCAACCCGAGTCACCCACAACTTAGAGGAGTTCCCATTGTATCAACATGAAGTGAAGAGTTGTTTTCATTTCTTCATTCAGGGTGCACTTTGGATTGATAAACAAGTCTAAAAAAAAATTCTTTATGAGCTATAAAACTCCCTACCATCAGCTACATTAAAGGACAAATTAGATATCTCCTGCCATTTTTTGGGACATCCATAAAGGGCCATGAGGTCTTGAATACTAACTTGGGACCCATTGAGGATTGTTAACCAATTATGACTTCCTCTTGAGTGATGTATCCCATTCTAAAAGGTCAACGCCCCCTTGAGGAATGACTTTTTCATGGGATAGGCCTCACATTTTGGTGTTGGCAATAATCTCGGCCTTCTTATTGTCATGCTCTATGTGATTTGACGCCTCCTATGTGTAGGTTGCAAGGTTTGTCACAGCTTAATTTCCTCTAGGGTCATAACCCTCTTTTCCAGAATCTCCAAATGTTGTGTGACCGACACCTTCTTGCTATGTTGCTTGTCCATGAGTAAAAACTATGGAAGGTCCTATCTGAAAACCTCTAAAGCAAAGTAGGGATCTGAAGCTACTGGTGTTTCAACCTCGATACACATGTTGACGTGGCAACCAAAAAAATTTCAAGGCATTAGGCTTAACATGGTCTTGTGGATGGAGAATTCAATGAAGCATGGTTTAGAAGAATACAAAAGGGGGCATCATCCTGGACAACTTGGTTGTGTATGCCAGCCTCACCACATTAGATGTCAAATTCTTGATGTGAAGCACATGTCGATCCTGGATATCAAACACCATTTTGACAAAATCCTCTTCAGGTCCAGAGAGGTTGAAAATGGACTCTAGTTCCTTAGAAGACAACATAACCAGATTTATTTTCACATCCACAGATGGCATTATGCTCTATTCTACTCTAGAAAATCTTATTGACACCATGTTTTTGGAAAAAAATTATAAATTTACGACATTAGGTCGATGTTTATTGAAACCTGACACTAAAATTAGCATGTGTAAACTATCTTATGCCTGACACACTTCACACCTTCCTTCAAATGTTTGGCACAGGTGATGGAGAAGATTAATATGCTACATGCGTGCATGCGTACTCCCCAAGACTACCCTTCATTATAATATGATAATTGCGAGGGTCACTTAAATTATCACAGGGATATGTAATCAATGCTTTTCACACTAGCATAATTATCCTCAGGGAATCAAAGAATTATGAATCATTAAAAAATTACCTATTATATGGTTTTCAATCATCCTATTATGATAATCCATTTTGAATGATTTCATTCAAGTCAAACCAATAATTAATGTCCTTACCCTCGATTTTAGAGAATAAGGTAAGGTTGGTACATGCATTAGCTAGAAATTTTGTTGCTTTGTTTCCATCTCTTAAACAATGGTGCATTTCATATTGGTCTGAGCAATTGATGAGGTGGAAGATTGGTGCTAATAAATAATTTAGACATTAATTTCTAGCCCTTCTATTCTTAACTACATTGATTAAAAGGAGAGAATATCCTTCAATGATCACCAGTGGTGAATGTTCCAAAATAAACATGTTAAGTCCTTCCCTCAATGTAATAATTTTAGCTTCGTTATTAGTTATATAGTTCATAGAACCTGTAGTTTCCAAGATGAATTTACCATTTGAATCTCCGAGGATTGCTCCAAATCCCCCAACCTCGAGGTTGGTTTTACAAGCCCCGTTGAAGTTCAGTTTCAACTTTCTAAGTGGGGGTGAAAGCCACTGAATTGGGGATTCATTTTTTCAAGGATTTTTATCATTCCCCTTCTCACCCCAGTAGACATTAAATCACACACTTGGGTACATTTCTAGGTCCTGATCACATGCATTGCATTCATATGATTCCTAAGGGAGAAAAGTACTAATTGATCACTACCTTTTGCCTTTTAGGTTTCTTTTTGGTCTCCTTCTTAGCCTTACACACCCTACTGCCCAATCTGACCTTTGACACTTTACCTTTTCTGGCTCTAGACACCAACGCTCAGCCAAGATGCCAATGCCTAGGCTCCCTCATCCCCTCTGAGCACCCTAGACCTCTTTGTATCTTACCCATTCCTTTTGGGTCCTTTCTAGCTATTGGGAATCTTTATCTCTTAGGGGTCAACCTTTTAGTGATCAATTACAAAATTCAAGCAAGAGAATCATATAAATACAATGTTATGGGATCAAATTAAAGGACCAAGCTCTAAACATCTATTATCAACACCTAAGGTTGCATCCACAAGGCATCTAAAGAGCATCAAAGCATCCATCTAGCTTCACTCAAGGGATAAGGGATTGGTTATTCTGCATACATGCATAGGAGGGGAAGTTCATTTTTCCATGCACACATCTATTTACATTTTCCACATCTAGTTACTTGCTCAATATCAAGTGCGACACACACAAGAGCCACCTAGGGCACAATTTCAACACACACACACATATAAAACTACATTGGGTCTGAGATGTAGTGCAACACTTAGTCATAAGATCATTTTGTTGACATCCGAGGACAGTCTAACCCCCATTTTGCATTATATTCTTTTTGGGATTTGATGTGTTTTGGGGTTTTGCAAGTCATATGTTTATTGCAGGTTATTAACGACATTGGCAATCACCGTGCAACATTTAGTGAGAGATAACGAAGGATTGTGACAACTTACCAACCTTGTGAAATTCATTTTCTAAGCATCTGTGCAGACTCTGGCGCCTAAACAAGGATCCTAGCTCCTAGGTGCCCCAGTACAGCCCTAGGATCCTTGGTCCAACCTTCTTCTAAACTTCCACATTTTTCTAGCCTCAGTTACAATCTCCTGTGTTTCAGTTTTATCAGTTCTCCATCTGTCAACACCATGTTTTGGTATAACACCCCTCCATCATCTCACATTCATTCAAATTTCACTCTCACTTTTCTTTTTCTTAAATTTAAACAAATCCCATCCATTTACTCACCCAAATTTAATTAATTATCAAATGGGCTCCATGTGGAACCCATTTGATAATTAAAATTTTGGCATTATCTCTCAAAATTATTCAATTCATGGGTAATAATATACCCATCCGACACTCCACTCTTAATTTCAAAAATGGAATCTATTATCTCACCTACCCATTCAAATCATGCTCCCCACTCCACCTAATAAGTCAAACCATGGGCCCCATGTGATCACATCATGTCTCTTAACCAAGGTTAATTTATCAAACCCCGGTTACTCGTTAACCCCAATCTAACCTCACCTCCAAGTTATAAATATGGGTTTTCCCCCCTCTTTCAAAAGGGACCTAGAGGACCTGAGACCGAAAGCTGGACCTAGACCAGAACCAGGAAGAAGACCCAGAAAGGAGAGGAGAAGAAAGAGCTTACTTAAGTTCTGCAAGTTTGAGGTCAAGGCAAACTTTTCCATTGTTAGAAGTTAGAAGGTGAGGAGTGTGGGAGAAATCTTTGTCATTGTTCGTTATCTTTCCATCCTGATGCCCATTTCATCTCCATATCAGAGCACAAGCTAAGTCCCCTCGTCATTTCAATTACTTGTCATTTTGTATTCCATTATTTCTACATGATATCTACTATTCATCATTTATTGCTATCTTTCTAGACACGGGGGTTGACATCCTCCAAGGGAGTTAACATCCTCTTGGAACCGGGATTTTCTGGGCAACCCCCACATATTTTTATCTAATCACATATGTTTCAGTTTTGCAGATCTATCTTCTTTGTATCACATATCTATCTTCTTTGCGCCCACAGATCCATATTTTCATATGAGGTCCTAATCCCTCAATCATTCAAAGTTGCTGGTGGCTTCCAGTATCGGCTTTCACCCATGTGAGAACGAGGTTTCCTGTACAACATTTTGGCACGCCCGGTGGGACCAGACCTAAATTCTGGTCATTTTCTTTTTACTTTACTCATCTTGTTTAACTTGCTGTTTGTAAAGTAAGGATCATGATCAAATCTAGATTCATCATTCTTTAAAGTCAAGTTAGATATATTTTACAAATATTTCTATTTTTCGACTCACTTGTTTGCAGGATTTAAAGTTGTCTCCACTAGTGTATTGTCCTTTGTACATATAGTTTATTTTTGTCTTCACCGAGGTAAGTTCGTTTTTTTATTTTGAAAGGGTGTATACTTGGTATAATTTTTCCCTCATGTTATTGTGTCATTTTATTTTAAAAAAATAAAAAATAAAATGCTTCGTAGTTTTTATTTCTTGTTTATGTGGAAACAAATAGTATAGAGTTCATTTTTATTATTTAAATAAATAAGAGAGAGAA
Source organism: Taxus chinensis (assembly GCA_019776745.2). Classification (NCBI taxonomy): domain Eukaryota; kingdom Viridiplantae; phylum Streptophyta; class Pinopsida; order Cupressales; family Taxaceae; genus Taxus; species Taxus chinensis. The sequence continues at coordinate 718,122,790 of CM034146.1, read as the reverse complement.
AATTAATATATAAAAAATAACCCCAAATTTTGTGAATGTTTCATTATTACATTCAGATTATCCCACCCCTCACTTTGGCATCCACCTCACATCCCAACTCTTCAACCCACATGACCAATCTCACCTTCCCTTCTCTCCACCCAACTTTCCACTCCCATTCCCCATTTCTCCCTGTCTAACCATCTACACTCCAACTCATCAACTCCCTATTGAAATCACATCCATCTCCCACCTAACTCGTCTCCTCTACCCGATTCCCTTCAACTCCAATCACTCGACCCATTCAACTCCCTACCTACCCAGTTTAACTCCCACTCCCCCACTCCATCCGAGTTCCCTCCCATTGCCTCAATTCCCACACAGCCTCAATTACCCACACATCCTCCACCTCGTGCCTGAGCTATTCTCTCAACTCCCACAGACATCTTGGCCACTTCCTCCTCCCACATTCTTGACTCCTAACGATCGGCTTCCCTCTCCTAAGCCGAGCCACTCCCTCAGCTTGACTCTTCCACACTTCCCAACTGATATGAATATCCAACTCCCACATCCCTTACCTCTGAATCCATCTGGATCATCTCGCTCCAAGAACTACTCCCACCAGTAGAATTCCTTCTCCATTCAACCTCCCATGTGCCAGAAGCATCACCTCACCGATAATCATGAATCTAGACGGACATTCCTCATCAATGTGCTTTGAGCCACCTCCCAATAATTTTCCCACGTAGAATTATCCCACCTTATGATAAGTGCATACATCCAACTGTCTACAACTCAGTTTCAAATTCATGCAATAAAACATAGTGACGATAAAATTCTTTCACATCGACTGACATCACCATAGATAACAGGCAGTTGAACACATTAGGGCATATACGACTGCACCCAACCATCAACTGTAAATGTAAATCCCTGTAGTTGCTATCCAACATCTCCTCAACTGATTCATTTATCCTAGGTTATCCATGCACAAGGATGATCAATGTCAAGATCTTCCGTGTAGCTTGATAACTAATTTCATCCTTGAAGGAATTGGCATATGTCTTCTTGCAGGTAAATCTTGTTTATCTTATATTCACAGTGAACCCTTCACACTTCAACCGTATGACCCAAATGATCCAACGGTGATCATTGCCAATAATTGGGAGTTGCAAATGCTTCTACCCCAATAGCATTGGGTAATCGACCCTATGATGAACAAACATGCCATTACCATTAGTCAACTGGAACCAGGTAAGACCAGATAACATTTACTTGTACGTTCACCACTGATTGACATCCTCCACCATCCTTACTTTTTGTAAAGTGAGGTTTTATGTCCATTTGTCACCTGATCTCCATGGTAGGCTGTTTGCATGCACCTCCTATATCTCCCACATATCTCCCACATAGGACAAGTAAAAATCCACGTTTAATTAGCAATAATCACATCATCCTAGTTACCACTCCACAGTTTTTAGTTTATTTGACGATCCATTTGCTTAGATTTATTGTGTTAGTTAAGATGATGTCCTTTTAACAAACCGACTCATTATTTTAGTTAATTAATACATTTTTTTATCGCTTAATATAATTTGTGGCTTAATTAACTTTTATTTAATAAAAAATCGATTAAATTTTTAATATTTTTTATGTCACTATCATTCTATAATTACTTTGATTCTATAATGTTACTTGGATGGTATCACTTATTCATATTAGTTTATTTCCTATTAAGTCTTTCGCCAAGTTTTGTCCATAATGACTAGTCAAAAAATGTGACCATTTAGACATCTTCCGCAACCCAATTTTTATTCAATAATTAGAATAATTATCTTTTATTATTTCTCTAATTAAGTATCTCTTTCAGCACCACGTCATTAGGATATTATATTGATTTTATTATTTTTTCGTCCACATGAACTAATCATTTTATTTTCTTCTACAGGTAAACGTCTACAACGTTGCGACCAAAAAAATAATGTTGTCAAAGACCAATATTTAAATCAAACACACCACACAAAACACTTTCATCGACCTCATCCACAAATATAAACGGTGCATTTTAGGGTACCCAGACGTTCTAGGCCACTGATTGGCACTTTCAAAATACATCACTATCAAGTGCAATCAAATAACAAGGAAAAGCGTTCTCCATAAGGTTTTACTCATTTTTCTCTATTTTCTCTTTTCTGCATTGTAATTTCCATTTTCTGAGTGATTGTTTGCATTGAACATCACATTTTGAATTTGGTCTAAAATGAACCTCATGCATCCTGCTTGCTCACATAGCCTAAATAGGGGTTTAACCTTCTGCATCCCACATTATCACACACTGCCTAAAACTTCACGAACAAAATCAACACATCAAAACATTCCTTTCACCTGGTTCACTGATTGGGATTTGAACACCCAACAGGCAACCGTCTCAGACATTTCCCTAGCCAAAACTACCTGAAACCAGCCTTAGACTTCCATTCTTTAGGCACCTTCATTATCCATTTTACTTTTTTTTCACATCTCGTAATTAATCATGATGATAAAAAATATGTTGCTTGATTTGTTTGTCAACAAATTACATAAACAAATGTTTCTCTATTTCACACCTATTGTCACTCTCTCTTAAATCAAAACAAAACAACAATGTCCTCCACCTAATGACATTACTTCTCCTAACGATCTCACCCAACAAGATTCTAAACTCAAAACCACGCCTTCAGTTACTCAACCTCCAATCCCCATGGTCTCGCCTCATGAGAACCATGTCATCCAAGATTGTCCCTATCTTAAAACTAATCCTCATATCCCTCATCAAGCCAATCTTCCTAAACCAACCACATCACCATCTCCCGCTCCTCTAGAGACACTCGGGCCTCCTCCTAACCCCGTATATGATTTCGTATTTCAAAAATCCCCCACAATCTCTCAATCCTCCCAATCTCCTAAATTGGTGGATCACATTCCACCCACATCCCTTTTTGACAATTCTATTTCATCTGCTACTAATATGCCTGTCCAACCATCTCAACCTCTTCACACTTACATTCCTACCCATCATATGCTCCAACTGTCTCAACCTCTTAACACCCATATCCCCACTTATCATTTACCACAACAACCTACCCAAATTCAATGAACACATCATGTCCCTATTATTCAAAGTCAGTCTATGCAACAATCTCAACCCATGACACATGTTAATCCTTACCAAACAGTTCCCCACACACCTGCACACCCACAAGTTTATCAACCACAAACATCCCACCCACATCAAACACATTATCAAATGATTCACCCAACACTTACATATCCACAACCTTATCCAAAAATTAGTGCTCATCAAACTACATTTCAAACCACACAACCAATCCAATCTCAACCTAACATCACATCAAATGATCCTATTCATGCTTTGATAAATCAGTTGGCCAATTTAGAAACCGTTACCTTGGCACCTAAGGATACTTTATCCTATGAACAAATCTGTAATGAACCAATTCATCCATCAATTCTAATCAAACCCTACCCTCCTCATTGGAAACTTCTTGATGTTTACTAAGTTCAACAACAAGGAAGATCCCCAACAACATCTCCTCACATTTAAACACACATGTTGTTTTATTGCGCATGATCACGATCTACTTCTTCACACTTTCCCCATGTCTTTGTCGGTCCCACATTGGACTGGTACAACAGTATCCCACAACATTCCATATTCTCTTTCACCCAACTTGTGCAGTTGTTCTTAGAACACTTTTCTATCAATATCACACGCAAAACTACTATTGCTGACCTATACACCATTCGACAATTTGAAGATGAGCCCATCGCCAACTTCATCGCATGATGGTGTGGTGTTATAAACCAACTGTCCTTCACTCTTCTGCAAACCAAACTCATCAAACTCTTCTCGTGTTCATGTGCAAAACATATATAATCTACTTTACAAATCCAATCATTCCAAACCTTTGATGAAGCTTTCACAATGGCTCGTAAACTCAAAACCCGTGCCATTGAGCAGGGTCATCTTAAACTAAGTTCAATTAAACCTAAAGTTGAATCTACTAAACCATTCACACATAACAACAAATTTAAGGGTGTGGCCAACACTGTGGTCATTAAACCCTCATCCACATCTATATCCAACACATGGCCTCAACAACGAGTCCCTCAACCAACAGTCAACTATACCCCCTTGGGAGAATCCTATAGCTCCGTATTTGACAAGTTGATGACCGTAAACTCCATCCAACTTCCTCCCATACGACCCATGGACAACTCGCAAGCCAAGCCTATTTGGTATCACGAAGCCCACTATTGTAAATATCATCGAGTCAAAGGTCACGACATTGAGAAATGTCGTTCCTTCAAAGATCATGTCCAACAACTCATAAATCAAGGGGATATCCAAATCGATAGCTCCACTACTCAAACTTTACCTTATCAACCACCAATAAATCAAGCCACGCCCTTTACATCTCAACTATCAAATGCTTATATGATTGACACCGTCAATCAAGATCTCATCTTATCACCGACTCCACATGTTCCTACCTTAGACATTATGCCCACTCCTTATGTGGAACCTGTTGCACCCACAACTATCACACCTATGTCAACTTTTACTACTTGTCCTGAACCTACACCTTCTCCTATCCTTATCACATCCACATCAAATTTGACTATACCATCCACTTCATCCACACATACCCAATCTACCACATTAGATTCATCTTTAGCACCTATTTCAGCCCCACTGATATCCACACATATCCCTACAACTCTCACATCTATTCCTTCACCCACATTTGCATCAAACACACCTATTACTACACCTACATTACTCACAACCATCCCAACTAAACTCAGTTCTACTACATGTACCTTTACAACCCCACCTCCAACATCAACCCCATTAGCAAACATATCATTCTTACCCCTCAAAACATTTATGAAACAACCAGTCCCACCTACTTCTACACCCAAAAATACTCCTGCATTTGCTGCATTACCCATAATGTCTACTCCATCAGTTATCACATCACCCACATCTCCAAATATCCCAAATATGCCTACATCCCTATCTATCCCACCTACCCCTATATCTATCATATCAACAAATCCACCTATCCCTACCTTGACATCTGTACCTATATCCTTGCCCATGGCCACATCACCCGTCTATCCCAATACTCTTTACCTAATCCTTCTATCACAACAACCAAATCTTCTCGATCTCCAACCCTATCAAAGATACCCTTTGAAACATCTACTGAACCAACACATCCACCTAAATCAAATAAAGATGGTTTGCATTCTCCCTTTAAAAAATCAACTCTTTCCATGCCAAAACCTAAACAATCCACATCTCACATAGATCTCATTAATCGCATCATACAAACACCTATTTCTCCATTAACATCCTCATCTTGTTTTAGGACATTTTCTCCATTAATAACCACACCACCACTGTCAGATCCTCCGGTTGAGATTATTATCATCCATGCTAGGAGTAAATATTCTTGGTTAAAGTCTAAGGCTCATGGAAAACATCCTCGATAGTCCCCTGCACATCCTCGAAAACATTCAGATTTTCCCTCTTCTCAACAATCCAATGCCACAACATCTATTTTAGGATCAGTCGCTCCATCTACGACATCTCGCAATGATCAATCCACATCCAAACAATACAATCCTTCAACCAAATTTGATTTTTCTTCCAAAACACATAATTTACCCATCCAATGTACATCCTCACCTAAATCCCAATCCAAACAATCCAATCCTCCAACCAAATTTGATTTATCTAATTCACCCATCCAATCTATATCAATACTCCTAACTTCAAGCCAAAATCATCAAAACATAAGAGTTATCCTTCCTCATGACACTTTATTGGGTCCTACGCAGAAATTTTTTGACATTTAACTCCAATATCTGTCATCACACTTCCTCCCATTAAAGCCTTTAATCCCTATGGTCCAAAGCCATCATGGTTCAATCCTAATTGTAGTTGTGCTTATCATCGTACCCTAAGGCCATGACATTGAACATTGTAAGGAATTTCAAGGCAATCGTCCACAACCTTATTAAGAAAGATGATTTCCTCATTCAGGGGAAATATCCTTCTCCATCTACATTTAATCCAATTCATATCCCATCCGTCGAAGTTTCCCACAATTCCTTCATCCACATCATCCCTTAACATCCCTCCTGCACATGAATTCCTCCTAAGGAAGGTCCTCCATTGTTCATCAATACCGCTTATCTTTCCAAGCACACTTGTGGTCTCCAATCATTTATCCCATCCAAATCTAAAACAATCTCATCTAAACTCTTTCGAAATCCTTTAACCTCCCTTCACCCTTGAGTGTATCATTCATACAACTCCCTTGACACTAGGTGGATAGCTTCACCCTTGAACATTGTTTTGTTACAACTCCCTTGACACTCAGGGGACCCCTCTCCTTGACAATTGTTTCAAAGAGGAGTTTTTGCACCTCCTCCAAAGTGATCAAGTAAAAGTCTAAAAAGATAGCAGAAATTTGTCCAAATCCTCATCTCATTCTAAGTCCACCATTGTGGCCATTTTTCGAATTTTCTGTGAGGGACCATTTTATTGTATTTTCTTATCAAAATCCACCATTGTAAAGCCATGTTTATCGAACCTCCGTTTGGGGCAATTCCATATGGTTCACAAAGTCCTCCTTTGAGGCCATGAAAGATTTGTCCTTCTTAAGGACCATTTATTCCATCGGGAATGTCCTCCTTTGAGGCCATGTTTGTCCTTCCACTGAGGGAACTTTTTATCAAATTCGATATGGTGGACATGTTTTAAGCTATCACATCTTCCTTAGGGCAAAATATCATGTTTCATCAAACTTAATCCAACATTTGGGCCAAGATGAAAAATCCTTCAATATACACTCTCTTGCAATGTGCACCAGAGGTCCTATTGTTATCAAAATCAACCAATCATACTTTTGTTTATCCTTAAGGACATAAAATTGTTTCTCCACTTGTCTATCACCCGATCTTCCTTTGGGCATATCAAAATAGGGGCAAATATCAAAATATGTGCTACTTTTGGAAAGATGTCTTCCCTCCCTTGAAGGAAGATTGAGACATTTAGATTGCACTTAGTCTGAAACCATAGTCAGGAGACAAGCCTCCACTCCTCTTTAATGGGAATTTCCCTTCATTGAAACCATCATTTGACAAACCTTTACAAATGCCAGTCTCCACATGTCAATGGTGGTTTCAACGATATCAAAATGGTTTTGGCCTAGAAAGTTATCAAACATGAGGATATCAAGAATCTTGAAGAGTGGAGGGAGGCAACTAAGAAAACAATACTTTCAGGTGAAATCTCTATAGATGGCAGAGAAAACCCTTCAAATGGATTATCCAAAGGAGATTGGGCATTATCAAATGAGAACTCATCCATGTTGAGCCAGTACACCATATACAGCATCCACCAAACTCAAAGGTCTGAGATATATACAAACTATTAACAAAAAAGTTTCCAATCACGTAAGTGATTTGAGATGAGCCTCATTTTCAAAACTAAAAGTTTCTTTGTGACCTCTGCAAAATGCCCAAATTTGTTCTATTCTTTGTATTTTACATTTCTTCCAAGGTCAAATTATGTGTTTCCTGAAGGTAATTTGTGAATTTGAGCCTGCACTTGAATGGCTTTGAAAGTGACCCATGATCTATATTTTCAAGAGGCCACGTGTTACAGACTTTTCAAAATGCAAGCAAGATAATGTCACAACTTCCAGTTTTCTCTATAAACAATAAACCCTGTTAGTGTACTTATTCCAACCTTCGCGCCCTTTTCAAATTTCTCCCATGGATGACTCAAAGAAAGTTAATGGCAGATTTAACCAGGTTAAATTTCAAAGCACAGAATAGTTACATGGCAGGTAGTTAGGAAGCAAATATAGGCCATTCAAGGGGCAAGACTTTTACAACTTTGAATCTGGGCCACCCAAGTGACACTGAGAACATTAAATGACCTTCCTTTCTTACCTAAAAAGACCTCAAACCAATTTGTAAGACGCCTTGCACAATTTTAACCTTTGAATGCACATTGCTTAGGTCTTTATGGCAGATTGATCCTTCGAGCTCTCACCATATCTGCCATCACACTTCCTCCCATTTGAGAATCAAAAGCCATTTTCCTATGTTCCCCTAAACACATGGATTGGTGCTCATTCCTAGTTGCAGTATTTTGGAAGCATTAATACCTGGGCCAGATTTTCCTCCTTGAAACATTGTAATTTTCAAAAATTCACAACCTTATCCAGAATTCATTTGCCTCATTTAACCAAACGTGGTGAGTTATCGCTACTTGAAGACTAACTATGTTGCCAGGAATATGATTTCTGAAATGCATACCATTAACTCCACGTACACATGAAATATCCTCCTAACCCTTTCCCATACTTGATCAAATTACTTTACTATTCAAGCTTGTCCCTTTTAGACCTCAGTGACCATGTTGGACCTCACCAAAGTTTACCAGAAATGCCTCCACTTTAACTCTTGAAGCTGCCTTTCATTGACTTGAATTATCCCTAAACTTCAATTCCCATACACTAGGAACTTCAGCAAATTTTTACCTTCATTTTTCCTCCCCACAGGTCCCTCACATTCATGCTTTCGAATCCTGAAACTAATCCCTTGGACCCTATCCTTGATATTGTAACTCATTTAGGGACGCAAACCTTCCCTTTACATTGTCCTTGTGACATACCATTATTTGTTATTTTCAATCCAGTGCCTCACTAGGCTACTTTGATCCTTGGACAGGGAAATCTATTTAAAAGTCATCCATTTGCATATTCCTATCTGCTTCCATTGGGAAGAAAATCCTCATTTCATTGAAGTCCTCCATTGAAGCCATTTTTGTCCTTCCATTACACCTGACCATTAATGTTGTTCTCCATGAATTACCAAAGTCCAACATTGTGGCCATATTTGTGTCTCTTTTGGGGCACCATCTATTTCATCAAGTCCACATTTGTGGCCATTTTGTCTTGCCATATTTGTGTCTCTCTCAGGCATCATTTATTTTCATCCAAATCTACCGTCGTGATCATATTTTTGTTTCCTTAAGGACAAGTTTTGCTATTTCCTGCTTGTCTATAATCTCATCTTAGTTGCAACTTAGATGTCTTCCCTCTCTTGGTGGTAAACCAGAGACATAACCTCTTAATGCATTACACTTGTAGAAGTCTATGTGTTAGCATATCTACCAATGAGCACTTAGTTATATCCTTAGATCATTCCTCCATCCTTAGTCCATTCCATTTGTCATTGTAATGATATGAATTATGTGGTCTAACTCCACTACTTTGATATAAACCCATAACATTACATCCATCACCCTCTCATTCTCCTATTGCAGTCATGCAAAAGGTCCAGGGGTGTCTCTTGTACATTCATTATCCCCTCCTAAGTGGTCTACTTAGCTATTCCCAGCTCTCCCCCATGTAAAGCTAAAATTCATGTATGCAAAAGGAAAAATCAAAGTTATCAAAAATAGACTGATCCCTCGAAGGACAATTGTTCATGCAAAAAAAAAGAGAAAGAGAAAAAGAAAAGCATACAAATCAAAATCAAAGCAAAATCAAAAGAAATAGACTGATCCCTTGAAGGATGGCTATCATATATATTATTCTTGCCATCCATATTTATGTATAAAGTAGACCATACCCTCGAAGGATGGCTACTCTGTTATTATGGCATTTGGAAGGTTTCCCACATTGATCAACCTTCCTTTTATCAACATTCTTAGAAAGCTTCCCACATAGATCAATCTTTTTTCTTATTGTTCTTCCCCTTTCCCAGAGCTGGGGCATAGTTCTAAGGAACAACCATCTATGGAGATCCCTCTTCCCGCGTACAAGTTACATCTCCAATCCCTTTGTCATGTCAACATTAGGATTATGAGCATCTTTCATCCATATTTCCCTCATGGTCTTTTGGTATAACTAACTATCGTTGGTTATGTGTTAACACTTGCTATTGGCTACAAGTGCAATGCCTTGAGTGGTAACCTTTCTTGTTTATCTCCAATCCAGTTCGAAGCATAGTTTCCCTGTACGCCCTTGCTACAACTATGTTTCATTCATCTCATCAAGGTCATATTTTATCAAAATCACATCAAATTTCACACTATGAATTCTATATCTATCCATAATATCCATGAATGCGCTCACAAATACACTTTTCAGTTTGTGAATTCTACTTGATCACCGTTGCAGTTTGCGAATCCTACTTGAGGATCCTTCTCAAGGCAAGTTTCATTATCCTGTGGACTTCTTATCCCCCAACATGTTCAACAATGTATTTGATCCATTACTCTTCGCTCCCCATTTCCATTCATCACCATTTGTCTCCACATCATCCTTCTCACCTTTCTGTCCCCTTTCACACGCCAGATATCCTACTTTCCTTTCCTCTTGAGTTTCCCTTTCACTCTTCTGCTTTCAGTTTGAAAATCTTACTTAACCATCCATACAGCCAGAGAATCTTAGTTAAGGTATATCTTCTTCCTTGGATCCTCCCATTGTAGAAGCTTCTCTACCATTTCCTCTTTCAACAGATGACAATCACCACCACAAACGTCTTTCCACTCCTCCTTTTTCGCTTGACACTCTTACATCATCACTCCCACCACGTGGGCATCCCAATTAAGGATTTCCCTTACACTCTCCATCTACACTACATATGTTCCTCCATCCACCCATGTCACACTCCTTTGTTTCCTTGTTATCACCTTGATATCACCTCCTTTCATCTCTTGTTCCATTTTGGTATACACTGCTCAGTATTTTCATCATTCTTCTTCTTCTTTGGCTTGGCGATCCTACTTAACCATCCCCGTCGCATGGAAATATTACTTAAGAGTCCCTCTTAAGAATGGTTTTCCATCTGACCCTTCCACCTCCCATCATATCTTCCTCATCTTCTGTCTCCCACCTCTCATCATACTCGTCTACTCCAACCAACCATTCCACACTTGTATCCAATATAATGTTGTCTTTCTCCTTCCATATTGTCACTGCCAGTTTGGTGATCTTACTTAACTCCTCCTGTGGCATGGTGATCTTACTTAAGAGTCCCTCTTAAGCATGATCTGTCATCTTGCACTCACCCACCACTCCACATTCTCACCATCTACATTTTCTCGTCATTCCCCATCATCACATCCTCTCACCTCCTCTTCCATTCTCACAAACACCACTTCCTACTTGCCCCCTGTTCATCTCCATCATCCCTTGCTTGGTAATCTTACTTAACCGTTACTTCCCCATTCATTTCGTGTCTTGTTTCTTCATCTTTCTCTCATTCATTCTCATCCATTGCGTCCTCTCCTCACCTTCATCTTCACACACATTGTTATCCCTCCTTTCTTTACTCTTTCCACTCCATCTTCTAGAGTTATCCCACATATCTACCCCCATACTTACCCATCATTGTCATTGATCATCTCCTAACATTATTTCATCATCATATTCTATTTCCGTGCTAATAATTATCAGTGGACTTCTCCTAAAAATCACTCATCCCCATTCTGCACAGCCTAGATCCTTCTCTTTGATATTCCCCATTCTATCTTCATTCCTTCCTTCCTCTGTGCCCTCTGATCATTATCGGGGACTTCTCCTAACGTCCCTTCATTGGCGTTCCCCCTTCCATTCCTCGTTTACTTTCCCCCTCTTCTCACCTTTTATCCCATCCTTCCCTACTGATCATTATCGGTGGATTTCTCCTAACATCCATTCGCTGGCATTTCCTCTCCTATCCCTTCCTCTCTTTTTCTTCACCACCTCTCCATCTTTCATTCTTCCTTGCCAATTTCTTCACTGTCTTCATCATACACCCTCTCTCTATTTTCTCGTCATCAACTTATCCTCATCTCATGCATCTCCACATCTTTTCCAATCTATGTCATTCCTCCCCTCAAGCTTCTCTTTACGTTCCTTATGCTTCTCACTCTTTATTGAATATCTCCGTCTTGGTTCCCTTCCTTCTACATAATTTTCTCCATTGTCCTCTCCTCCTTTCTGATCCTCATCTTATTTCACTTCCTCTATATTGTCTTCTTCCCCATTTTACCTTGCACTTCCTTCTTACTTCCCCATCGATAACCTGAACTCTTCAGTGTTGTCCCATATTTTTTATCATCCCACCATCCACATGTATTTCCATGTGGTCAGTTCCATATTCTTTGCCTTGGATTTCTTCACTATAATCTAGTTCCTTCAATTTTATTTGCTCTATCATCTCTTTCATTTTCCATTACTTCTCTACCTTCCTCTGCTTCACCCTCCTTCACGCCTTTTGTTTTAAATAACTCTCTCCCTTTTTCATAATTTCACCCTCTACTCTGTCCTTTTCTTGTCTTCTCCTTGCTTTGTCCTTCATCATTTCCCCCTTCCTTTATAATCCTTCTTTGTTATCTTCTTCCTCCCCTTTCATTCCTTCTTTTCTCCTCCTCCATCTCCGTCCCTCTATTCCATACCCCAGTTGCCTTCACCTTCAACCTTTCTTACTCTTCTCATAATCAACCAGTCCTCCTTTCCATTCCCTTTTCTCTTTCTCAACACATCCCTCACACCTAGCATTCACAATCAAATCCAATTTTTCTCTGTTTATGTACCACCATCGATCCATTTCATTACCATTCTCATTCTTCTCTCTACAACATTGACCTCTTCTCTTTTTGAGAACCCTGTCACATAATTTATCTTCGTCATTCCTCTCTCGCAAGGGCATCATCATATCCATTTCTAAGAATCTCTTCCAATCTTCCTTTGACATTTTTTTCTTGGAGGATACCAGAATGACTATCACCTATCTGATCTTGTTCTCTTCGATGAATATTTTCTCTACTTTTGTTTTGTCACAAAATTATCTTGACTTCTTATCCTACTTATCAAAGAAACGGGCCTATTTTCTCTCTTTTCTTCACCTTCTAATTTGCTAACACTTATGCATATTTCTTATGAAACATGTATTCAAAATCATATTTATCAACATTTTGGGAAATTTTATCTCACCCTTATATCCTATCTACTCATCGTGTCCAAATTTATGATTATTCCCCCTGGGGCATTTATATTTACACATCCATCTTCCATTATATCATCTTCATATCCTATGTTGGGGACACCTTTTCATCCTTGTAATTTGTCGACACATGTAGCACACTTTTTGTCCTTCTCATGCCTTGTGCTGGGGGATCATTATCTTCATCCATGTCCCTTTTATAGAGGCATGATTTTTCGCATGATTCCTCACAGAAAAAGGATTCCACACACTATTCACATTCAGTTGTGCATATTTCGATGTTTTCCTATGACCCATTAGTCATCACGGTTTATATCCATACTACATTGATCTCCACCCACTCACTGGTCTGTAGAAAGTTGTCATCTGTCTTCGTTGAGAGCACAATTGTCCTCTACTCGATGTGATATTGGAGTCACCACCATATTTTTTCATTGTTATTGTGATCTTTTTTTGCCTGGGGCATCTTTCCTCTGGTCATGTCTTCATTCATCCTCACGGACACATATTTCATCCAACCCTTTTTATTTTTGTCTTGTGGCTTGCTATCGCAAACCACTCAACAAAAAGGGGAAAATGTAGACACCAATTTTTGGTATAATGCTTCTTCGTCATCTCACACTCCATTCAACTCTCACTCTCACCTTTATTTTTTGCTTAAATTTAAATAAATCTCATCCATTTATTCACCCAAATTTAATTAATTATTAAATGGGCTCCATATAAACCAATTTAATAATTGAATTTTGGCATCTCTCACAAAACTAATCAATTCATGGGTAATCTATTTAATTCAATATACCCATCCGACACCCCTTTCTTAATTTCAAAAGATGGAATCTATTATCTCACCTACCATGTCAAATCATGCTCCCCACTCCATCTAATAAGTCAAACCGTGGGCCCCACATGATCACATCATGTTTCTTAACAAAAATTAATTTATCAAACCCTGATTATTTATTAAACCCTAATCTAACCTCACCTCCAAGTTATAAATATGGGTTTTCCCCCTCTTTCAAAAGGACCTGAAAAAGAAAAGACTTTTAGACCATTCTAAAAGTTTGAGGTCAAGGCTAACCTTTTCCATTGTTAGAAGTTAGAAGGTGAGAAGTGTGGGAGAAATATTTTCCATTGTTTTGTTATCTTGCCATCTTGATGCCCAGTTCATCTCCATATTAGAGCACAACTCGTCATTTAAGTTACTTGTCATTTTATATTCCATTATTTCTGTATGATATCTACTGTTCATCATTTATTTATATCTTGTTAGACATGGGGGGTTGACATCCTCCAAGGGAGGTTAATATCCTCTTGGAACTGGGGACTGTCTGGGAAACACCCCGCATATTGTTATCTAATACCGTCTGTTTTAGTTTTGTAGATCTAGCTTCTGTTATCACTGATCTATCTTCTTTGCACCCATAGATTCATATCAACATATGAGGTCCTAAGCCCTCGATCATTTGAAGTTGCTGGTGGCTTTCAGTATCGGCTTTCACCTGCATGAGAATGAGGTTTCTTGTATAACACCATGTTTGCACAATCCAAGATTAATTTTGAAATCAGCTAAGTATTCTAACTCTTCATTGCACTTAGGGTTTCATTTACTTTTCTTATTACTTGTGTCACTTTATATATTTTATATAATTTACTATTTTATTTATAATCATGACTCTAAAATAACATATATAGGGGTTTAAACAAAAATCATTTTTTTAAAAATCATTTACCATCTAAATCTTTGAGGATTTCTTCAAAACCCCCTACCTCGAGGTTGCCTTTACAAGCCCCATCAAAGTCCAATTTCAACTTTCCAGGTGGGGTGAAAGCCACCAAATTAGGGCTATGTTTTTTGTAGGATTGTTACTATTCCCCTTCTCATCCTGGTTGATACTTAGCCATTTATTTTGAATATGTTTATCTTCTCTTTCCTCAGGGATTTCCCCTTTTTTTCAAAAAAAATTCACCCATTCAAAAATTTCCCCTTCAATTATTTTCATCAATATCTGTAGTTGGAGTGAAGTAACTCCGAAAATTATTCTATTTCTTTCAAGCCATATGTGCTAGATAATGAAGGATGAAATGGTCTGCCAAAGGGGGCTCATGATTGAATTATGTGGGTATTACCACTACATTATTGCATCTGTAATGTGGAGGGGTGAAATCCAAGCTAGATTCATTTTGTTAATGATACCATTCTAAATTTTCAAAGAAAAATCACAATGTAGAAGAAGCCAATAAATTGTTTCATCATGGTTTTTACAAAAGGGACATATTGTTAGGCCATACCATCCACGTTTCATGAGATTTTCAAAGGTCAGGATTTTGTTGAGTCCTATTATCCATGAAAATGCAACTATCCTGGGGAGGTTCCAGATGTGCCATATTCTTTTGTTTGGCCAATATTTGTACTCATCCCTTTCTTCCTGAGAGATAAACAAATTATAACCCAATTTTACTTCATAGGTTCCAAAGGGTGACCCTTCCTAGATAAGTGTATCCTCATTGGTTGATAGATGAATCCTTCTGATCACCAATATTATATTGAGAAGGTCACTTTGGTGAGGGGGACCTTGTAGTTGATGGAATTATTTCCAATTGTAGAACTAAATTCCATCAATGATGCTTGGAGTGATATAGTTTACAAGTTTTTAGCCCCATTGATCCTTTGTTATGTGTGTTAATAGAAAATTTCAATTAATACCTTGAACATTCAGACCTTGAAAATACAATGTTATATTTAATAAAGCATTTTCCATTTTACGCAAGGTGAAACCATCATGTAAGATGAAACCGTTAGACTCTACTATTAAAAAAGAAGACACTAGTGTTAGTATTCAAACACTAGCATTAAAATGTAGACACTTGTGTCTCTGATGGGATAAAATTGACAAGACACATTTTTTACTACATAGACCTCAAAATCACTAAAACTGAAAAGATTACACAATTAAAAAAATAAGACAAAATACTACACTTTTTCAATAAATTCAAACACTTTCTAGCTCGTCATATGGGTTGGTCTATAAGGCCTTTTATACTCAAACAAATCATAGTGCTATAGCATCTCAAGAGGACAACATCGTATCTATCTCAAAGTTATGATCCTCTCAAGTGTAATACCAAATGAAGTAGATTTAACTATTCAAATCCACCTATATGTAATAAGTTGACATTTCCACTTTAGTTCTCTAACATTATTTAAATCAACTTAATCTACTTACTAATTCAATTTCTATACATGATATCTCGAGCACCGTATATCAAAAATCCATGCCATTAGTGGTATTAGAATAAAATATCACTATATTCCACACCATTCTACTTATTCATATAGACAATAGAAACTTTACGAATCAATTCAATTCTTTATAATATCTTTTCAAAATGATTCAACATTCTATACAATACAATAACACTTAGTTATTTACTCCAAAGATACCAACTCTCATATTTATATTGATTTTTATTTCAATTCAAATGATTTGATTCTCTCATCCCTCTCACCAAAAGAGGGCACATATTAGGGATTTCTATTCAAGCCACACATTCACAAAAAGTATTATATACTAAGCTAATCAATAACACAATGACAAAATTCAAGTTGTAGAATGCAAAAAAAAACAAGTTCAAAGATGCAAATTGTTCAAACAAACATCGAGTTGCAATAATCAATTTTGGAATTTCTCAAGTATTTATCAAGTTTATGATAGTTAAAATGGACAATGAATTATAGTGAAAACATGACTCAATACATATACATTACATTTATTACAAATGCAAGGGGAAACATATCTAGTTTGATTTTGTTAGCAAGTACATTGCATTTATTGTAAATGGAAGGGAAATTACATTAATAAACTAAGTACATTGCACTTATTACAAATAAAAGGGAAATCTATCAAGTTCAATTCATTTTCTATTTCAATAAGTTTGAGATGTTGAAAAAGTTACAAACCTAGACCTGTCTACAACAATATGGTTTATTAGAATGGGCACATTAGGGTTTAACGACACTCAATGTCCTATGTCTTTACTTGTGGGCCCATGTGGTTCCACTCCTCTTAAGTGTTGGGAAATTACCATGTACTCAACCTTTTATTTGTTATTATTAGTGCACAAAGTTGAGGACTGGTTACCCTCAATTTGATATATGTTCATTAGAATCACGTTCTCCAATATTTCAAGACCTAAAATACTCCTTTCTCCAAGTAAGTGGCCCACATGAAAGACTCACAAGTTTTCCACATTTTCATTCCTTATCCCCTTTTTTCGTGGCCAAAAAAATGCAACAAACTTTTAATATCTTCACGCAAACGACACCCTATGGCAAGAAATTAGCTCAACTAAGTACACTTATTATTTATCCTTTAACTAGAAAATTTCATCCACTAGATTCAAGGAGGGGTAAATGTAGGCACCTAAAATTGCAAAAACATTAGTATATAATATATTTTTTTAGCAATTTTATATGTATGATAGTCTTGAATAATGAAAACTGGTATTTAGTGGCATGCAGTTTTGTCTTATCTCTATGGTATGGTTTTTCAATGTTTGATGTCTTGTTGCACTCCAGGTCACGTTGTTTCACTAGGGCATAGATATCTCTAGTTGTGTTTAGGGACATTGTGTGTCTTTGGCTTGAGGACATTAACATTAGCTTGGTCGCTACCATCATATGGTACTGTCC
This sequence comes from Taxus chinensis, assembly GCA_019776745.2. NCBI lineage: Eukaryota > Viridiplantae > Streptophyta > Pinopsida > Cupressales > Taxaceae > Taxus > Taxus chinensis. The sequence continues at coordinate 718,105,032 of CM034146.1, read as the reverse complement.
TAAAGTGCATGATACTATCTCAGAGCTTAATGTTAGTTTTTTGACCATTTTGTTCTCTTATTGCCATTGTTATCATATATTTCTTGGGATGTGGGTTGGTTTTGTATGCAGCTAGGTCCTAATTTCAACAGTTTGCTTTGATGTTTACAATTTGATTGATCTAGCCCAAAATCAAAGTTTGTTTTGTCGATTACAAATTATTTAACCAATTCTCCAAACAAAGGTTGTTCTACATGGGCATTTTGTCTGAGAGGTTACTATTCTTTAACTTTTAAATGAAAAATGTAATTTATTTGTTGAGTTGAATAGTATTAATATAACAAAATTTATTCCAAAACTTTTCCTATGTCAAATAACATGATGTTTCAGTCAACACAATACTTACACATATTAATAAGTTTCATTATCAAACATACATCAATAAAAATAAAACAAAGATTGTATCGATTATTTTTGGAGCCTTTTTAAGGTCGATGGTTATCTTTTTGAAATATTATTCTAAACATAATAGAGCTTAAAAGTTACATAGTAACATACTACAAATTGAGTACATGTAACACCTTTGCAAACATAAAACATGTATAACTATCTAATATGTTCTATCTCGCAACATTGATAAGGATTTAACAAATAAAACTATTATTTGATTAGAGATTCTCCAAAATGATGAATCCACAAACCTTAGTGTCGTTAGATATAAGTTACGTTTGATTCCATTCCCTTGTACTCTAGATATTTTTCTTAATAATTTTAGTTTAGATATTTTTTTTGTTTGAAACCTAGAAGGTCATAGACCACCATATCCCATGAATAAAGTGGGCAGACTTGTTCGGCTAAGCGGCCAAGGACTGAGGGGTTTCCATTCCGCCAACATCCCTTATTACGATATCTTTTGCTTTCACTTTCAACAAGAATTGAGCCCTGGTGGGCTCTTTAAGAGCCTAACATCTTGACTATTGAATCGTTGAAAAACAAATCACTCTACATGACTCCTAACAAATTGTCAATATATGTGTTTTAGGTACGTATGGGCACAAATTCTACGGCCACTTGGTCCGCCCATCACACGTCGGCAAGAGTTCCGTAGGTAGTTTTTTACCAAATGGGCAGGTATTTTATTATTCCCTAGTTTTGACGGAATCTTTGGCCTTTTGGCTGCATTGCTGCCACGGAAACAACTAAATGTTTTGGACCATGTATATATCCCATATGCCCGACTGTATATATGTCCTAAAACTCATAACAGTCTTCGGGCAGGCGCAAATTTGTTTCCACGATGGCGAGCTTGACAGTAGCCAAGCCCTTTCAGTCCAATCGCTCGCCTTCAATTTCCCCTTCCCCACCTCTTAATTCATTCCCTTGTCATTTAAAATCCGCGCGGCTATTTTCAGCCAGAGAGTCATCATCATGTGACCAGGCGCTAAGAATTGCGAATGTTAACGTTCACAGAGAAGCTACGGTTTCCAGCAGAAGAGAAATCCGACGTTCGGCTGTAATTTCAATGGCTACGGTAAATAATTCTTCTTCTTTTGAAAAAATAGGCACAGACGGTGTTTCTTTGATTTTATTTTTGGTTTTTCGTGAAAATTTTGATCAGTCACTGATTAATTGACAATGTTTAACAGGGGAAACCCGAAGCACTGAAGATTATGATATCCGGGGCGCCTGCCTCTGGTAAAGGGACACAATGCGAGATCATTGTGAAGAAAGTAAGTCTTCATTACCCCCATTTTGGTTTAATTTCTATGCCTTTTTTTTCTTTGTAAATTTTGGCCGAGGTTACTTCTATGGCGTTGTCAATAATCCTGCGATAAATTCTTAATATCTTAAACCCTGGTCACACTGAAAGTATGCGCTACAAAAAGCCACATGTGCTGTGTATCCCATATGCTTTGCACCAAAACCTTGCAAGATGTTTGTTAGAATTAGAGGCTATCTTATTGCGGTAAAGGGGATTTGAACTTGGATAACCAGTCAGTTGAATTTCGATGCTTGTTGATAAATGGTTGAATTTGTATATTGTACATCGGCATATATTGTAATGTGAAGAGTTAACTATATACGGATCTCTTATCTACAATCCTGTACATATATCATCCCGATGATGTATTAGGTACTGTGAAATGTAACATAGAAACCTTCTTTCTACAATTATGAACATTGGAACTTGGAAGTGTTGAGTCTCTGTGTCAAATCTCTTATGAACGTATTTAAGTGTTTTATGCTGAAATGAAATTTATGAAATATTAAAACATGCTCATAGCATTGGTAAACACTGTTCAACAAAGCATGTGCTGCAGCAGAAGAGCAACTATTAATCACATATTCATCACTCTAGCAAATTGTTCACTCACCAACAAGTTTCACAAGGTGATATTTTAAAACCAGCACTAAAGTCAAATGAATCTTTCATCCTTGGATGGTTCAGTGGGACTAGCTTCATTGTTATCCTAAGAAATTGCCCATCAATAGCAAGATTAACGGTTGGAATTCCTGCTGCCTGGTGTGCTCCCTGATCAACATCAACATTGTGAGCATCCATAGTATCAGTGATTCCTGGAACAGTGGCTACCATACCTTTTACTTTTTCTTCAATCAATCTTTCCAGGAAGGCCAATAGATAACCTTCAGTTAAAACCAAATTTACGAGGAATAGGGATGTCAGCCAGGTATGAATGAGAAAACAATGCGTGAAAAGAAGATCATTTTGGTCCCTCACCACCTAACCCTGAAGAAGACCCTCTGACCATGTGATTTTGCGACCGTTGTTACCTTCTTTTCATTTCCTTCAGCAGCATCATGATAAGCTTTTAGTTTGGCCTTAGTGTTTCCAGCAGCTCTATGAATCCAAAATCATTCTGCTCATACTGTACAATGTCCTTCACCTCTGCCAAAGCCTCAGTCTAGCCCTGCTGCAGCTCTTGATCTGGCTAAGGACCACTGTTATTGGGCATCCAAAGTTCATTACGAACCTTATTTCATCCATCTGGTTGTACAGAAGGGTTGCAGGATACAACACCCTTACTGCTAAGGCACACATATTCACATGCCGGATATGGATACAGTTTGGATACCATACCCAGCCATTTATGGATACGAACCCGTAACTGGGCCATATCAGATACAGACGGATACGGTATGCAGACCAACTATAGCTGTTTGTGATCTAAAAGTTCAAAAATTAGTAACATGAGATGATGTGGTGTTCATTTTGTACCCAATCAGGAGGAAGAGGAATCTTAGGAAATCTTCTTGTGCCCTCCTGATATTCAGGTTCGATCTTCATATATGCATTGTTCAAGAAACTCCAACAAAATGCTCAGGAACCTTAAGTTGAAGGTGCACCCAAAAAGAATCAACCTACACTGTGACTTCACTTTAAATGTCAGTAGTCTCTCTCTTCTTATTTTAAAAAAATTGTGATATCTTTCTTCCCATAGGGACCACAAAACTTCTATAGACATAATCAACCATAGCTGCTTCACTTAAAATTAATTTAAGTGGTCCAAGGATACTTTTTATATTTTAATTGGCAAAATGACACTTAAATTATATTTTTAATCCAAAAACAGAAATAGAATAAAATAACAATAGAATGATGAGCTTCTATTATGGGGCGCTAAAAATAGAATAGTAATTAAATAAAACATTCTATTATGGGGTGCCAAAGATAGAATGAGCTGCATGAGCATCAAGATCCTATTGTAGGATGGAGAGAGGATAAAACAATTTTATATTGTAATTCCTATATTTAGGATGGGGCGCCAACATGGGAGAGAAGATAAAACAATTTTATATTTTTTATTTCTATTTTTAGGAGGGGGCGCCAACTTTGGAGAAGGCCTTGGAAGTTATAAAAGTAGATTTGGGGTTTATTATTACAATCATCTTGGAGATTTATCAACTACGTCATTGTCTGCAAGTAGCTTCTGCTTTTGCATTAGTGATAGAGGACGAAAACCCTCATATGCGTATAGATTTGAGGACGGAATCCCTCATATCTAAGCTTGGAAATTCCATTAAGGGGTTGCAGTGGTCATTTAGGGTATAGGTGTTCATCCAGTTCAGCTAGGGCAGCATATTCAGAACTATTTTATCATCCAAAATTGCAAGTATAGCTAGGACGTCTCCCTCTGGGAACGAATTTCAGTACTGGTGCCACATCTCGAAGTATTGTTTAGTGAACGCAGTTTGCATGTTCCTATCTCTTGCGACAAAAATTGTATTTAGGCATTCTAGTGTTTTTTATTAAATCTGATTTGAAATAAATAAATAAAGTTTGTTTTTCCTACATATTGCGGTTGCTGTTTTTTTTTTTTTATAAATTTATTACAACCACCATAAAAGTTAGTACTTCATCCTGCTGCCCTAGGGTTTTGTGCAAATATTCAAATTTATCTAAGTTATTTGACAAGTATATTATAGTGGTATCAAAGCTAATTTTTTTTCCAGCTTGTGGATATAAAAAAAATTGCAGCTTTGAACTTCATGCAGGGTAGTGATAGAGAAGTCAGGTATCACCAAAGGGAGAAAGAGAAGAGTTTAGAACAGCTAGATGAATGATTAAGGCAGCAAGATCTAGAGGTTGTTTTTGAGGAAAAGATGGAAGCTATGGGTAACAATAACATGGATTCAAATGAGGCTTGTATTGATAGGCTTCTGCAAGGCCAGGAACGGGCAATTGACATGATGGCTCAATTAGTCCACACCATGCAAAACACTAATGTGCAAAAAGCTTTGAATGGTGAGGGAAGTTCTTCAGGGGTGAACAATAACCAACACACTCCGAGGACAATCACCTGTTCTATTGCCAGGCCCTTCTAGCCTGATTTCCTTTATAGGGGGGAAGTAGTTCTAGAGGTGGAAATCTAGCCATCTGTAGTGGATGATATTGCTGCCAGCTATGGGGAGTACAAGGTACTTCCAAGTGAGATTAGAGAGGCGATATCTCTCACCAATTAAATCAATCTGAAGAAAAACATGTGTGGACCAAGAGCTGATCCTAAACCACAAGCTAATCAGAGAGACATGTAGCAGGTATTAGGGAATATCGCTCACCAATTAAATCAATCTGAAGAAAAACATGTGTGGACCAAGAGCTGATCCTAAACCACAAGCTAATCAGAGAGTCTTGTAGCAGGTATTAGGGAAGTTGTCACTCCCTACTTTTGATAGCTCTGGTCAGAGTACAACTCGTGCATGGATACAAAAGCTGGATACCTTAACTATGTTTCTAAGATACGGGTACAGGGACAGGTTCAGGTATGGGTTCGATATGCAGATACGTCAAATTTAAAAAAACCTTGGGTACGATACGTCTTGGATATGTCTCCGTACATATATATTAAAAAAATATAAAAAATAATATATATATATATATATATATATATATTTTATTTATATACTCATTTTACACATTTTTTAGTCCATAAGAAATACAAAACTTGAAAATATAGTACGATCAATGTTCAAAACATTCAATATACTTAAGATTTTACATAGTCTATGATATATAAATGTTATATTCCTTTGTGTTTCATCCATTTTCTTTGAGATTAATTTGTGTTGTAATGGTGGCCAAAAAAGATGTATATAGGGAGCTTCTGAAGAACCTATATACTTAAGATTTTACATTTCATTGTTCATTTGGCTGCCATACATATGATATAGGAATACAAACAAATCTAGAATATATCATTTAGATTTTCCTCGAAATCAAGTTCATGTGTGCAACTTGCGCTAGCTCCACTCTCATTAACTGACAGATCTCCGCTCCTTGCGAACTCTCTTGAGCGTCATTCTTTTAGTTCATCAGAATAATGAAAGTTGGGCAAGTTGGTCAAACATTAAAAAATTCAAAATGAAATAGAACTAAACAACAATTTTACATAATGCCGAATACGTACCTGATACGTACGAGGGTAAACCAGTCACGGATACGGAAATGTACGTATCCGTGACGTACCCCGTTTTGTATCAGGCCAATGTAAATAAGCCACACATTATCCGTAATACGAAGATACGTATCCAAGGGGATAAATTCGGGGGGGGGGGTGGGGGGGGGGGGGTCTGGAGTACACCGTGCAACGTACGATCACAAATATAACAATAGAAAAGTCTCGGAGTAATCGCTGTTTTCTCAACATGAAATGATGATCAACAGTCAAAGTTTCTCAAAATGAAAATACAATTACTACTCATACATGTCCATATCGCGTGCACAACAGTAAATGTCAGAAGAGGCTAAATATATAAAGAACATCATAGCATGTACTCTTGAGCTTTTTTGAAGTTCGTTAGTACTAATTCATCTACATTACATTATTGTTTAAAAAAATAATGATAAAATATATATATGCCAGCATTGACTCAATATGCTGGTGTCTGCATCCTCTGCCTCCTGATCTATGCAACAAGGCTTCATCCTCATTGTCACTGTACTCAAGTTACGTCAAAGACCATTCAATGGCAACCCAGGCAAACCTATTTTCCCATAACTGGATAATCCTACTAATGTAAGTTTTATAATATTTTACTTATGGTACATGGTTGATTTTGGTCAAGTAGTGTTTAATTTAGATCCAGGTATGTATTATTGTTCCCCTACTTTTAAGAGGGGATTTTGAGTCCCACAGTGTAAAGCTTAGCTAAGGAATATAGATGGGGAAACAAATGCCTCACGTTGTCTCCTTCGAGTATCATGGGTTATACCTTGGTGTCTTCCCCTTGAGTCCAACCTGCCAAGATTCCCGTGGATCTCTCCTTGTTTCCTATGACCTTTTGATACAGCACTAAGTCCTCCTCCAACTCACCTTAAGATTGACAAGACATCAATATAATATGGAAGGTAGCAATTGACATCCTTCTTCTATCATCAAGCATGATATTGCTCATATAGGTGCAAGTTCTCATGATTTACTATAAGTACATCCACATTACGAAGTGTGGAAAATCAAGTTTGAAAACATTTTCTCCTACCTAGCTTCAGTATGGTGAAAGGTCCATACCGTAGTGGCTTGAGTTTTCTTGCTTGACCACTTGTCAAGTCTTTCCCTTTCATCAAGTACAGCCAAACTCTGTCTCCAACATGCTGAAGCCATTCGTTCTCCTTACGATGCTGATTGTGCCTAGCTTTGTACTTGGCTTGATAATTTTCCAATTGGCTTCTTTCACCTTGAGATGGATTATTCAGATCCTCTCAATGAAATAAAAGCTACTCTAGTCACTTTTGAGTCATGTATATCTTCTTCTTCATGCTTTCACAACTACCAATGTCGAGTGGATTGGTAGGTAGATATTCCAAGCAAAGCTTCAAAGGTGACTTCATAAGTGGATGTAGTGTACTGCCCTATTACAGGAATTTAGGTTGAATGTAGGCTAAGGACTCATCCCAAGTCTTTGGATATTTGGCTGTTATACCATCTAATTAGCTGTACTAAAGTCCTGTTCACTGACCTTTGTTTTCCCATCCGTTCTGCGGGATGGAAGGTCGTGCTTCTCTGTAACGATATGGTTTCCATCTTGTCCCACAACGTAGCATCAAAACTTCCCTGAGAACCTAGAATCCATGTCAGAAACAATAGACTTTGGCAAATTGAAATGCATCCATACATTAGCAAAGAAAATTTCATCTGCCTCACTTATTTTTATTGTCTTTTTACATGCCATAAGAACACACATTTTAGGGGAAATATATCAATAACAACATATAGGTAATCATGACCATGTTTAAGACATCAGGTAGTTCCTCCTACAAAATCCATAGAGAATGGTCCTCCCAAGGATCGAGTAGGGACTGATAAAGGCATATACAAACCTTCCTTCTTGATCCTTAGGAATTCCTTGTACAACAAACTTTACACCCTCTTAGGAATTCAGATTCTTCGATCTTGCATTTTGTGGCCAATTTATGTGTACCTTTGTAAGTGGGCCCATGTAATTTACCAACACCAAAATGTATTTGCTACTACTTTTGAAGGTATGTGCTTCCCTCATCAATAGAAGTGACTTAGCTCGGCTTTGTGCACACATATAACTTCCCCCATTGGTAGAGTAACCAAAAACATCTTTGAGATAACAATCTTAAATTCCCTTCTTTTGAGCCCCCTTGGACTGCAAGCATGCTCATATGTCACCCCAAAGTTTTATCTTGAGTGCATGCCTCTCCATAAGCTTCCTTCGTGAAGGGATCAAAATGAGAGATAGTGGCCAAAACTTCGAGATTTTCTCCAATGTGTGGGATGGCCTAGACAACATGTATGCCACCAAATTTGCGCTACCTTTCTTGTATTTGATCACCACAATGGAATTGCCGAAGGAATGACCATCCACTTTTAGTGCCTTACCTGCTACAATTTAGATTGTGTTTGAAATATGATAGATAGGTTTCTGGTCAGTGTGCACAATAGTTTATTTACCCAACAAATAATGTTTTCCATTTCTTTTAATTTCTTGAACTAGTGCATACATGTCTTTATCATATACTGGAATATCCTTTAACTGTGCTGAAGTAAACAGTTTCAAGAATGATAACATACTGGCTTTACCTCCTTGAAGCAACACTGACTCCCATAGTGTAATCATGACATGCTGTCTCTACTTCAAAGGGCTGTTGCAAATTAGGAAGAGCAAAGTACTAGCATGACTATTTTGTATACTTTAATAACTCAAAAGCATGATCATGTTCCTTACCCCAGTAAAAAATCTTACTCTTTGCGGCCACTCTGTGTAGAGGTGCTGCAATAGCAGGAGAAGCTACGAAATGAACTTCCTCATGTAATGTATGAAGTCCCACAAGTCTTGGCTAGTCTCTGTGGCTCCCGTTAGTGTTGTCCAGTTGGTGATCGGCTTCCACCTTCTTTGGATCCACTTGTAACTCTCCAAGCTCTAACCATGAAGCCTGAGATAGACAAGTGGTTGTTTGGAAAATTCACACTTCTTCATGTTAGTATAGGTGGCAAAGTTGTTTCTCACTTGAGAACTTGCCAAGACTTGTTGCAAATGTGTTAGATGTTCCTCGCATGTGGCACTAAAAATGTAGAATATCATCCAGATATACAATGACACAATTATATCTATGAATTCCCTCAATACATCATTCATCAATCTCATAAATGTAGTGGGTGCATTACATAAACCAAATGGAAGTACTAACCATTCATAGGCGAAACCCTATTTTGTTTTGAAGGCGGTCTTCCATATATCCTCCTCCTTCATCCTGACACAAGTGATAACACCGACTTGAGATCCAACTTTGTGAAAGGAACTTTGCATGTTCAAGCATGGTCCTAGAGATCATCTATGCTTGGGAGTGAATATCTGTTATTTACGGTAATCTTGTTCAAATCATGGTAGTCTATGCACATTATCCAAGAACCATCCTTCTTTGGCACCATCACATAGGCGAACCACATGGTTGAGGTGCTTGGGCATATCACCCCTTGGTCTAATAAAACTAAAACAGGTTGTGTGTTAGACCTCTGGGAAGTCTCCAAGAAGGATTGCTTATTCTACCTGATATTTGGTAGAGGGGGGCTCTAGGCAACAATCTTGTATCTACATTGATCTTCTCAAGGTCTACATGTATACTATTGCAGTCAACCCGTTGGGGGTTCTAGAATACTAGATGCTTGCAATGCCTGAATGATGCTGGCTAGATCCTTGGCATGCAACTTTGTTCGAAACATCTGCAAAGTTTCTACCCCGTCTGTAATATCCCCTTTGGGGATAAAACTGAACAAAATTGAGGATGATTAGCTCAAACCCCAATACAAGCTAATCTGATTGGTTAAAACAGCAATTAAATAAAGACCAAAAACACAGGTTTGGCAAACGCCTAGCGTGCCCAGATGTTGTAGACTTAAATCCATCCTGTAGAAACATCTAAAAAACTTCTGAGAAGATATCTCATGAATATAGCAACCTTGATTTTAGAAGCTAGAACAAGTGCGATCAGGATCATCCCGAAAACAGAAATCTGGAATTTATTATGGCACAAAAACATATGAAATTTGTAAATTCTATAATTCTTAGAAAACAAGGAATCTCCACACATATGAATTCACTCAAAATGATTATAAAAATATCAGCAATCCAATGAGACCAATATCATGAACTTTCCATCGATGGGAACTTCTCTCAAAATTGATCTCGACACCTCTAAATGAGTAGATAGAGTTGCCCAATGTCAATTAAAATCTAAGATATGAAGTATTCTTCTCAAATGCTGCAATAAGTCTTCAAGACCAATCAGCTTGTAAGATTTACCAACTAGTATCTTTTTGACCAAAATCAAATTAGACTGAGAATCACAAATATCAAAACAGATTTGTTAAAGCACTATGGCAATAAAACTAGGGAAAATCTGAAATGAATAGAGGAAATGCAACCAGGGTTTGAAATGAGACTTACTCATGCAAATCACTCTCAAAAAGTTATTGTTCTTATTACAAACTGATTGTCCATATTGGTTGGAGCCCGTGCATCCTTAGCATCAGAATCTTTACAAGCCAGAAATGATCCTATACCAGATCTGACCTCCCCAATATGTAAACTGGCTGAAATACCACTGAAAAACCCTCTTAAAAATCATGGAACTTCTTTGCTTTGGAGTCCCAAAGATAAGTAGATGATTTGACAATAAAAATCAGTTGCAAATTACCCGAGAAACAATGCGAAATCTGTCAAAACATTGTAGTCACTCTAGTATGACCATCATAGTAATACCAAACTGCTGTAATTTTTATTCACGACACACTGCTGGAAATGACTGAAAATCTGATTACATTCAATGGGAATTTCTCAGTGAAAAACGCTCACAACTCTTGGGGTTTTCGTCCACAAGAGATCGAATTCCTAAGGGTTTTCGACTCTAAAAAAATTTCCAAAAGTTGAGATACTAAATGCAAGATAAAATATCATGATACAAATTTCTGGATAAAAAAGGGCAGTTGGACCTTTCCTGGATAAAGTTAAAAGCTCGAGTAAAAAATGACCTCAAAAATGACCTAAAGAAATTACCAATCATCTTTCTTGCAAACCCCTAGGACAAGTCACATTTTTTGCAGGAGACAATTGGCACATTTTTCTAATGTTTTCATTCCTAGAGCTAGGCGCAATATCTTTAGGAAGAATACATAATGAAATGCTTTTTCCAACAACTTTTTCTCTCCTAATGCAAGTCGCATTTTTCTAGGGGAAATACATAGTAAAATGGGCATTTATCTTTTCTATGTTCCCATTCCCCCTTTTAAGGCAAGTCGCGTTTTCACCTAGGATGGATAACAATTTATATTTGGGACTTTTCCATCCTTGATTTAATAATTATTAAGTCATATAAATTATTATAAGTGCTCTATATATATTTTTCTTTTATTAATGGCACTTTATAATAATTAAATATAACTTAAGCCACCCTTATATTTTTCCTTTGGCCATCAGGTTGACAAAATAGGCCAAAGGTCTTCAAATATCCACTAGGTAATATCATGTTCATTCCCCATGATTGTGAAATTTAGCATCCCTACATACAATGTAAAGCCTTATCCGATCGTAAGGAATCATCTTAATGCATAGGATTGTGAGATGATATCACTTCTAATACATCTATGCATTGGGAATTTATCATCAATAACTCTGGAACTTAACTTTCTTGTTACTTGGATTTCTACGCAAAAGTTTATGGTTCCCTGTGAGTTGGACGCTGGAAAATAGTTTTGTAAATTGATTTGTAGGTATGTGGAAGCTGCCTTTAGATAGGTATCACAAATCAAATTTGGCTGAGTAACATGGAATTACTAAAGAATTTACCTTAGTTACTTCTTGAGGTATAATTGTTGATTTGAAGATAGTTTACTCATAGTAATTGATTTGTAGGTATGTGGGAGTGCATGTTAGATGGTCGTGCATCAAAGCTTTGGCCAGTAACATGGGTACAACCGAATCATAGTCAATCTCCGAGAGGCTTAACTGTTTTCAGACAAGAGGCCATAGGATTTCTGAATCCTAATAGTGTGAGTGCTTTGATAAAACTCCGTTTGCAACGTTCCAACATGTAAACTCCATTGTGTCCATTTATATCACAATTCTTACAGAAATTCTTAGGATCTTTACAAGTATGCAAAACAATGACGACTTGTTTACCTTTCCATTTACCTTTGTAACTTGTTGATCACTACTCCTTTTGCTGCTGATTTGTTGACTGGTCTTCCTTTGGCTCTGTGTCTCCTTGTTTCTTCTCATCATCAATACAGTATGCTTGTATACAAGCTTCGTTGAGATCCTTGGGCTTCGTGGAGATTACCTTTCTCCAAAGGTGACTGTGATGTCCTCCCAAATACTTGGTCAAAATGTCCTCATCCTCCAAGTTTGGATATTTAGCAAAATGGCTCGTCTCTGAAACTCCGTAGTATAAGCACGCTTTGGCCACTGCTTGCCTAAAATACTGCCATTTAATCAATCTGGTCGGTCTTATGGCCGATATGGATGGAGAGCTTGGCCTAAGTAACGCTGTAAAACAGCTCCAGTTGACATTAGGACGTTTCTTCCTTTCACAGTGGCTAGCAGTGGGTTTCCCACCAAACCAAGGCAATGGACCTTCCATTTTGGGGCGTGCAAAGGTGATCCTTTGTGCCTCAATGACATTATGCACCTAAAATAAACTTCCAACTGCTTTTAGCAATTTATCCAGTAATTATGCATCTACTTGTCCTTCAAAATTCTTTATTTCCGCTTTCATTTCGACTTTAAAAGGAGTATGAACAAATTTTACCTTCTCACTTCCAATTGTAGCATCTTCTTCACGCCCTTCCAAATCTTCCTCATCGTGGCTCCCTCCGATACCAAATTTTTCGACCAGTGCTCGAACCACTGAGTCCATAGCTTAAAATCTTGCTTAACTGAGGCCATGTTTTATCAGATCTAAAAGCTCAGGTTGTTTTCTATGCAACTATCCATGACTGAATTTCCAAGCATCTCAATCTACGGACCAAGTTCTCTTCCTCCATTTGAAGCTTGAATCTTGATGTTTCCACTTTTCGTAGAAGGTTTTTTTTGATTCGCAAGGTAGATAAAATTATTCGCCTTTGGACCTTGTCATTATCATACAAATCACAAGAAAGAATCAAATACCACAGTCCTGGATATTATAATAGAATCTGGATACCTGAAAATAGTGTTGTAAACTTCTAGCTTTGGGAATCTACGAAATCACACAAATATGTTGTTTTACTTTCTCTTTGGAAAATAACAGATTTGATGAATATTAAGCCTTAGTGACTGATTAACTAGTGCTTAGAACACAAATTGTAGAGAAATGCTAAAAGAATTCCACACATAACACAAGAGGTTTTATCCTAGAAACCCCCAGGGTTGAGGGAAAACCAGTCGGGAAGGGAACTGCTCTTTCTTCCCAACGATCTAGATTGGCCAATTATAATGCAAGACACAGATTACAATAAGTACAAAAAGAAACAACAATGTAAACATCATACCTCCTTTGTACTTGCCTTGCTCTATATTCTTACACTCTTGCTCCTACAATTCCACTCCAAAGAATGCAAATCTCTACTCACTTGCTCTCATATACATTAATAGCCTTGTTCTTGATCTCTTTGGATCTTTGAATGTCCCCAATATGCTCTTGCTCCTTCATGATATAGCCCCTCTGGCATGTCCTCCCATGCACTGGATGCTATTCCATACAAGGGACAGTACAGATTTGAAAGAAGAGAACAAAATTCCTAACGGTTTCAAATAATCAACCTCGTTCAAGCTAGACTATTTTATTTTTCCGCCAAAAGGACAGGACCGCCGCCCTGCATGACCAGCGGTCACAGGACCGCCAGTTTATCTAGGGGCGGTTATAGAACCGCCGCCGTGGTTCAGGCTGCTTCTGCAACTTGCGAAGTACAAACAGTTCTGTTAAGAATGCTGACTAAAAACTCCTTTTCCTCATTTTTTTTCAACTTTTCCTGATTAGTGAGTGAGGGATCTGATGAAGATGTGTTTTTCTGGATCCCTATGGATCACTGAGAATAGAGGACTCGAAAGAAATACATTACATTAATGTCCAGGGAAAGAAATGGGACTACTGAGAAAAACATTGCAATTGACAATAGAAAGTGCTAGTGTAAAAGAAACCTAAGATCAAAAACTAACTAAATAGAGAGAACATAAGCTGACTGAAAAATAAACAAGGATCTTAAATGCAATGGCATATGCTAATACTTCCAACCCATGTTGCTAAGGTACCAACATAAATAGCCTTGTGCGGGGAGCTAGAACATTCCAAGAGCATGGGCAAATGAAAGTTGTGTCAAAGACTGGAATGCAGTAGTCTCATCACAATATCCACAAACATGCTTGGGGCAAAGGAATCATATGTATATCATCTATCATTCTGGAATGCAGGGTCGACAACAATGCTAACTTGGAGGCGTGTCTATGGTAGAGATGGCCAAGTTGGGCATGACTGAATGAATTCACTGAAGTTACATAACTCACTTATTAGAATACCCTCCTAACATTGACCATTGTTGCTCAGAAGGGACATCCCATGGCGTGAAGCATGTATTAATGTGTACCTATCAAACAATTTGTAGCAGTCGAGAGGATCCACCAAGTGCTAAGGAGTCAATATCTATGCTGCTATGTTCAGGAGCAAATCCTCGTTATTGGGAACATTATTGTGTGTCCTTAGTTAGTGCAAGTGCACATAACATATGTTACATGTCGTCTTATTACCGATATTACTAACCACTTGACCATTGTGTCAGAAGGGACATGCCATACCTAAGGGCACTTATGCAAGATACAACACAATCCGTGTAGGCTGAAAGTCCGCCAAGGTGATCAAGCCTAGGGGCTCTAGAGGCTCCCAATAGGGACCTGCCTCGAACCTCCCAAAGAAAAGAAGCCAAGAAGGGTATAAAAGACGGTTTGCTATGGCTCATTTGTGCATCGTGCTCCCAACAACCTTATTTTTGTTGTCCTTATTATTCCAAGGCACATAAAAGACATATGTTAAATACAGAGTCTCCTAAACATCATTGTCCTTAAAAGAACCGGTACATAACCGGATATTCCTTAGCTAGATTTGACCGGTTTGATATTTGCAAATCAAGATTCAATTTGCAATTAGGAGCAGCGGACCGGTTTTAGCACCTATGATATTTTGTATGGATTCCGTACATTTGAATATCACGAACCGGCCTGCAACTCGGATGTAGGATATGGTTTTAGACTAAACTGGCCGGTTCCGTACGGACATACACATATACATGCTTGGGCAAAAACCGGTCAAACCGGTCCGGTTTTATCCTGAGACATTAAAAATCAGCATTTCTTTCCTTTTTTGGCATATCTTTCCTTTTTTGGATTTTTGGTGAACAGAAAACACAAGCATAGAATAAAATTTGCCATTTTTGGAAAAGTGAAGAGAGAACTGTTAAGGCATGTAGCATGTGCCATGTGACTTTGCATTTTGTGTAAAAATACCAAAAACATCAGAAATTCAAAGTCATAAATTTGCTCTATATAACTGAATAGTTTCTCGAGAATTATACGCATTGATCGCAATATCTTCTGTGGGGCTTATGATCATAGCCCAGGTCAGTCCCTAGATTTTAATGCCTAGCTTATTGGACCAAGCAACTTCTTGCTGAATCTTCTATCGAAAGAATCATGAGAGTTGATTTCCACAGTCCATATGACTCTATTCTCATCTTGATTATGGATCACTGGATAGCTGATCCAAACCGTTGATTTAGAAATAGCTCACACTGTGCTCGGATCCAGAAGCATTTACCTATTCAACTTGGTACGCGAAAAAGCTTATTCAAATGTTGACTTCACTTTATCCTCATTGAACATCAACTGATGCATAGGTTTTTTTTTGCTATTTTACACAGAGTCTTTTTTGTGTTTAAACATCCAATTTGCGCATCCTCATTTTATACAAGACTGCAGACTGTTCATATACATGGTCCCAACAAAAAGAAAGCATGAATAGGAATGACAACAGAAATGCTCTCCCCACTCTGCATATTCATGCATTTTGCTTAGAAGATTTATGTTTTTTTAAATGCTAAATTTGAGAATCTTTTAAGTTCGAACTTCAAGACGTATTTGTTTGAACTTTATCCATTGATGCCGAATATTAAACCGAGTTTTGTTCCTCATTGGGGTCTGAACTCAAGTATTTGAACCAAGTGCGATATTGCACCTATCACTATGAGCTGTACATTTGGGCACATAACTTTGCGCAGGTCTGACCTGTGTATATTGTTGGCATCATGGTTTCTAATGTATAAGGCCTTGGGTGATTTCTTTCTGTTAAGCAGCTGTCAATGTTTGGCTCCTATGTGTTTATGTTAGTAAACCGTGCTTCATAGAGTTTGAACCCCCAACGGTTGCGGTTCCGTTCCGGTCCAACCCTCGACCGGTTGTACCTTGGAGACCCCAAGTTCCGAGTTTTTAGTAACATTGCTCCTGAGTCTCCTAAATTGGGTCACGTGCATCTCCCCGAGATCTCATTATTAGGATGAGGTATCTCTCAAATGAAATTCTCCTAACTGTCAATCCATCATTTAGACATTATCTACAATGACATCATAGGATTTGGTTCCCAGTTGGAATATAATGATCTGTCTGCCTCCCATCAACTGGTATGTGCAACGTTGGGAAGTAGACATAGTATGCGATAAACTTACATATAGAGAAGAGCTATTGCAGTACAGGATGGTCCATAACACGGAGATACCACGCAATAAGAAAATGTGTGGCAATTGCGTAACTCCCAGTGGAGTAGATGCATCTCTACTATCAGCTAAGCCTTTAGAATCCCTATTAATTAAGAGCTAAAGAAGTGTTGAATATTTATACTAAAAGCAATTCCCTTCAGTTATAAGTGTACCATGTAATGAAAATTGCCTCTAACTGTATGCAAGGAGTGAACATGCAACTAATTTGAAGACCTCTGTAGGAACTAATGTATTACTCTCATCACATCCAATTTGAGCAGATTGCTTCAAGGTTTGCATCTCTCTCTAAGTGGCAAAGAGGAAGGAGTTGTCTATTCTGCTAACACATTAAAGACAGTAATCAACTATGCGAGATATTTTCCAAAACATCTGTAGATAGAATGGGGTGTGCATATTTTTTCTGAAAATTCCAAGGAGAGAGATGAAGAACCGGCCAAAAAACAAATACAAAGGCCAATATGCAACTAACAAACTTTTCTCTTTACAGAGCCCTTTGTTGGGGGAAAGCCTCCCCCTTGGCCTCGACTGGAAACAAGAGACTTCACGATGTCATGAACTCTAAGGACTACTGCAAGTGATCCCTTACTGCGAAAAAATCTTCACTATTAAAGTGATACCCCTGATCTGATCTTGAGGGGGTCAACATAGATGTCCTGGCAATGAACAATGTTAGGGCTAAATAGGGACATTACATGCTGCTTGAATCCGACTATTAGCTAAGAGTATCTCGTGGCATAAAGATACATATTCATCGTTCATCCACTTCTGCATCACTGATTAGGTCAGGCATCCATAAGAACTCAGTCATACCAATCAAGCGCAAGAAGGTTACAGCTCCATGGACCATCGATGGATCTCGGAAGTTGACACAGTGTGATGCAGTCTCAGTGGTAGGGGGTCAAGTGCAGAACTGCCTTGGCGATCCGAGGCAACCTAAGAACTCACACACAGTAATAGGGGATGATACAAACAAGTCCAAGCTCATGCACGGCAACATGAGAAGTTGCCACAAGCATAAAAGAGATCTATTGCTTTCCAAGAGGGAATTGCAAACAAAAAGAAGAGTGCAGAAGAGTTGATCTCACACCACAGTCTGTGTATGGACTTCCAAAACCGTCGAGCAGCAAGTTACTCATAACCAAAATTGGATGCGCTGTCACAGAAATAAACTCTATCATTCTAGACTTGTAGGATTATACAAATCTGTGTGTGATCGGCATGGGAGTAAGCTCTCTGGTTTAGAAACAGTCTTTGATTTTAACTTCAATCGAGGAAAACCTTCATGAACTGCACTGAACTAACTAATCCGAGGCTTACCCAAACCCCTGATAAACATGGCCTTGATAATAGGCACATGCAAAACAGCTTCGAATGGAAGCCTCTGAAACGGTTCAACTATACTTAGATAACTGCCATCATTGCGACAGTCATCAGCTTTCAGAAGTTACGCACATTCCGAGAGGAGATGAAGGGATGGCGACAAATCTGACATGCAGAGACATTTGGAACCATTAGGTGAATTGGAGAGGGGAAGAAGCATGCAGAGATGATGTGTTAGCACTCTGACAAGTGATCAAGAAAAATTCACCTATGCAGAATTGCGCAGACACAAATGCGCTTAGCACAGAAGAGGATGAAACCAATAACTACACGTCTACGGTGTGCGTAGACAGCTGCTGAATACAGGTGCACAGAATATCATGTGATGGACAATTACTGCTTTGTGCGGCTTACACAATTGCACACATCTTTAAAAGCCGCGATTTAAGTATAAGTCGACAAGTGCTCTACCCAGAGCTTGCTCTTACGCAAGGCTTTCGTGCAAGACTTAAACACACTACTATGTCGAGTGGGCAAAAAAAAATTAGTCTCAGAACATCTTGTGCAGGGCTATACAAGCTGCATGAAAACATAAGTCTGTAATTCCTGCTATGGAATACGGCTGCACGTAAAGAATACCAGGAAAACTATTGTGCCAAGGAACTAATTACATACTTTGCCCCTCAACAACTTTGGTTGATGCAAAGAGTTCTTGTGGAATCTCTTCACATGCTCCAGTCTGACAAATATAATAAGCCAAATGTTCAACAATGTTAAAATATAGCACATTATATAGCATGTAAGACAGTTATGTAGTTGTTCGGTTGATAACTGTTCAACCAATCCGTAACCACCTCTTCACATATAAATAAACCTCTGCCTGTGTCATTTGAATAGTCGCAGTTTTTGCCTTCTGTATTCTTTCTTCTTTTTGCATATGCTAACATTGGTATCAAAGCGTTAAGGGGTTGTAGTTTGAGGAAGCCGTCAAGAGGCACGAACAGCAAACTCAAGGAAGCCCTAACAGGGCACGAGATTGGAGGGAGGTTACGGCATTTGAGGGAAGACGAAATTGCATTTTCGAAGTCGCTGCTGTCGAGGTCGATGCAAAGACTTTTATTGCTGTTCGCTGTTGTTATCGTGTTTGTTTAGAAGAATCTTGGAAGGGTAGTCCGTGAAGGCAACCAGTCGAGACTGTCTTTTTGGAGGGCAAAAGACATCGTGAACCAATCCAAGCAATCGAGGGCATAAAGTCGTTTCACAGTGCGAGACAAAGAAACAGTTCGTGGCAGATACAGCGTAGACAGAAATCGAGGGCAACGCGAAAATCCAAGTGTGAAAGACAAAAATGTGCAGCAAAGGCTCAGGATCGTGGAAATCCCAGGGCATTTGACGGCAGCAAAATGTGACTGCGTAAATCGTGGGAAGAAAAAGCACGCAAAATCAGTCCTGTCTCAAAATGCAACCAGCCCAGTCGTTTTTTCCGCAAATCCAAAATCTGAAAAATCAATGTGGAAGAAAAATCGTGGGCAGAACAAAGTCCCAATTTATTACCCCTGGAGAAGTTCGTGACAGTGAAAGTCGTGAGGGCAAGATATAATATTATTTGGAGCAGAATAAGTAATAATAGTCGTAAGAGCAGATTAATATTCACTTTTTCCAACAATATGGTATTCACCTTGCTTTTCAATAATCAATTTGAATGTGAAGAAATAATAATCTTAATACAAGCAAATATAGTTGGGTGAAATTGCATAATTTAATATTACTTGCTGAATAAGTAATATGAAAAGGGATATATATTACTTTATTTGTGTGGCGAAACTTTTTATTTTATTATTTCTGTTACTTTGGAATAATAAAATGGCAAATATTTCAAACTTGACTTAGCCGGAGACACAAAAATTAACGGGCACTAATTTCAATGTTTAAAGTCATAAGATTTTAACGGTTGCTGAGTTCCGTGATTGCGATAAAATAATCAGGGGTGATTAAAGTCGACCAACGACGAACTTCGAGGATTATGACAAATGTCATTAGGAAGCGTTATTACTTCTAAAGTTATCGGTGTTGGATGATTTGATACCGGAAGTGCGGAATGCTACTGTGGCAATCATGTTGTAGGACCAGTTTGAAGGATAAATATCAGAAGTCAGAAAAGAGTCAGGTTTTATACCTAAAAAATATGCTCTTTTTTGTAAAATTACAAGAAGGTGGATCGTTGCCTGAGCACCTACCTCAGATGAAAGGCCTCAGAGACCAGTTATCTTCTATCAACAAAAAGGTGGACGACGATGATATGGTGGCTCTGGTTTTGAACAACTTACCTTCTTCGTATGAGTCATTTGTGGAGGCACTCCATCTAATGGCTGAAAGTCAAACACTCATGTTTGACAAGGTGAGTTCCTACCTATTGCAAAAGGAGCGGAGACAACTACAGGCCGAATCTAATTGTGACCATTTAGAGAGTGCTCTTGTCACTCAGTCAAAGGGAAAGTGGAAACGTCAATCTAGTGAGTCTTCCGCTCGGTATCAAGTCACATGTTATTACTCTCACAAGGTTGGGCACCTAAAGAAGGATTGCCAGAAGCGGAAGTATGATCTTTCGCAGCAGAACAAAAAGCCATGTAATGAGGAACATGTGGCAGCAGTTGCAGAAGAATGGGATTCAGATGACGAGACATGCTCTTTACTATCTTACCCCATCATGCTCAAATGATAGTGGTACCAGTTGTTGGGTCATCGACTCTGGTGTGTCTGCACACTTTTCATGTCGTAGAGACTGGTATGTTTCATTTATTGCAAATATTTGTTTTGAATTAGTAGTGCTAGCTGATGGAGAATCACTTGCAGTAGAAGGGATAGGAGATATATGCATTGTATTGAATAATGCTCATAAATTGTTGGTACGGAATGTTAGATATGTACCCTCTTTACAAAAGAATCTTCTATCTATTTGTCAATTGATTGAAAATCCCAATATTTCTATGGATTTTTGTGGAAAGAAGTGTGTTGTCTCTGATGTGAAACAGAGACGGATAATTGCCCTTGGTATTGGGGTAGGTGGTCAGTATCAGCTTGTTGATCCGGCTGCGATCAACATGAATGCACGTGTGGAGGACAGCTCCACCATTCAGGATGTGCAGGAGGCTGCAATGCCTTGGGAGGAAGCATTCCTCACAAATCTGTTGACTTGGATACAGTCAACCTACATGCACCTATTGTGGAGGGAATATCCACTATACTAGGTGTACGGGAGGCGGACATGCCTTGGGAGGATGGATTTCCTCATTCTGAAGAACAATTTGTTGTGGATGGAGACTCCACTATTCTAAATGCATTGACGGTGCATGGTGAGATGGCATGCCCAACCACTCACTCAGAGGTCTTGCTCGAAGGACAATAGAGCATGAACAGTTTGCTCATTGTGTTGTGAAGGATCTTTCCCAACAGAGGGGGATAGATGAGCAAATAGATAAGATGGAGATGGTTATTTCTCCTGTTGAGACGGAGACCACTGCTGAGACGGAGAGATGGTTATTTCTCCTACTATTGAGGAGTTGGTTCTAACTCCTACTGCACAGATGGTCACATTCCTCTTCTTGAAAAAGTTGGATGAGCACTACATGGTGGTGGAAGGACGTGATCAAGGTGACTTCGATCACAGGATAATTGAGTCTTTGTATAGACTCCAGCAGGCTACACAAGCCTGGAATAGATTTTCTAATCCACATCTTTGAGGTTTTGATTTCAGCACTCTGGAGATGGGGCTGACACTCTCAGCCATTGGTGATTCATCACTGGTCAATGAATCACGAAACAGAGAACCAATGGACCACTTGCCATATCTTTTGTTCATGGGACCAGATTTTTGTGTTGCGGTTCGTCTTCATTCGACAACTGCATCACAGTTAAGGACTGCTGATTTTAGAGTACAACTTATGGCACAGCCTATAAATGTAATGACTAAACATATGGGCTTTAGGAAATTTGTAAAATTTTGGGACAAAACTTTGTCTTGTTTCCGGTTTAGTCATTAAGAGGGGGTGTTAAAATATAACACATTATATAGCATGTAAAACAGTTATGTAGTTGTTCGGTTGGTAACTGTATAACCACCTCTCTCTTCAATAAATAAACCTCTGCCTGTATCATTTGTTGAAGTTGGGAGAGATGAAGGGGTGGGCAGTGAGTAACCAAAATTTAAGATGGAAGTTCCTAGTATAAGCATATTTGAGTGTGAGGGATAGAGCCTATGTTGGTGAAAATATGGAGATAAAAGACAATGTCTAGCACACCTGGCTGGTAAACCTGACGGGGAAACTGGAGAAGAATGGTCAAGAGGGTGGCTGAACATAAGAACATACAGGTGAGCGCACTACTGAGAAAATATATGAGTGAGATGGTGTTTGACATAGACATCTTTGGTTACATCAATCAACCGATAGTAAGGATATATACACGCCAGGTTGACTAGAGTAATATTGCAAAGGAACAATTACATGGATGGGTTAACTAATGGCATCTGTGTATAATGGTGAACAATAAATGCACTACTGTTAGAAATTTATCATGGAGATTTATGTATTTTGTACTGTCAGCTATCTTGTAAAATACGGTTTTAGGGTTCGGACAAATTAAAACCTAATCACTGAAGATCTCAGTTATATCTGTATCAGGAATTAATCCTTGTGAATATGTATGCTGTCAAGAGTGACTTGTGCTCTATTTGTTCATACTAAGAATCAAAACATTGTAGTACGGGATATTTGGTTTTTATCTTGATTTGGTGGGGTAATTAATCTGTGGTTTTTCATCCTACTATCTCTTTGATTTCATTTTACTGTTGCTTATTTCCCTTTGACAAGGACTAATGGTCATCTATATCTTTTGTAGTATGGATTGGTACATGTTGCTGCTGGAGACTTGCTAAGAGCAGAAGTTGCAGCAGGGACAGAGAATGGGAAGAGAGCCAAGGAGTGCATGGAAAGGGGGTCTTTGGTACCCGATGAAATTGTTTGCACGGTAGATATACTTCTATCTTTTGTGCATTCATCTCAATTTTTTGTGTGTTAATTTGTTATTAATGCTCTCTCCTTGATCTTTTGGGGGTATAGATGGTGAAGGAGCGGCTGGCACAAGAAGATGCACAAGAAAAGGGATGGCTACTAGATGGTTACCCTCGAAGCCTGTCACAAGCAGCAGCCCTTGAGAGTCTTGGGATCAGGCCAGATCTCTTTATTCTCTTAGATGTAATCTATTTTCTAATGACACTCAGAATCTCAGTAGGAATTCAGCGTGAATATTAAGTAGGCTATAGATGGATTGCACACAAATACAACACGAAATCTTTTGGACCGAGATCTTGATCTGCACTGTGCAAATTTATAAACTGATGAAGTGACTGACAACTCCTATGAAGCCTTGAGGTAGTTGCAAAAGATTCTATTACCTAAATGTTATATTGTTTTGATTCAATACCCTTAACTCTATGTAATCGTTAAACAGATTCCATTTCCACTTAAAAATGAGTCCATCACCTTAAATCTGGACTGGTGCTGGACCCAGGTTTGTTGTTTGTGTAAAACTCCAGCTGGAACTCTGCAAATTTAAGGTTCTCCTTAGCTGCTTCAATACTTGTAGAGCCATAACTGTAAAGGGCTTTACATGGCAACATTCCAAGGGATGTGGTATGTTGTATGGCCACAAAACTTGCTAATCTGTAATAGAGTTTCTGAATAGCTCTCTAGACATTTGTTTACTGATTTAGTATTCATGTCTTTGAAGGTGACAACTTGTAGGACGGGGTTAAGGTGGTCCAAAACTGTTGTAGTATTTCTTTCCAGAAGTTTCTGACAAACATTGTATCTTAGTCAATAACAATATTCTTTCGAAGCCCATATAACCTGTATGTGTGTTGCATGAAAAACTCAACAAGTTTGACACTTTGTCAGTGAAACCCATAGCAACAAAATATTCATACTTAGTTATCAACCATAATATATAAGCATTTTTTCCCCACTAGAGGTGCACAAAATGAAATCTGTACTAATTGACTGCATTTTTTACTGGGAATAGGTATTGGCTGAAACAGATTTTCACTTTTGACAGTCTGGTTATTCCTTTGCAAAATGTCACTTGAGGAAACAGAGTCCTCCATGTCTTGTTTTAGAATCATCCAAAAGAACTTACTCCTTATTCTGTTGTAACTTTGTAAATACACAATATTAAAGAAGATAGTTTGACTAGCAGTAGGTGAGGAATGCCATACAGCTAAGGCCTTATTTTTTAAACTAGAATCAGTTGTAAGTGATATGTGATTCTTATTAAATATTACATCACCTCAAATCTGCAATCACGTTGTTAATGCACTTTTTATACTAAATTTTGAAGTCAATACTTGTAACTTTCTCATTCACTTTGTTTGTTGGGTTAGTCAAGGTCTAGTTTTGGTGATTTATATGGATTATGAAGTGTTGCCCCTTGACACATACTACTTAAATTTCAATACAACATGCATGAAAGCCAACAATTATTTATCAGAAATGCACAATACATTTCTGTTTAATTTTCTGCTTTCAAAAGTGATTGGTTGTTGACTTCTCATGATAATTTCCCCAAGCCATTTCCTCACACATCACATTCCACTGCAAATAGCTGTGAGAAATCTAGAATCGCTTCTACGGGGCTAGAAGTCATTTGCCTTTTTCATTTATTCGTATGTAGGCTTGTTTGCTTTTTTCTATTTGAAGGGATCCTTTGCTTCTAACATCGCTGAGGGGTACCACAAGGCTTCCGAAATCCTCGACAATTTGTGTAGAAATTGCATAACCTGTTAAATCCTCTCTATTTAGCCACATTCTTTGGAGCAGGCCAGTCAAGTGGCTTGAATCTTAGCTGGACCTTTGTCTCTCACTAACTATGCATGTAAAGTAAATGAGCTCATTCTTTGCGATTCTTTTTCAAATAAGGAACTTAGCCATAAGAATTGTAATTTTGTTTTCAAGTGGTTCAAATGATCCTTCTTAGTTCTATAAGAGTATCATCAAAGGATACTGATGTAGAACATCAATCAAACTCAACAATCCACAAGGTTAGATTGATTGAATAATTACAAAACTGCCCAAAGCTTGCAAATTAGCTTTACTAGTTCAAGTCAAGAAACTCTTCAAATCATGCAAATTTTTGTTTTAAAGCCCAAATTTGCTTGTGCTAACTGTGTACCTTGTTTTTAGGATCTAATCCCTGCAATACCAACTATCAAACTCATGAAAATCAATCAAGAACTTCAATTCCAACTATCTCTTTCAAAACTGTCTCCTTAGGCTTCTGAAGGGCAAGTTGAAGGTGAAAACTAGTTGGGAGCAACTCACTAATCCCCAAGACAAACTAAGACCTGATCTGGACACCCATTTGGTTCCTCATGCTTATTACCAAACCTTATTCCTCAACTCTCAAGATAACTCACCTAATCACCACCTATTCTTCTTTGCAATTTTCACTCCCCAGTAGCCCTACTTCAACTGTGTTTCTATCATAACTTTTGATAGAGGGATTCATTAAACAAACTAAACACATTCTAGAGTACCCATTATGCCTTCCAAGCTTCTCCCAAAGTTTCAGTTGATAGCTCAACTCCTAAATGCCACTTTTCAACTGTGTTACTCTCTAATTAGGCCTATAAGGCTTCTTAATGATCCAAGGTTATGACTCTGACAAAACCATAGAGAGTTAAGCCATTCTATGATTGGTTCCAGATACCCTTTTCCACACTCACTCTTCATACAAAATCTTAGGTTCAAATTCACTGCTTCACCCTTCCAAATGGCTACTTGCTTTCTTGGTCCAAACCCTCATTCAACACCCACAGATTTGCTCCTAAACTGTTAAGATTTCCCATCAATTGACATATTTTTTATGACTTGCCTCCTCTTGATCTCTAATTTATGGTCAGTATAGATGATTTCCTCAAATTTTGGGCCCTTGATATAGTGTTTAGGCCTTCCAATTTCTCAAACTCGTTAAACCCTAAATAAGGTTTCTTAGACTGCCCGGGTAGACAAAATTTGCTATAAAATGCAAAATATTCAAAATCAAGCCCTGAAACTGGATTCACAACACCTCCTTACCCGGATTAAAAGGTCTGTTCTAACAGTGAGTAGTAAATAACCCTCTATCCTTGTAAAATTGCTTTTGTGCCACTGTCCTGTGCTTGTCAAAACAGAGTTCTAGCCCATCCAAACCCTCATTTGCTTATAAAAATCAAGGAAATTGTTTCCAAAGCCTATATCTTCCTCTAGAGGTTCGAAATGACTTATTTCCACTTGTTCTCTTATCAGTCTCAGTCTTTGGATCGAGTTTTCCCATTAAAAGGTGTCCATCTGGGTTGAATGTGCCTCTAGACTGCCTGCTACAAGACTTCTACAGAGTACCAAGAAAATTCAAAAACAAACCCCAATGCATGCATGCAAAATCAATAAGAACAAGGGATTAACACCCTTACCAACATTGGAAAGCCATCATTCATGAAATTCATAGCATTTTCTTGGTCATATTCACATACACATATGCCCTTAGTCAACAAGACTGTATATTTTTCAAGAAAATGGAGCTTGAACTCCTCTTTCACTCGAAAAACCTCCAAGTTAGAGTTGTCATGACCTTTCTCGGTTGGATTACTCACAAAGGAACTGATAAACAAATAAACACTTACCAAAATGTTGAACAACCAAGCAAGACTGCAATCCTTTTCATGTAAAAACAGAGTACTTCATTGTAGTTTGTATTCTATTACAAAAATCTTCTTCTACAGAGCTCTTTCCACTAGCATACCCCCTATACAATGAGCAACTAACTCCCATCCTCGAGTTTCTCCACCAAAATACTTATTACTTCTCAACCCTAACTGAATATGTGCTTACATGTCGTGAGTTTTAAAACATAGAAGAGGGTTTGCATCATTTTGCTCCTTTTCGCACTCTAGGAGTCTTCCACAACATGATTAGACCTTTCACATAGACCCTCTAATCATCCAATTCCACTAACATCTTCAACACAAGCCAAGAATGGTTTTTAAGTCTCTTTAAAATTTCAAATTACAAAATGGCGGGAAACTTCATAGTTTGAAAATTTGAACATCTAAACACACCCTAACATCATGAAATGAGTTTTATTAACACCCTAAGGACCCCTAAACCATCTAAACCAACTTCCAAGCCAAAATTACATGTCAAACCAAAATTTGCATCCCTAAGAGAGATGATCCTGCATCAGATACTAAAATAAACTTTGTAAAATAGGGCTGAAAATGTTGATTCATTGTACCTTGAAAGTGATAGGATCATTATATAATCCAAAAAAACATTACCCAAAATTCACAATGGCCATGAAGAATTTGAAAAACTTCTTTCTATTGGTCACCTTCTCTCACACTTATCTTGTTGATAACTGGTAAAGTAAACAAACTCTTTCTTTGCAATTCATTTGCAAACAAGGAATTTAGCTGTCTTGTTTTCAAGTGGTTCAAATGATCCTCCTTAGTTCTATAAGGAAGAATGTCATCAAAGGAGACTAGAATAAACTTCATAAGATAGGGCTGAAAACTTTAATTCATTGTACCTTGAAAGTTATAGATCATTGGCTATCCAAAATTCACAATGGCCATGAAAAATTTGAAAAACTCTTTTCTATTGATGACTTCTCTCACACTTATCTGTTGATAAACAAATTAAAAATCAATCAATATAAATTTTAATGCATTATTCATTTTAACAAGCAATTCATCTATATCTAGATTGTGATATCAATTCTTAATGGTCCTCTAATTCAGTTCTTGTTAGTCAATGCACATATCGAAGGAACTGTTCTTTCTTACAAACACCACCTAAGATGCAAAAGGTCTCTTGTGGGTTAACTCTATGCCAAAGGCCCACATATGCAATTTGTTTCGAGTTAATGTTCCAATCTTTTTCCTTAAAAAATCAGGGTACCCTTAAGAGCGGAACAATGACTATTTGGACCCTAGTTTGAACCCCATGATTTGTTCTTGCTCCGGATCTAGTTGCATCCCATGCATTAGGTCCTGAAAAACATCTGCATATTTATCAATCACTCACGTGTTTCCTTTTGTTTTTTTAGGTTTTGCATATTCACCTTGATAGGCAGGCCCTAATACATTGAAATATATAATTCATTGTTTACAAGCTGTTTGCCTATTTTGTGAGCTGAAATCAGTCTATTTAAATTTGCTCATTGCTGTTACTAATCACTAATCAGTTCATCTTTCCTTAATTTTCATGTCGAACACATCACAACCTATTCAAATTTTTCCCAAGGTCTTTAGCAAGTGCGCTTCCATCGCCATGAGGATATCAACCATGGCTAGGGCTACAATGTAAGCATCAGAATTCAATTCCTCACTGTCCAGCTTCAATTTCAGCCTTTCGATAATTCTCTTGCAGTCCATTATAGTGTCACTGACCATTGACACCTGAAAATATTGTAACAGAACAATTCTTGGGCACTTGGATATCACCAACTTTAAGTCTATGAAGTTATGTTGCTGGAGTTGATGAGGGTCACCACCATTCCCGCCTTCACTCTAATTTTTACCCTCTAGTTTTGATATTGAATGTCCCTAGCATGACAATTGGGATTTCTTGTTGTTCTTGGTCCTTCATATCGGCATTTTCCTTTATTTCTATTGTTTCGTTATGATTATTGACCATCTTCTCATAATCTTTGTCTACAAACTCAACCATGAGGATCCTTACAGGAGCCTTGCAAATAAATTGTGTTCCTTGGACAAAACCTGTGTGTAGTTTAAACCATAGTAGGAAAACTCGCCAAATCCAAAAACTCGCCAAACCCCCAAAAAAAACTCGGCAAAAACTCGCCAATATTCGGCCAATACTCGGGAATACTCGGCAACTTAAAAAATACTCAAATTTCTTTAAAAAACATAAATTTTAAGCAACACAGCTACAAAATGTATCAAATGAGCCCATAAAATGTTGGAGAAGTGTTTTCTATTAGATTTGAATACAAATACAATACAAAATTGCATCATCATGCGAATACGACAACCGGCTGATAAGTAATATGAATTTATGATGATTGACATTGAAAAATATCATCATAAATTTCATATCTATGCAAGTTACAATATACAATAAATTACATTTTCCTCTTCCCCAATCTAGAGAAAAATTGGGGTGAGGGTCTAGTGCCTCTACTAGTCCCCACACTTGGCTGCGTCTCCACGCTCCTCCTAGAAGGCTGCGAATTTGGCTCGATCATGGAACTAGATGGTGGTGCTGGTGGCTCCTCTGCTGCATGTTGGAGATCACCTCCAAAGATGTCATCCGGTCCAATATCTCCTCGGAGTCCTGCTAGTGTTTCTCCCTCCATAGCCTCCCTCTCAAAAGAAGCAATCTCGTCCGTTGTGAATGCAGAGTTTTCCTCTTCTTGCCCAGTCCACTCACTGTATGGATCTATCTCATCCAAATCAATGAGCTCCTCTGATGTGGCCTCAATTTTTTTTGTGCGAAGCCGGAGATTGTATTGCACAAAAACCAAGTCGTTGAGCCTTTTTTGAGTCAACTTGTTGCGCTTCTTCGTGTGAATGGCCTCAAACAAACTCCAGTTGCGTTCACATCCAGAAGCGCTACAAGGTTGAGATAGAATTTTGAGGGCTAACTTTTGAAGATTTGGGGTATTCCCTCCCCAATCCTCCCACCAAGAACCTACAAACAAGATAATCAAAAATTTATAATTAATTAATAAAATCAAATATGTAACTAATAAGTAACTTGGTAAACATTCTAATTTTTATTACCTTGTGATTGTGTGGTTCTCCCTCGAATAGCTAGCACCGAAGAAAAGAGTCTCCCCCTAGCATGTTTGTAACTCTGCAGCTCTAAAATGACGAGGTCCCTCGTCTCAACATCCGGTATCATCCTCTCAATACATGTTGAAAGGCCCTCCATAACCTCTCCGTTCACATCTGTGAAGTTGTCAGAGTAGAAATACTTGGGGTTGAGGTAGTACCCCGCTGCATGAATAGGTTGGTGGAGTTGATTGTTCCACCTCCGATCAATAATCTCCCAAAAGGGACCATATCTGACGATATCCCCCTTGTAATAGTTTTGGATAGACTCTTTGGCCCTATCCATGGCCTCATATACAAACCCCATAGGGTTTTGCTCCCCATCAACCAAACGCAAAACTCTCACCAACGGCTCTGACACCTACACACAAATTAAAATGTAAGATTGCAAACTTACAAGTTACAATACATATTAGAAATGAAATAAAAAAGTGAAAAGTAGAACAATATATTTAATATTTATAATTTAACAAATTAAAATAAATGAATGAAATATAAATCGAAGTTTGAAATTACCTTGATGATCTCTATAGCTCTCTTTGTAAAGATATCATCAAAAATTATCTTTGCAACCCTCTCTCTGTCAGCTTTCTTTGAATATTGTGAGTCTAGCCATGCTTGACTCACAAACATTTGTTTCAAAGGTGTCAACAAACTAGAAATACTTTGCAACGTCAAGAAGTTAGTTGCAAACCTTGTGACACCGGCTCAAACAAGTTCTTTCCCCTTTGTGTGTACTCTCATCAAGCTTAGAACCCAAGGGTGATTGTATATGTACTTCGTTATAGATCTTGCATCTTCTACAACTGGCCTCACCCAATCAATTTTGCCTATGTCCTCCAAAAGAAGGTCAATGTAATGAGCTGCACAAGGAGTCCAAAAGAGTGATGGATGTCTCTCCTGCAGTAGTCTCCCAGCCACCACATATGCTGCTGCATTGTCTGTGACAACTTGCACAACATTCTGTACACCAACCTCTAATACAACTGTCTCTAACATAACACTCAAATTCTCTGCATTTTTTATTATGTTAGAGGCATCAATAGATTTTAAAAACACCATCTCACCATTTGAAGCTGCTAAAAAATTAACAAGGGTTTGGTTCCTTCCATCCGTCCACCCATTTGAAAGAATGGTGCATCCAAATTTTTTCCATTGTTTCTTGTGCTCTTCTAGCATGGTAGTGGCATCTGCAATTGCACCCTCAAGTAATTTCCCACTCAAATCTTTTGGAGAGGGTGCCTTGTACCCTTTCCCTGCAACTGTCAACGCTGTCACCAAGTACTCCCAGTATGGGCTCTTTGCCACATTGAACGGCAGGTTGTAGTACCAAAAATTTGCACAAGCTTTATCCACTTCCTCGTGCATATCTTTGTTCCAGACTGTACCTTCCAATGAAGGTTGTGCTCCAGGTGTGTTCCTTGCCACAAAAAAACTCGGTATGCCTTTGCTCGAACTCGATGAAGATGTGCCTCTTCCGGCTCTTCCTCTTCGTATGCGTGGACCATGAGTAGAGCCCACAATTGTTGCCGCATCATCGTCTAAATCCTCTTCCATTGCAGCCCCAGGTCTAATAGCTTGTGCTATGGCTGCTTTCAGCCTTGCGTTCTCTAGTTTCTTCTCCTCTAACTCTGCCAGCTCTACTCTAATCTCTCGCTTTGCCTCTTCCGACACGTTGGGGCAAACCGTAACATCTCGGCAAACAATAGTTGAAAGGTGATATTTCAAACGATTGATGCCTCCATTCATTTTCTTGTTATAGAAAGTGTAAAAAATTTCGCCCGCACAAGTTCCACGTACAACATACTTCCATGCTATGGAACAGGCATTCGGAGGAACGGTCCCTACTAGTGATTCAGATGCCGAACCTGATGCCGAGCCTAATGCCATTGTTAAGCTCTAATCTGCAACACAATGCACATTTAAAAAATTAGAAAACGTAAACTTAATTTAATTTTAAAAACAAAACATGCATGAATAACAAATTTGTGTAAATAAAAAAAATACATTACAAGCATTCAATTTTACATTACATGTATTTAGAATTACACAACGAATCGATTACAATACACATACATAAAATTTAACTAATTTACAATGAATTTGCGTTAAAAAAAAAAATACATACCTCTGGCTGCAAATGAGTATAAAAAAATTACAAGCATTCGATTTTACATTACATGTATTTAGAATTACACAACGAATCGATTACAATACACATACATAAAATTTAACTAATTTACAATGAATTTGCGTTAAAAAAAAAATACATACCTCTGGCTGCAAATGAGTATAAAAAAATTACAAGCATTCGATTTCACATTACATGTATTTATAATCACAATAGGAATCTATAAAACCTAAATAATATACACAAAATTTGGAAAAACTTCAAAGAATTAAAAAAAAAAAAAACCTACCTCCAAATGCAAATCTCCAAATTCTCTCCTCGAATTCACTCCAAAATCCACTCAACACAAGCAATGCAAGCTCAAATGGTTGTGTGAGTGACAATGAGGGAGTAGAGGGCCTTTTAAAGAGCCAAAACTGTGTAAAAACAACGTTTTTTGCGTGTATACGCGTGAAAGCAACATATGGCGAGTATTTAGCACGAACTCGCCGAGTTTTGGCGAGTTTTTAGGCGATTTCCCCAAACTGTTTTGCAGGTTTTTTGGCGAGTTTTTTAAAACTCAAGTTTTTTGCGAGTTTTTGGCGAGTTTTCCATCTATGGTTTAAACAAATCCCTTTCACACATAAATCAACAATAGCAGAAAGGTCTTATTCTTCTTTTTGATAGCTCAGCAATGGAAGAGATGAATCAGATTCGTCATTACCTAGCTCTCTCTTTTCTGTTGGATTAGTTTTGAAGGGTGATCTCACTGTAAGGTGACTCCTAACAACCTCTGAGTATGCTTTTGCATTCTGCAACCTCAGCCATGGCATACCCTGTAATATACTCCATTGATCCATCAATGTACAAACCTACCACACATTGGGGAAAATAATTTTTATCAAAAGTTTAGCTTGGCAGAATTTCCTTGAATAGTAAACCACAGTGCATTGCTGCTTCATGTTATTGAGGATCAGCAAGTAGTCTTCTTGGCTGTAAGCCTCAATGTTATGGTAGAATTTACTCTCAAATTGGTCCTAAATAGTTATCCCTGGCCCTTCACCCTCTTCCTACTAGTCATTTGCCACCCACCGAGTGCTGGGCCTTCAAGATGTACAAGGGAAAACAGTTTTCTTGTTAATTCTTTCTCGAGTGTAATTGGAAAAAACAGAACAACTTGTGTATCTAATCTCTTGGATTAATAATTTCACTACAACCATCAATCTTAGGCATGCAAATTTTTATTTTATTAGGAGCTAATTTATGAAGTTTCATTCACGGTTCTCTTGTTTCATTGATTACCAGGATTGCCCCGTCTTATTAAAGCTTCCTGCAAAAGGATTTCACTCACGATCATGATGCTAAATCTTCTCATTTATTAAAGCAGGATTTTCTCCTCTGTCGCTGATGATTTTTGTCCAGTAAAGAAGGCCTTTTCTTTTACTCAATAACCTCAATGGGCATCTAATCATTGCTGTCACCTGTTGAGCCCCCATAATCCCACATCTCTCTAGTGTTTGATTAGTTAGCATTAGAGTGCTGCTTGGATAAAAGACAGACTTGAATGAAAAAGTGGAAAAAACCTCTGCCATTTTGCTGGCTAGCCTGTTACATTTCACTAAATGGTTGACATTTCAATCACTCCTTATGGTGCAGAAACGGGGAAACAGAAAATGGTAAATGGCATGAAAACATGACGGTGGACATGCAGTCATTTTTCTGGTGTAATTGTATCCATGCATGACATGTCTAAGTTGATTATTGATGATTGTGCAAATAATTTGTTTCTCAGTTTTCTAATTGGAATGCCACTACAACAAAATTCTTTGCACTTATACATTCTCAAATTCCCCTACGGGCTAACCAAAGACTACTCCATCTTGATGCTATTTTGAATTTCCCAACAATGTTCTTGAAACATGTGATCGTTTCATCAGTAACCCTTTTAAGTTATGTAATGGTATGTTATTTAACATTGATAAGTGTGGAGCAACAATACGCAGGGAACCTGTTAAGAAGATTCTCAGTGCAAGAGATAGAGCAAGATTACTCTTAGACACGGGAGATGAATAGAGAAAATTGTATCATTGCTTAAAGATATTCAAAATATGTCAAAGTCAAGATAGCAGCCCTTGGGTCCAGTGAAGCGCTATTTCCTAATAGAAGTTCTTTACAGTAGGTAAATAATGTGGGCATAAACCAAGCAATGCCACTCGGAGAAGCTTTCCTTCTTTGGACTCTTTTCTCGCGGTAGGCCTTGATTGATTTATATTAAAATCATCTGCACAGAGAAAATGACTTTTCAAAGGATGGTAGGCCTGCAACCAATTACTGGTTAGAGTACCTGCCTAACTGTCTTAGATGTCATGGTGAATCTTCACTCATGATCCAATGACACGATGTATGTCACAGTGACAAATTGTAACACTTTGTGGTAGATCATAGGACATTGTAACATTTAATTGCACATACCACATTTTTATCCTATAACATTTGATGGTGAACATTGTAAGTGATTGTTCCTAGATTGTTTCAGTTTTAAAGCTAGACTTTGGAACATAGTGGCTGGCCCTTCTGGCTACTCTTACTTAATGGCATTTTGCAACCAGAACTTTAATGAATATATCTGGATACTCATCTTGCCTTCTGATTTATAGCAATTCTATATGCAGTACCCCATATAGTTGATGCAACGTCCAATATCATATCTGCTTTATTTTTTACTAGCGTGTTCTCAATCTTCTCTATGCCTAGAACTCGTGTTCTTTTCATAGTCTTTTATAACATTTGACATTCAAAGTTCTAAACATCAGCGAGCATGCACATGGTAGAATGTTTGATAGCAAAATGAATGTTATGAGTTATTTTTTGTATGAAATATTGTCATCTTGCAATTGTGTATTGTATGAGGTTATCTGAAATACCCAGTATTAAGTCCATTTCCACAACATGACCATTGAAGACTTCAAAACATCACCGGCCTTTTCAGTGATTTCTGTATCTCGCACTTGCACCAAAAGTGAAACTAAAGCAGCAGGTGGTTACAGAGATTCTTCATTCATTGATCACCTTGTATTGCATGTTTCATGAAGTATTGAGGTCTTTCAATAGTCTTGGATTCATTCTGCTAGTCCCTGTAGGTTTTAGGAGATATTTTGTAAAATATAATTCTAAAATATTACTTCCAGTGTTTTTTAGTTATGCTATTGATTAAGGGATAATCTGTTTATGTGTGGCTCAAATTTCTGATCTGTTTTCTAGACTGTGTCTTCTGTGTATGGGTAATTTATATGTTCCTTCTGAGACAGGCCTTCAAATCAAATGGTTATTAAGAAATCAGGATCTGAGAAATATACAAAGTCAAATGCCTTTTATTCTTTAAAGAGTTTCTTTTTGTTGTTTTTAAACTTAAGACATTATTTGCAATGATTTTATGCAGGTCCCTGAAGAAATCCTCGTTGATAGAGTTGTGGGAAGGAGACTTGATCCTGTTACAGGAAAAATTTACCACCTCAAGTATTCTCCACCAGAAACGGATGAAATCGCAGGGAGGTTGACTCAACGTTTTGATGATACAGAGGAGAAAGTATGCTTGCTAATAATTGTCCTCTACAACTTGGATAACATTTTTTTAATTGTAAAAATCTCTTTTATGTATGGTGTTTGTTAATTTTGACCTGTTCTATATGTACAACTATTGAAGCACTTTTTATGACTGTACTTCAGACAAATTAATGAGAGACGTTCTATCTGTGTATGCTGCATGGATCCGTATTATTCGCTGTAGCTGGTATGAACCTAATTGGCCTATACCTTGTTTAACCTTCTTATGACATTGGATAGCAACACATGAATTTAGCAGACTAAGGTGGAGTATAGTAAAAAATTGAGAATGTCTGTTGTTTTCGTGGTTAATGTCTGAGAAGTTTTTTAGCTATCTACAACGTGTTGATAGTATAGCTCTTCAGATGTTGTCATTTGGGACTTGTTAGGATATAATTTAAACAAACCCATCTATATATTATTTTTATAAGAAGCCACAAGCTGTAAATACATTATTGAGAAAGCCTATTAAATAAATTCTTACAATTCCTATAAAGGAGGAAGGTAGGAAAAACCAATTTGTACAGGAAGCTCAAATAGGCTTGACCCATATCCACCTATTTAGCAATATGTTCCAATAACCCAAACAACCTAACATGTTACGTATTAAAACAAACTATTTATTATAATAATCTATTCTAACACCCTCCCTTAGTGACTAAATTGAATGTTTTAGTCATTATTACAATAATATGATTAAGTCCATACATGAACTCAACTAAGGTGTAGCGTTACTGCCTCCGCAGTGATGTATCCAAATGTCCTTATTGTTTCCAATCAATCCTACCGTAGTACATGGGTAATTAGCCGCTGCAATCGCCAAGTAACATAGGAAATGGTACTAAATACTGGGTTCACAGGGTTCTGTTGTTCCTTGAATTGTTGTCATGTCTTGAATGTGTCAACATCCATTTTGGTTTGACTTTGGTCTTTGAACTTGTGCTTGGTTTTAATACCTGTGAAATAGTAGTAACAGCAAAATTTACCTGCTCTTCACCTTGCACTTTTTGTTTTCCTGACCTTGTAGATTTCCCTTCCAACAAGTAAGGCAATTCATCTTTCCTTACATCTTTGATAGTGGTATGGTACCACTTAGGCCTTTTTGTGTTGGTTTTCTTGATTTGCTTGTGAAGAGTGAGAAACACCCTCTTCATCACTAGATTCTTCCTTAGGACTTTATACCCTTGGTACTTTCTTTGAATTATGTTCAACACTACTATTAGAACTTGTTCTAGAAATATCATCAATAGAAGCCACTACAATACTCTCAGTAGATTTACCATTGCTAGAAAAGAATGGTACTTTCTCATCTACAAAAACCTCTTTACTCACAACAATCTTGTGTGTGGAGACATCTATTAACCTGTATGCATTCCTCTGCTTACAATAAGCAACAAACAAATACAACTTTCCCAATAAAGAAGTTGTGGATCCAAAAACACGAAAAAGTACTTACATCATGTGTATTTCCAGACCATGCTCCTTTTGGTGTTACATTCTGCAAAGCTTGTGTGGGACTTCGGTTGAGAATGTACACAGTTGTATTCATTGCTTCTACCCAGTACTGATATGGTACATTCTGGTTATCCACCATACAGTGTGCCATCTCCATGATTGTCTTGTTCTGCCTTGTCATGACATCATTCTGTTGTGTAGAACATGTTATACCTTCTTTCTTGCAAAATTCCTTGAATTTCTCAGAGACACTCTTCTTCATTCACTGATCTGAGAGCTTTTATATTTTCCCTCCTTGTTTCTCTACCATAGCGTTCCAAGCAACAAAGTTAGAGAAACATTCTGACTTTCTATGCAGAAAACACACCGACATTTTCTTAGACATGTCATCTATAAGCAACAAATAATACAATGCTCCAGATATGGAAGGTGTCTGCATTGGACCATGCAAACCCACACATACCAAATCCAATGCATTCTTAGCTCTCTGTTCCTTACCAATGTCAAATAAATATGAAAATTGCTTATCTAATTAACATACTGAACATACATTCAGACTCTCTTGAATAGAAAACATTTCATTCACCATGTTAGTCTGACTTAATGTATGCAAATGCTTATAACGAGGTGACCATACCTCTTATGCCACTATTCATTAGTGTTCTCTATTGCTGCTAGTGCATGTTCATTTGCAGTTTTTTGGATCAACCAACTTATACAGTCCTCTGTTAGCAAGACCAATAGCAATGACCCTTTTGTCATGAATATCACTAACCATGCATTTGGTTCCTTTAAACTCCACACAAAGATTAGGATTTGCCGTTATTTCACTTGTGGAAAGAAGATTTTTGTTCATATCAGGTACAAACCGAACATTCTTGAAAGTGTAAGTAACATAATTGTTCAATGTAATACAATCATCACCATATCCTTTCACATAGTGAACTAGATCATCACCTAAGGAAACAGATTCATTACAAGTATCATCTTCAACAAATTTTATGTATCAATCTTTGTGACACGTGTAGTGTCTTGATGCACCCGAGTTAAAATACCACATTCTTGACTCACCCGCTGAACTTTATTCATCTTCATCAGCCACATTTTCAAATTGTGATTTCTTTCTATTATCTGGCAAATCATATTGTCGCTTACAACAATTTTTCTTCAAATGCCCTGGTTGCTTGAAATAAAAACACTTCCATGTAGACTGCTTAGAAGTACTTACATTGCTATTAGAGGATTCTTTTGAAGAACTACTAGCATTCCACTATTTTGTCTTTCCCTTTGACCGTGCCACGAATGCACTTTCTGTAGCCATTGATATTGACAAAGTTGTATGAGTTTGCCTTCTCTCCTTCTGCTTGAGAAGTGTTGACAACTTCTCAAAATCAATCTCTTGTGTCTCCGTGATCATATGCAATGACTCAACAAATGAGTCAAATGATACCGACAGGTTTTGCAGTACTAGAGCAATCAAGTCTTGCTCATTTATATCACAAATGTGCTTCAACTACAACAAGAATTCAAAGATTGAACCACTCTCCTACATTTTAGTGGAAAATAACAAAATTTTCAAGTACAATACCCTACCAACTTCTGAAGTCCGGTACTTGGATGTTAGAATTTTTGACAAATCCGAAGCATTAGTTGCATTTCTAACTTCTAGAATCAATTTATCAAACATTGAAAGTTTTAACAACATCAATGCTTCTCTATAACGCTTATCATAGTTATCAAGTTCATCAACTGAAAGTTCGTCATCATCTAGTCTTGTTTCTTTGCCAAGTACAATTTGATCTAGATTCCAATACTCACAAATAGTATCTCGTGACTCCACAAACTAAAGTTTTTCCTTGTCAATTTTTGTGAATTTGGCAACAAAAGGTGTTGTAGACTAGCATTTCACAAAAACAATTATATCGGAAAAACTATAAATGCTTTTACAAAAAATCCTTTTCCTCATTGATTTTATCCTAAAAACAAACAATTTGAGAGATTTTAATTTTACAATTTCCCGTAAAATTTCCAAAAAATTAAAATCTTGAGTTTTACATACTCTTTTTCAAAAATTCCTTTTGCGTACAAACAAGGACATAAATAGACAAGTTGGCCAAGTTTCAAATGTTTTCTCCTTCTGGAACTCCGGCTATGGAATTAACCGTGGCTTTTTAGGTAATTTCTAAGGTCTGAAATTTGAGATTTAGAAAGTTTTAATTTGGGCTAACTTTAAAAAAATCAATTTTAGCCCTAAATAATTATAAAACCACAAACTTTGGCTAAATAGATTTAGATTTTTAATCAACCAATAGAAAATTGTTGTGCAAACCAGCTTTCATGCAGGGAAATGGCGTTCTTCTCCTTCACCCACATGAACTCTTTCTCCTTGAATGGTATTTTCTACTTTGCTCTTTCAGATCAAATGAAAGATGAGCAACAAATCGATTTAGAATTTGCCAGATTAGAATGTCACTCGTCTTCTTCTTGCCACACCACTCTCCTTCTTACGCCACACTTCTGCTGTATTCTTCTTGCAAAATCAGCTCAGATCAGAACTAGAACGCCGCTTCAAAGCTTCCACGTTACTTTAGAATGCCATGGCACTTCTTTTACAGCAGGTACAAATAAAAAACGCCCTCCGTGAGATTAAAAACACCTTGCTGAAATAAAAAACGCCTTGCAAATGTTTCATTCTTGATCAGTTGATCTCCTTACTCCTGCATTCTTCTCACACAAAAATCTCCTCTCCAAGAATGCTTTTTGTTTGCTTCCATCCACTCCTTCAGCGCCAAGTTTGACCAAGAATGAATTTAACCAGAAAAACCTCGTGTCCTTTTTGGACACCGCTTCTTCTATTATACCTTGTCCTGGCTTTTACCGAGTATGTGTAATCTCACGTTTCTTCCCTGACCAAATCGCTTCTCTCAAAGGTTTCCTTCCAGGCTTTTCCAACCATTCGCTTTGATTACTGTATTATTTTTATTAGAAGCCACGAGCTATAAATACATTATTGAGAAAGCCTATTAAATAGACTATTACAGCTCCTATAAAGGAGGAAAGTAGGCAAAACCAATTTGTACGGGAAACTCAAATAGGCTTGACCTGTGTTGGCTAGATTTTCTGCATAGCTGAAAACCTAGGCAGTCATGAGATAAATCTCCCTCATTTACCGGTGAGGCTCCCGTGTAAGATTTTACCAGTTGTATTTCCTAAGTATCTATTTGTTGGTATTACTTTAACTATGTAGCTCATGAACCATAGCTAGACAGTTTTGCAGCAAGTAAGCAGCTGTAAGCAATATGTGCAGAAAGGAAAATAATTAAATGCAGGAAGAAAGGAAAGGAGATGTGCAACCTAACCAATAGTTCACAAAGTTGATTACATGCACATAGAAGAAACAAATAGATCTTTAAATGCAGAATTTGAAGCAAGGGAAAGTTTCAGATCTAGATCTAAGACAACACAAAGTTTATGCATAGATCTAAAAAGAAATAAGAAGACGAATGCACCGTTGACACAAAGTTCTCCGGAAATCTCTTCTCTATTCCTCTGCTTGCAGAAAGCTATCAGGGGTTTCAGCTCAAAGTCTGGAACACAAGAATGCTGATTACAAATTCCGATCCTTTAACCCGTAGGTTCTTCCTCTACTTATAGTGTGTAGAGGGGAAATTACAAATGGGAAACTGCAACTGAACTAGAACATGAAGAAGTAGTAAAGGGAACATTTGGCACTCATCTTCCTAGAATTCCTCTCTTAGTGACATGCATCAGGAGTTTAAGCCAAAATTGTGCACATTTGTCACCTATCTTAAAGAATCTTTCCAAATAACTTAAAGTAATGGTTTTTAAACCAATAACTTTAATCTTACATTTTCATTTGGGAACATAGAAAATAAGAGAAGAAAGAAGAGAAGAATGAAGATTTGCCAGCTGTAACACCTATACTTTCTTTTTGTTCTGATATTGAATATACTTGTCAAACATGTAATTCAACATCTTCCCATCTGTTTTAACAATAGCATCTCTCTCGGTTCTGAACTGTAACAACCCTCTGGACAAAGCAACAACATTAGCCTTCACTTTCTCTAAACCAGGCCCATATCCCTCAACATCTGCCTGAAGCTTTATGAGTCTACCAATTGAATCCATCGTGAAAGGTATGGTGGCTTCATCAACTTCTTTCCGCACAACCAGAATAAATTCCTCATGGGAAGCAGGTAATTCATCTGGGATGCTCTCCGGCACTTCTCCCATCTTACTCTCCAGCAACTGCATCCTTTTCAGCATGAGCTTGAGGATCTCTACGCGGAAGGAAACTGAAATTTCTAACTGCTTCCCCTTTTCCATTAATCCACCAGGTACAATTTGCTCTGCAATTAGCACATCCTCTGGCAACGAGTGTATCTTAGCTAAAGTATCCAGATGACTTTCAACAACTATGTTCTCATCTTCTATCTGTGTCATCAGTTCCTTTAGCTGAGATACTGCCCTGTGCATATTCTCCAATTCAGCTGGTATTCTTTCGAATTGCTCTGAAGCTTGGTGAATGATTTGTTCTTTCCACTGAGCAATAACTTTGACCTGGTCCCCTGCATCTTCTACCTCCTGCATCAGATGATTACTCACCTGCTCATGTGCTAGAATGGGCTGAGAGGAAGGTTTGACAACCTTAGCAATGATCTCACATAGCTGGGACACCTGCTTTTGAAGCTTGGCTCTCTCAGCCTTCTCTTTGTCAAGCTTAAGGAATAAAGCGTTCATTAGTGTCTGTGTATCCTGCTTCAATCCTTCTGTGGTAGTTTGACCTATTGGCACTTTGGTCACTGCTATATCAGCCGCCGTGAGCTCTCCCTTGTGCTTTCCTTCTGCTGGAACTGATAACTCAGCGAACTTTTGTCCTGATTCCTCAATAATCAACCTAGAAGTCATTTTGGCAACTTTAGGTCTTCTATCTCTTCCGCCCAAACTCAGGAGCAGCTGAAAGTCGTGTTCCTCCAGGTTGATCTCCTCTCTGGCTTCTGGGATTGTCTGCAAAGCCAACCATGATGAAAAGTTGCTTCTTGGGGAATGAGAAGTCACCGAGTGCACCACCATCTCATGCTCTGATTCTGCTCTATCCGAATTTGCCACCGTGTTGTGACTGCCAGCCTCTGAATTGTCCAAAGACAATGCTTTTTCAAACTCTGCCATCTGTGCTTTCAACTTCTCCGCATGGAGAGGTGAAGACCTGAGTGGTTGAGGAGAAAATACAAATGACGCTGGATTCAACGGAGGAACAACAAGATCTCTCTGAGGTTTCTGGGGCTGCCGAAGTGCTATGAGTTGATGCTGGAGAAGCTGAAACTAACACGATAGCTGTAGATTTGGCCTTCTCCTGCGTGTGAGACTTCTTGTGAACCTTAAGCTTCTCCGGCCTTCTGCTGTTTTCACCTTCGTGCTTCCTTTTGCTGGAGTCTCCTGCGGTAAAGTTGCCTATGATCTGATTCATCAAAGCTTCATCCAGGCAATACCCCTTTGTCAACAACCAGTTCGAAGTGTTAACCAGAACTGCGGAAGATCTTTCTTCAATCGTCTGGCAGCCACCAATGTTTTCCTGAAGAGCAGCTCTATCCCCTCCCATCTGATGATACGAGTCAAGTATCACATGCCCATCATCTGCGAGATCTGCAGGTATCTGTGCCAAACCATAATCAGACACTTGTTGCGCCGATAACCTGCTGAAGTCTTTCTTTCTGACTTCATACTCGTTTCTGCACTTCATCCAGAAGTCTTCCAACGAAGGCACATGTGAGTATTCCTGGGAGATTGTCTTCCTTGCTACCCCATATGGGTCAAAGTTCAGCCGTGCTAGGAAGAACTCAGGCTCATACTCAGAAAACATTTCAGCTTCGACTCCTCTAGCTTTGTGGATGCTCTGGCAGCTGTAATAACCCACTGTGACTGGAAAGAAACCTGTAGACTTGTGCCGCTTTGATTGTAAGTCATGCATCTCCACGAGCTGTCTGCACAACTCCATGATGACCCACTTGTCGTTTGGATACCTCGGCAACTTTACTGGTTCTCCCGAAAAGCCGGTTACCCTGAGATAGGTGAAGTCTGCAAACTGGATGAAAATACAGCCATGCTGGGATACAACTTCCCAAGCTTCTTTGCTTACCCTGTTGGTCTTCAGATCACTATTTAATTTGCAGATGAATTCATAGAAGAACCCATCGTTGACCGCTTTGTAATCTTTGTGGCATTCAGGAACTGTCAACTGTGGAAGCACTCAAAAATAGGATCTTTCGCCAGTACGCCCCGTCTATCCAGCTTGGAAAATATACCCTGCGAGGCTGCTGCATATACCAGGTATGAAGTCATTTTGAAGTTGTACGTCCACCTCACACTCCGGAGTTGCTCACCGATGTTGTCACTGATGATCTCTGCCCAATTGATTATTGAATCAACTCTGTTGATCTCAATGGTCCTCACGAAAGCATACATCCATGAGCGGAAGTTGTGAGTATTGGCTTCTCCACTTAACCTGCAAAGCAAT
The DNA here is from genome assembly GCA_019776745.2 of Taxus chinensis. Taxonomy (NCBI): domain Eukaryota; kingdom Viridiplantae; phylum Streptophyta; class Pinopsida; order Cupressales; family Taxaceae; genus Taxus; species Taxus chinensis. Next base: position 718,061,362 of record CM034146.1, on the reverse strand, counting down.
TTAGTAATATCATCCACCTCCTGCACCAAATTGGATCGCGGAAGAGTCCTCGGGAACTTTGATGGGACCTGGGCTTCTTCATATATCTGTTGTTCATTATGCCCACACAATCTGCTTTGTGTTTCTCCCATCTGTTGCCTGCATCCAACATGCTAATTGCAATTACCACCGTTCGTGTCAGAATCTTCAGACAATAATTAATAAACTGTGCATCCAGCCTGATTATTGTCTTTCCCGCAACATCCCGGATTGTTCTGGAAAGAGGATGATATGACCTTGCACACTCCATAACAAATTCGGGCAACTGAGCTGTGACTGGAAATGCTGATGCTTGAATAATTCCACTGCTTTTTATTGCCCGCATGAGAGATGTCTTTCCGGCCCTAGATCTGTCAATTATTTCGGAGATGGGTTCAGGGCCTATGTCCGTGTCATTGATATCAGCAAATCTGGAAGCTATGCATGATTCTGCTGATCCTTCTCTTTCATCACGCTTCATCATGGCTGGAGCAATCTTTGTCTGAGCAATCTTTGTCTGTGTTCTTTTTCTTTTAATCCTGCCGGAATTCTTTGCAACTGGATCAATTTGTGCAGATCTAGCAATTTCTTCAGATTCAGAAGATATATTCAATGTACCTGACATTGATTTGAACTCCCTTTCACCTGTATGAACACCTGTAATGAATACCTGCAATTATTTCAGACAAAGATGAAGTCCAGAGCATGAATACTTGATTTCTGTCACCAAAAATCTGCATATGAAGCCTGCTGCCCTAAAATTTGAGGCTTTGCTTGCATGCAAAGCAAGCATAAATATTTTTAAATTCACCTGGGCACTTATAGTAACATGCAGATAATTATCATAGCATAAATCAAGCTATTCCAACCCTAGGCGCCAAACCTTGAAGCTTCCTGGCAATGAAAAACACCTTCTGATGCACAAATCCTCCTTTCCTTGGCGCCAAAACTGTTTGGGCTGCAATCCTTAGCAAAAAGAATTAATTGCTTCTTCATTATGGCAGCCCATACTTATATAACCCTCAACATTCTATTTTTAATAATTGTCCTTCCTATTCCTGGCAATTTAATTAATAAACAATCATGTTTATTCACCCAAATTGGGCGCCCAATTATGCATGCTGCTGGCTGCCTTTAAATAAATTTATTTTATTTATTTTTAGCATGCATACATGATCTATTTTCAACTCACCCTCTTGCATTGACTTTCATCCCATTCCTGGCGCCAAAATTAGGCAGAGAAGCTATTAATAAATATTATTAAAAGCATTGTTTAATGCCTAAATGGGTCGCACTTTTTGGCAAGGGTGAATTCTAAAAATAAGAAGTCAACTTTGATGGGATTTTCTACCCTGCACTGCAGCTCCAAAAATCCCTTCTTTCACTTAAGCTGTTTGACTTCCATAATGAGAATTTTACCTTGCAAGGCAGATAAGAAATTCCCGCCTGCCTGCCACTTGCCAAAATTCCCATTATTAAATTAAAACATCTCCCAAAAAGTGTGACTTGCATTAAAATTAGCCTCCTTTGATAAAGTGCGACTTGCATGGGTGAATAAATCTCTTTGGTGGGAAAAGTTAGCCTGCCAGGCAGGCAGAAAATTCCCATCGGTGCTTTAAGTGATTTTTCTTTATTTTATAATGGGAATTTTTACCCTGCAAGGTAGGTAAGAAATTCCCGCCTGCTGCCGCCTCTAATATTCCCATTGCAGCTTAAGTGACTTTGACTTCATGGAAAAAGTACCCTGCAAGGCAGATAAGAAATTCCCGCCTGCCTGCCACTACCAAAAATCCCATTGCAGCTTAAATTCATTCATTCCAAAAAGTGCGACTTGCCTAGGAGAGGCTTTCTGTGCATGACTTCATCTTTTTTGATCAGAAGTATGCTTTCTGAGGCTGATTCCTTCTAGGTGCAGTGGCCGTAAATGATCTCCAGATGTTCCAGGCAATTAAACAAACTATATTGGACAAAGAACAGACCCAGGGGAATTAAACAGAAAGACTGCGGAGAAAACCGGAGAAAAACGTAAAAGAAATAAATAAAAACGAAAAACGTTGCCAGAAGTCACAGACAAATCTCTGAATTCATTCCTAGTGAAAACCCTATTGAGATGTGTGAATACTAGCATGCAAAACATCAATAGGATTCAACCGGAGCACAATTTACTTCAAATGGGGCATTATTTATTTAATAAATAATTAAATAAAAATTTCCCGCAGACAAAACTTGGCGGAGGGATAAAATGAGTTTGGGTATCTGGGTATTTGTCGAAATTGGCTCATATGATTCATTGGGAATATCTTAACATAATACAGACATCTTCTGGCAATAAAAACACAAAAAGACCCGTTATTTTAAAAAGAACGAAAATTTTTCAAATGGGTAGTCCCAGATTTTAAGGTGAAATCTGGGGACACCAACCTGAGTATCCACCTCATTATAAAGCCCGATATTTCCCAGACCCAAACAAATATCTCAAATGAGATCATATTCATGTATTAATAACAATACGTTATTTTGTGATCAGTATCCTTCCCCATCAAAGTAAGGTCTGTCGATATCCAAAGCTTGTAGCATAAAAGTTTAAGAGTAAATGGCACCCTTGATACTCATGTAGCTCCAATATGACACTTCCATTTGAAGGTTGTTAAACCCCATAATTTATATAAAGGCTTTTACGGCTTCAAGATTAATAGGATCATTGATCTACTAATGTCAAAACTCTAGATTGTGATGAATTTAAGTCTCCAATTGAATTTTAGATCCACAAAATAGGTAAAACACGAACTCGAAGGTTTTAAGGCTGGCCAATGAAATACCCTCTTGACTGTGAAGGCTTTTAATAATTGCTGACTCATGAAATTTGAGAGTTCCCCTTGACCCCATAGCCAACAGGTTAGTCAATGGTATATAATAGGTTGCATCAAACTAAATTCTCTAGGGATGACCAAGTGAGCTTCTAGATTCTCATATGATTTCAGAATTTCATATCATAATTCAGTGACAGCAAGTACAAATTTATAACAATTGAGCTAAACGTGCAAAGCAGCATTATATGTGATCACAAACCTTATATTACAAGGTTGGCTGATACATGATGAGGTAATTAATGGTTTATGCACCAAAATACAACTTTTTAAGATGCCGATATATCTTGCTGTACTGCTGATATTATCACCAGTGTTTCTTCAGTCCAATTATGACATAAAATTCTTTAACTTGTTTTAGGTTTGTTTTGGAGACCCCTATATGTCAAGTGGTATAAATTATGGTCAGATTACCTCATTGGTTAATATTTATATATTTCATCGAATGTTCTTAAATGCATATTGAATAAAGCCGAGTTGTCTGTTCTGGTACTATGTGGATCAGGTACAATACTGCAATTTTTTTTTCCAGGTTTGGTATGGATAGGTACACACATACAAAAATATATATAAAATAGTAGAAATTTAAAAATTCTAGCCAAATAAGCAAACCTAACCATAATATGCATAGAATAAACAAAATTATACACTAAACACTACATAAATCAAAATAAACTAATAGTCACTGGTCAAACTACATTATAGTTAATTGCATCTTGGGGGTGGAAGGAAAAAGTTTCGGGGATGACAAAAGGTTTCCCGGATTTTGGGAATGGCAATTTTTTCCAAGTTTTGGGGATGGTGCGGGGATGACCATAAAAACAATATATAAAAATCAATAGTTACATCTTTGAAATTAATTCAATGGAATTTAGGGGTTTAAAGTTTTAAACTTTATTTATATCTTTTTCAGGGTTTATTTCAAGGTTATGGTTCAATGTTTTTTTAAATAGTAGATAACAGCTTTTTCTTGGGGTGGTGGGGGGAGGGCAGAGAGGTGGCCGGGGTCTGTTTTAAAGTGAAAGCCTCGTGAAAAGAAAAGAAATTGGAGACATCCACTCCCCATCTGTAAAATGTTTGGGATGTCACTAGACCCTCAAGGACAGGTACCTGTGTAACACCGGACTACATATTGCACATGTAAACTCAATATAAATCATCCTATTGCTCTTCATAGAGATCATCATTAGAACTAAAAATAGTAGCTGTGCCACTCACAGTAGTTTCACTATGTGGGTCCCACTAGATTCTAGGGTTTTTAGTATAGGCTTTTGTTTTTTGGGGTTTTTAGTGATTTCAAATCAGTATTTTGGCTAATTTTTTAGTCAAAACGTGAAAAAGGCTGTGGGTTCTCCCTGTACAAACCCATATGTGGGTCAAACTCAAGGTTCAGTTGGACATGAACGGGAACCCCGGTCGTATAGTACGATGACTGGGGATGGGTAGCTGCAGAACCTTGTAACATAGGAATAAAGTCAATGAGTTAAAATTTTAGATGATAGTATGAAACATATGTTACCAAATGCATCCTTGATTTGAAATCACCCCAAAAAATCTTAAGAGAATTTATCAATAAAACTTTGCAAGAAATTATGCTAAATTATGTTTCCTTACTGTTGATACATCAAGTGCAATGCTTAATGTGCAAAGAAAATCAAATGAAATAAGGCCTTACCTTTTGTTGCATTGATCCGGAGCCTAGGGGTGATCTGGGGGACTACGCACTAAAACGGATTCTAATGTGTTAGGGAAAGTGGTTTATGGAGAGAGCAACAATAAACAATAATCAAAGTACTTTAACAAAAAGAATGGAAGATTAGTATTAATGGAATACCATGCTGGAATCACAATACAAGATTCAACAACTTAGAATTTGCAAGTTCTGCACAATGATCTGACTGCTCTGATGCATTACCAAAAACTGAACTAATTATCCAATTATCAGATGAATAGCTATTATACATTAATATCCAAGGTAGGAGATGAAGAGACAACTTGGCAGTTACAAGAAAAGTTCAACCACTTGCCACTGGTTAATATTCCATGCTTTGTTGTTTTTTGAAGATACCACAAAACATGGATAAACAAGGTTGACACTGTCAGAGATATGTGGTATCAAATACAACAAATTAGGCTATATGGGTTGTACCTAGTGCGCTTGAGATAATGAAGAAGATAGTGGTGTAGATGGAACTCAATTAGAGGCACTGCTGTGATATGGTGAGATGATCAAAGTTCCAGGTCCTCCTGGATCAAGCAATGGTCCCCTTTGCAGAAAATTGAGAGGTGTGTGTAAAGATTTGTACAACTGGAGCCCTGTTGTACCATTTCCCTTCATGAGCAACCTAACCAAGCTTAAAAATTTGGTAGAGAGAAATTTCCTATTTCCTGATGTGTTTGACCTATGGGTCAATAAGTTGATTTGCTTCTACTAGGGCACTAGCATACTGCAATCAAGATTCATTTCAGTGTCTGGAGTTCTTCTACTGCATTTGGTGTGCCCAACAAAAGTGGAACATAACAATGCAAGGGTTTGCATTGAAGTTTGGATGAAGACCAAGATAAGATGAAAACTTAAGCTAAAAGGTGTTTACTGATATTGAAAAATGTAATAGGTAAAGCATCTAGACTCTTGATCAGTTTGGGAATAAAACTATGCTGATGCAAGAACAGAAGATTCTCAATGGTAAACTTAAAATGTGCTAGAAAAGGTGAAAATTTCAACGCATGTCTATTTGAAATTCCTTGGAATTGTATTTAAGTTCCATATCTGTAAAGGGAATTTAGAAGTCAAGTCTCATTACTGACCGGATACGGTGGGGCCTGGAGCAGGTAGCGGGGAGTGTGTGGGCGCATACCGAAACGGCTACGGATAGGCCAGACCCCGTACCGTCTCCCTGCGGCCGTAAATTGGGAAATCATTAAAAAATAATAATATTCCTAATCTATGCTACTCTAAACAATAAAACAAAAGAACAACACACAAACATAACATAAAGCAAAGAAACTTACATTGTTGCTCTCCAAAATTACATTGTGCTTGTCTAGGGTTTTGAGGAGTTGAGGAGCTATTGCTAAGCTTGTAGGAGTGTGAGGAGCTGCAAAGGAGGAAGATTTGTGAAATTTGATTTGTGGTTTACTAAGTGAAGGTAGGATTTGTTTAATTTCCAAGTTTCTTCATCTTTCACATATTACATTTTTTTGAAGCCTTTCTATAATTTTTTTAATTTTCATTGTTCAATCACAATGCAATTGCACTTTGTTTATCCTTTGAACAATGGCAACAAGTGTTCTTCTCGGGCAATCTTTGGTCAAGGAATTTGACCCAAATTGTTATGGAGGCTAACAATAGCATTGTGGTGGTTGTTTTGTTTGGACATGCAATGCAAAGGCTCTTACAGTGGGTGAAAAGCCATTTGTGTGCATAACTTGTTGGAATGGTATAAGAGTATGTAAGGGGAGGAATAATGCTGGGGTGCTAAGAGAAACATGTTTTGGCATATATCAAAGAGCAGGAGGATGCAGAGGCTAATGTGGCTATGAGAGCGGTTCATCCATTGGCCAAAAGAGGAAGTTCATCTCGAATCAGCAAGGCCTCCTTGCCCCCAAAGTGGATCCTCAATTGTGGCCATGTCCATTTGTGGCTCCTAACAGATGAAGAGGATGAAGAAAAGTTTGGAAAAGGCCTTTCAGAATGAGTTGGATGAACACATTGCAAGGTGTGTGGATATGCTTATTGGCATGAATGGTGAAAGTTATCAATGGGCCCCAAAAGAGTAGAATGAGAAGATCCAGACAAAAAAAATATGTGGAAACCTCCTTGCAACCAATTAGGGACTCATGGACCAAAACTGGTGTGTCCATTGTTTCTGATGGATGGAAAGATGCAAGAAACTGCCCTTTAATTAATGTGATTGCAGTAATGCCCTAAGGGGGCAATGTTTTTTAAAGCAGTTGATTGTGAAGCGCAAGTGAAGGATGCCCAATTCATTGTCAACATCCCTCTTCGAATCCATTGAGGCGGTGGGGCCACTGTGTTGTCCACGTGATAACGGACAATGCCAAAAATGAAAGCTGATGTTAAGGAATGGGCAATTTTTTGAACACCATGTGCTCGTGCTTCACTGAATTTAATGTAAAGAAGATTAGAGTGGATCCAGCAAGTGTATGCAGAGGCTGAAGAGGTCCAAATGTTTGTCACCAACCATCACCATGTCAGATTTTTAGATCATTCTCACCGTTGGAGCTGCTGAAGGTAAGAAAAAGCTTTATTTCTTTCTTTCTTTTTAATTTAATATTTAATATAAGTTTTTTAATATTCTTTAAAATATCGTTAATTAGTATTCATAAGTTTTCAATTTTATTTTTTATTTTTGTTTCTCATTCTTATTAGGTTTCTGGTCGGTGCATCACACACAATCGTTTGAGATGACTTGTGAAGGTGCGACAGGCACCCATAAGGATGGTAACGGTCAAACAAACATTTCAAAAAGTGAAGAGCATCTTAGAGGAAACCCTATATCTGTGTCTAAGCCCATTATGAGCATAATCCGCTTTACATCATAGACCAATCTTGAATGCTTTCCATCGACTCAATGAGTTGCAAAAGAACAAGATTTTTTCAAGAATCAATCCTCATTGAGCAGTGTGACCACCCCGCTACTCTACTCTTTTGCATTGACTCCTAGATTCAATAGCATGGGGAGGGTAGCACCATACAGGGATGTGGAATTCAGTGAGGGATATATGGTGGCATCCCTGATCCTGAGGCCCAAGACCATTGTTATGAAGTTTGGCAATTTCATAACAGAAATAGGTCATTTCTCGCTCTTCGGAGCAAATACAAGATGGATGCTAGTGGTGGTACATGGTCATTTTTACTTGCAACCTCTGGTCAAGGTCTTGGTACAGAAAAAAAATTTTTATTCTCTTTTCTTTTAGTTGTTTTAACTTTTAAGTTTGAGTGTTAAAATCTGAAGTTTTTGCATTGACTTTGAATGGCATGGTTGCAAAAGCACAACTGGAGTTATAGCCTTCCCACTCACAGAAGTGCAACAGAGTTGGGGGCTAAAAAAGCTGAAGATTTAGTATAAAATACATTCCAACTTACTTTTACCCACAAGCAGTAAGTGTACAAGGGAGGGTCAACAAAACATTGGGACATTGGTCCAGAGATAGTTGACTTGGATGTTTTCCATATCCCACCATGGAGCATATAGATGATGAGGACATTCCTGGCACCGCGCTTGCACAAGGGGGCTGCAACTGGTAATGAACCACATAATGATGATGATGCAGCTGGTGTTGATCTCTTGATGAAGAGGAATATGACGAATATTGACAGAGAAAATCCAGTTTGAGCATTTGAAATTGATCATGACTAATTTGGTGTAAATTTTAATAGATTGAATGATTCCCAAGATTGTGTTCAATTTCAGTATTTTAAATTTTAATTTAACTTTTAAGCTTTTAAGTTTCTAAGTTTTTATAGGTATCCTACATTCCTTATTTAGCTTATAACTTGTTGGCCTATTTAGAAGGCTGAAATTTATATATTTTTTAATTTTTAATAAATAGTTTTTGTACTGCCGTATCCTACGCCGTATCCGGGGGTCAAAAAAAAATTTGCCGTTTCCGCGTATCGGATACCATCCAAAACGTAACTTAGGTTAATGCCAGACAAACCTGATTGTGTGTGGTACAGTTCTGAAGATTTTTGTTGTGGATATGTATTTTCAGCTTGATTGTAATTGGAAGCTTACACAGAATTCTAAAACATCTGGTTGTCCACCAGTTTGAGGATAATGCGGCAAACTTACAGTTATGTGTCCATCATAGACCAAAATGCTTTCCAAGAGTTGCTTAAGAAGTTGTATCTCTATCAGTATATGATGGTAGATGGTAATTCAAAGTCAAACATTCTGAAAGATCTAGTGAGTCAATTTTTGAGTTGAGATAGTCTTTTTACAATGGCCTCATGTGAAAATTTATCTACTAACACATGAAACATGCTTGGTGGTAAGAAAACCTGAGAGAAAATCCATAGAAACTGATTCCCAAGATCTGTTCAATATCAGAAAAAGGGTATACATTCCTTGCTTCTTGTTGGCCTACTTAGCAGCTGATGTGGTACACGATCCATGTGTCTAACCTGAAACATGGCCAAAATAAATACTTAACATATATTGTGAAGGTATTTTCAACTCACAAATGTCCTACAACCTTGTTGAAGTGAACCTCCCGTATCAACTTCTGACGCACTGCCTCATGTGGTACACACAAGTATCCCAAATGTTACAAGAGTCCATCCTGCAAGTATAAATCTGGAATTGATTTACCACGACCCATTTCTTGATAAATTTTGGCAAAGTCTGAATCAGTTTGGTACAATTCTGGTGAAATTTTGGTCTCATGTACACATGCATAAGCGCAGAGAGAAATGATTTGACTGAGGGTCAACTCAAACTGTCTTCCTAATGTTCAAGTGAAACTCGAAGGTATGAAGACTGTTTCTGATGCTGCTCTAGTTGTAACTTGTTCGAACTCTGCAAGAACATTAATGGCATGTGACTAGTATGAATGATGGTATCATTTCCCAAGATGCAGCGTTTCCAATGTTTATGTGCTTGGACAATGGCATAAAGCTCTTGGTTGTATGCAGGATACTTCCTTACCGCAACAGTGAATTTATCATTGTGGTAAGCCATTGGGTAACCAGATTAAATGATTATTCCAAATGCATATTCAGATGCATTGGTCTCTATCTCAAATGGTTGTCGAAGATCTAGTAGCGAGCAGTGGTGTGGAACAAAATTTGCATTTCAACTCTTTGAATGTGTCGCACCCCAATCTGCGCAGGCCCAAAATAAGTCCAAACGATACCAAAGGGAACCCGAAAAATTAATATTTAATACTTTTAATACAATATTAAGGTGAGGTCAAACAAATGCGATTGTGTTGCGTTTACGAATTTTTAAAGGCGAAAATGGTACTAGGCCACTTACGTGAGTCAAATAAAATATTTTATTTAACAATGATAAAAATTGTGGCGGGAATATTGATTTAATTTATTTAAATCGTGTATTTTAAAGTTTTCGAAAACAATTAAGGCCGAAGGAGCTCCAACGGTTACTAGAGTGGGGCATGTGTTATAGTTGGTCCACCAAATAGACCCATACCCTATTAATTTTTTTTTTTAAAGTTAGAATAAAACAAACTCTCAACAATTACATAAAAAACATGAGAAAATATTAAATCACATATATGCCCAAATCAGGAATAAAGGAGAGCCCTTGGATCAAAGGGCCCTCCACCATAGAATCTTAAGGCATCTTGGAATGCCCTAATTTCCTTATGGGATAACACAAAAACACTTTCATTCATTTTCATTCTCATTTGGTTGAACTTTTGTTTTAGGGTTACAGGTATGAGGAGGAAGGGAGCTCTCATGGAGCTCAAGCAAAAAAAAACATGGTTTACTCCTTTGTTTTATTTGTTCCATTTCAATGGGTAACCCCATTTAGGGTTTTGTAAAACAAGTTTTATAGTTGCAGATCCTCCATTCTTTCTGTATGGTTTTGAGGATCAAACTTAGTTTGTGGGAGGGCAAATCCCTCATCTAGGGCTGCCATAAGGTTATGTTTAGTTTTATATATATTTTTTGTGTTAAAACAAATCTCAACAACCATTTGTATATAAATAAATCTATATACATGTGTGTGTGTGTGTGTGTGTGTGTGTGTGTGTGTGTGTGTGTGTGATAGAGAGAGAGAGAGAGAGAGAGAGAGAGAGAGAGGTTATGCGAATGGGATGCCACGATCGTGGTAGTGAAGGAAGGGATTGGCCATGACTTGGCTGTGGTCAAGGTAGAGACAAGGTTAGTGGACCACGGCACGGACGTGGCTGCATGCATAGTAGAGCAGAGGTAGGGAACGGGTAGGGACAGCCGTCCCACCCTTCCCAAACCCAACAATAATCTTCAATACAAATATTTTTTTTTAACAAAAAAAATACAATCAATCAAATATATATATTGTTGTGGTTTTTGTTTTGATTATAATAACTGTTTGGCTACATTACAATAAAAACCTGCAACTTCCCCCATAGTTTCAGCTTCGAATCCATGTCCCAAATACCTCCTAGAAGCTCCCAAACAGCCACAAAAAAATCTTGGTTGACCACCCAACCAAATGGCATCATTACATGCCTCAAAGAGAACAATGAGAGCATGCTACCCTCACCTCAAGCCCATGGGAAAGAGGAAAATATGTCTCTAAACAACCCTAGGATAAAGGAATCAAACACAAATACAAGGCTTACAATTTCACAACAAAGCCAAACATAAAAGTAAACACAACTTTGAGAAGCTCCAAGCTTCTTTCCATGGGAAAAGGGCATGAAGATATCCTAATTTTGCCAAACATGTTAACCAAGAATGTCCAAAATACAAACCTCCAATCTACTTATGTCTCCATGTTTTTCCCTCCCCTTATCTCTCCATTCTTCACCCCTTATCACTCCATACCCCTCTCTATCAAGGGTTTTCAAACTTAAAAGTTTCCTTGAATGAAGATAGGGGGTGATTTCCAAATCAAATGGAAATCAACCCCTACTACAAATCAAATGTAGGGGGAAAACATAAACCCTTCAAACTTGACCATCAAGCAATGAGGGTGAGAATGAAAGGGATTCCTCCCTCTTCCCAAGACACTTTCAAATGCACTCCTCTCAAGGGTGGATGGAGTAATTGAAAACATAAATCCAACACAAACAATTACATTGCATTCAAACAATAATTTCACCATGCAAGAATACAATTTCAAAAATAAACAAGGAGCAAAATAGGAACAAGATCCTACCTTACAAGCAAATAGCAAAGTCCAAATTCCAAGCTTGTCCACCAAAGGCTTCTTATTGCTTCCAAGCTCTCCAAAAACCACCACCCAAAAAAGTGATCAAAAAGAACCCCATTCCATTCAACATGAGGGTTCAAATGGAGAAAGAGAGACAATAACACAAGCGAATGGGAGGGTGACAAGTGTCACCCTCCACCAAAGATTTAACCAACCAAAACTTTCCAAAATTGCACCCCAAAATCAAAAAGAGGAAAAAGAAAATAAAACCCAAGCACTCGTGAAAATCTCCCAAATTCCAAAACCCCAAATCAAGAACCATCATTAGAAGGTGGGTGAAAGAAGGCAAAATGGGAAAATGAGCTCCATTTGCCTTGAAAAGAGCCCGCCCACCCATAGGGGTAGGGCCTAGGGTCTCTTTTCAAGGGAAATATAGCCCCTTGCTTGCATTTTACTCCTAAATGACACATCTTTCCCAAATCAGAGTTTTGGAAAAATGTGGCATTTAGGAGGGGTAATTAGACTCACCTAATCCAAAACTAGGTGCCCCAAATCCCTCCTTAGCATAAGCAAACAACCCAAAAGTCAAATCCACCAAATGACAAGAGGTTAACACTAAGCAACAAGATCAACCACTAATACAAAGAGGGGTTAAACTTAACAAATAGAAAAGACATCAAAGGGTGAACACAACCACATGGGTAAATGATTATGATAATACAAGCACATAGGATTTTAAATCCACATATAACCCAAGGCCTGAAACAAGGTGAGAAAAATACCGCAATCATTGAGGAAAGGAAAAATTGACCCCTCAAAGCCTTTTGTGCTAGTTAGAGTATGTTTGTCTGAGTCCCACTTTTCTCACATGGTTAAAACCTACCACCTGCACACTCGAGTCAAACATCATACCTGTCCGAAACCAATAATTGAAAGATATATATATATATATATATATATATATATCATGATAATAATCCATACAAGATCAATAACTAGCTAAGACAAGTACATCATACTATGATCAAATCATCCAATGTAACGAGAGGGGTTTACGACAATGCATCCAAGATGAATCAAATAGACGATCACGAGATCATAATCAAATCCAATCATAACATCATATCGATACTCATAACATGATCAATAATATTGGCATCATATGCCCCTATCAATAACCTGTCCAAAAACGAGTTAGTATCCCAATGCTAATATATATCCATATCATATAATAATATCAATACCAAAATGATAGCAACCCAATAACAAAGTCTGTGTCAGCATAATATAATGATACAAAGAGTCAACACAACCCAAAAATGGGAATGAAAAATAGGTGGGCACTACAGAATACAATCTGTTGTGCAGTTGACCTGCTGAAATTTGCCTTTGTGCCACTACTAGTGACTTGATTCAAGGGGCATGTGATGTGAGAGAAACCAAGTACAAATTTGCCACATAAATTTGTCAACCCTAAGTAACCACAAAGTTTTGTAAGGGTCTTTGGTGAATGCCACTCTTGAATGATGCGAAGCTTTGTTGGATACCCAAGGTATTGCATTTCTTTCATGATGAATGAACATCTCTAAATTTGCATACAGTTTATGTTACCACAAAGTGTTGAGCACTCGTTGAATGTGATTCATATCTTCTTCTCATGTGCTATTGTAAATGGCCATGGATGCTATTCATCATCCGTGTGAATGTTGCCAGAGCATTAGTTAAGCCAAAGGGCATAACCAACCATTCAAACAAACCTTCCTTTGCTTTGAATGTTGTTTTCCAGACATCAAAGTTTTCAACAGAAATATTATGCTATCCCGCTTCAAGTTCTGTCTTGGTAAAGAACTTTGCACTACGGAGCTAGTCCAGTAGGTTTTTTATCCTTCGGAGTGGATATGGGTTCTTCACTGTAATATTGTTCAAAGGATTTGTAGTCAATGCACAACCTCCATGTGCTATTCTCCTTTGGTGCAAGCACAATTGGGCTGCCGTAGGGCAAAGAGTTGGGCATAATGTACCATTTACTCACAAGTTCCTGAATTTTCTATTTTCTATCGTCATTCTCCAAGATAGAATGTCATAGAAAGAGGAAGAGGCATCTGGATATCCAATTAATAGCACGTGTTGCCAAACAATGCTTTAGCACTCTAGTTGAGGACATGGATAGATCCTTGTATTCCTGTAGTACCTGATTCAATTGTTGTGTTTCTGCCAAAGGAGCACAAATTTTTTGCTCAAACTTACCAAATTCTCACATTGATTGGTTTTGATGAGTAAGAGCTTAGGGACTACTTCCGATATGTGGTATCTATTCTTACCAACATCCATGACAACATTTCTGAGATTTGTTTAATATATTCCATGACTTTAGTGGAGATGTGTTTTCCCAAGTAAAACATCACATACCTTTTATGGCACATAAATGACGAGTGACGCATTTTGCAAATCTTGAGTTAAACTATCCAATGGTGTATGGTTGTGTGCGAGGCATCAATGGCAAGTTTAATCTCTGAAGTGCTGTAGATGAGTCATATTCTTTTGACTTCCGTTGTCAACAATGAAGTTAATTGGTTGTCCGCTGACCCACATTTGAGAATGGGGCAATCTTTTTGCTTCTAGATCTGAATCGGAAGATGATACTACCTTTGTGGTTGCCACCATAACTCTCGGGTCAGAGTACATGATTTGCCTTCCTTTTTTTAGTGCCGTTGCAGTAGAAATTGATGCTTGAATCTATGCAAGCAGGGATTTTTGAGTGCAACATTTCTCATTAGAGTGACCGCTAGAATCACGTATGCTGCACCACTTGCCAGCCTTGATTTTCTCTTTTTGATCTTCAAGTGGCATGATTTTCTTCTGGAAGTGACGTGGTTGTCCTTTGCCTTGCTGTTTGGGATTCAACTGCATTCCAGATATGGAGTTCTTGTTCTGAAACTCATCCATGGACTTGTCGAATTCTTTAGAAGCATCATTCTTAGATTTGTTACATTTTGCTTCAAGTTTACATGCATACCTTAAGCTTTTCCCAAGCAAAAGATATGGATGAATTCTCTGTCGGACTGGATATATGGTCTAAGGCCTGACCTATACTTCAATATCAGAAAATTCTGGAAGTGACGGAATTGTCCTTTGCCTTGCTGTTTGGGATTCAACTTCATTCCAGATTTGGAGTTCTTGCTCAAAAACATATCCAGCGGACTTTCCGAATTCTTTAGAAATCATCATTCTTAGATCTTTGCTTAGATTTTGCTTCAAGTTTACATGCATACCTTAAGCTTCTCCTAAGGAAAAAATATGGATGAAATGTATGTCGGACTGGATATATGGTCTAAGGTCTGACCTATACTGAAATATCAACAATTTCTCAGTATCTTGGACATTAAATTTTGAAGTCAAGGTATGAAGAGTATTGATATATTTTTGGAAAGACTGATCACGAACTTCAAGTAACTGAGAGAACTTAATGAACTGATCATCATAGTTGCCAATAGGGTAACATGTTTCTTTCAAGACATCAACAAAACCAAAGCATGTTTCCATAGAATAAAATCACATGCTCATAGACGGAACAATAGTTTTCCCACAATTTCTTTACAAACAAGAAAACTCCTAGAAGGGAGAAAGTAATATTTTCTGAGTTAGAGAGAGAATTCATGGCAAAGTAGGAGTCTACTAGATTAAGCCGATTATCCAAGGCTTCAACATCTATCTCGCCTTTGAATATTGGAATATCCATATTTACTTGTACCTTATATGGTGTTTGGTCAACAAATGATTTCCTGGTTGCTGAAGATGACGGGTCTAAGGAAGATTGTACTCACTACAAGAGTTGTGGAAAGTGATCAATTATT
Source organism: Taxus chinensis (assembly GCA_019776745.2). Lineage (NCBI taxonomy): Eukaryota > Viridiplantae > Streptophyta > Pinopsida > Cupressales > Taxaceae > Taxus > Taxus chinensis. Next base: position 718,045,771 of record CM034146.1, on the reverse strand, counting down.
TTGGCCTTTTCCCTTGCATGGTGTTGTTCCAAATCATCTCATTGTTGTTGCATAGCATCCTCTATCATCTTTTGTTACCATGTCAAGTCCAACAGCTCCAATGTCAATTTGTTTGCCATCTACTAAGGAAGGTAAAATGAAAGGTCATGAGTTTCTAGACCAAACTTCATGTAACCAAAACTCATGAAGTGGGAATACAAATGCAAAGGGTGATTGAGATGAAAGGTTTCTTTTTGATACCATGGAATCACACAACACACTAAAATGAATTCTTGCGTGTTACTAGTGGAAACAGTTTGTGATTGAGAGCGTGGCAAAAACAATAATTACTAATTAGAGTGCATCAACAAAGAGAATGAAAGATTAATGGAATAGCATGGTAGAATTGCAATGTAATATTGTATTGACTTATAATTTGCGAGTTTTGTACAATTATCCAAGAGGTCGGATTTATCAGTAAAAACTGAAACAAGTCCAACTATCCAATCATCTGGTTCATAGCTATTGTACAATCATATACAAGGTACAAGATGAAGGAATGGCTTGGCAGCTACAGTAAAAGCAACGGATTGCCTTCTGCCGGTTCATATTCCATGCTCTGACATTTTCTGAAGATATCACAGAACATAGTTAAATAGGACCAACACTGCGAGGAGTTGAGTGGTATCGGATACAACGAATTAGGCTCTGTGGTTTGGACCATGTGTGCTTGAGGTGATGCTGATGAAGATGGAACTCCATTTGGAGTGCCTCTGTGATATTGCTAGATGATCAGATTTTCAGATCCTCCTGGATCAAGTCTTCAGTCACTAATTAAATTATAGACAATACAAAGGAAATGCTCTCAAATGGAGCAAAGGAAAACTATTGCTTCGTCCCTGAGTTCCCTATTGTGCTATTGGATCTGATTACAACCTCTCTAACTTGGTGAACTCTGCATGAGACTTCTAAAAGCCCAAAAGGGAACCCGACAACATGAACTGGTAAACTCATAAACTGAGACTATCTTTATGACTACAAACTGAAAAATTGAGAGTTACAACCATGTTCTATTATAATGGTTTCAAGGGCATCATTTATTATTGGGTATGGCATACCGTTTGATTAGCAGTCTAATCTGATGCTTTTGCAATTTTGCCTTTATATCAGACAAAGGTACCAAAATAGGTATTTGGAACTCAAATGTACCACCAACAGAAGGTGTTTCTAATGCAGTTTCCCCCTAAATAAGCAACAAAAGAGATTCCACCAAGAGAATGCAAACCCTATACTGGAGTCAAAATCTAGAAGATTACATGACAGCAGAAATATGTAAGCAATCCTCCTACAGACAAGAAACTAGACGGTACAGAATAGTTTGACCACACTTGTACAATAGATTGCTCTTAAATCTATCATAGCTACAATCAGGTGCCATTCTAGTAGTCACGACTCGTGAGTATTGACATGCTTCCCAGTCATCCTTTCTGTGGTTACTGCAATTTGATGTTTGCCCTCCTGTAAACTCTATCCTTCTGTTATTGACAATTTTCTGATCATGCCTTGCATGTTGTCCATTTCTGTCCCACATATTTCCTTCTTCTGGGCGGTTGTTGCACGTTTGTTTTGCAAAGTGGCAAACCGATCGCTTTATCTTTGCTATTATGACATTATTATTGGTCATTGTGGTTTTAAATTTGCAATTTTCCTTTGTAAATGACTAAAATGATTATGACAACATGGAGGGCGGATTGGAATCTTACATGCTGATATCAATTTAATTTCTTTTATACACCTGCTACATCAAGCTGCTTCTTTCAATATGTTTTGTTGCGCTAAAACAAGAAATATGTGAAACATCAGTGTGTTAATATTTGTTACAGGGTCCAAACTTGCAACTTAGACCTTGTAGGTTTGATTTAGCTCAGTTTATTTATGTTCTGTTGCTGCATGTCTTCTGATTCACGAGTACTTCACTTGCTCTTTGCTGTGCAACTCCAGTATGAACGTTCTGTGTAGTGGTTTGACCTATGCAGTGCTTTGAACTATGTTTTGACTTTTCTTCTATATAATAAGTTCTGGGAAATAGGGTTGCTAGAAGCGGTTTAGTGGCTGCATGTTCTTGTTTAATGGCAACTTAGAAAATCCATACATAAACATGAAATATGTTTGATATCAATGTTTGGAAGGTTCTTACTCCCAGGAGCTGTGAAAAACGAGTTTAACATGGTGTAGAGCACGTGCAGATGGTGGTTAAATGTCTGGAATGGCTTTAGAAATTCTTCTGACATCTGTATTAAGTTCAAGAACATTGTGCCTGCTAATTCTCATAATAAGTTGCATTTGTACGCATCCTTAGTCATTATTGCATTCCTCATTAATGCATATAAGATGAAATGTGGCTTTAGCTGAACATGCTTTGTTTTATATTGCTTCAGGTAAAGTTACGGTTGAAAACACATGAGAAAAATGTGGAAGATGTACTTTCCATTTATGAGGATGTCACGAAGAAGGTATGTTTATTTCTGCGTTGTTTTTTCTGCCTCTTTATAACTTAAAGATGTTATGGATTCAAATAAAACTGCTTTATTGTTATCACTTTTTAACTCCCATGAAGTTATTACAAGTCAAAGTTGACAAGCAGGATGTTCCTAATAGTAAGTCATGAACTAACCGTTTGAAACCATGATCAAAGGCAGGTTTTAGGTCAAATTTATTTTGTTTGGCTTTCCGTTGAGTGCCATTAGAATTTTTAAGGCTCAAATTTTCGGCAGTAGTTGCGAGAGGCTATAATTTAATTTTTGTCCTTTATTTAAACTTTGTAGGTTGACGGGAATTGTCCCAAAGAACAAGTGTTTGAGGATATCGATAAAGCATTAGCTCAAGTAATTCAACAAAAAAAAGAGGAGCGTAGAGCAACATCAGTCCTCAGTGTTAGTTAATGTATGTGGTAAATCTGCCATGTGCATCAAGATTGTTGTGATTTGTTTCATTGAGGGATGATTGTATTAATATTAAAAATGCATGCTAAAAGCATATCGGTCTTTTAGATGATTGTAACTGCATTTGATGCAACTTAAAGATGTAACAGCACGGTTTTCAAGTTCTTTGTAGTCTCCTCTCTCTTCCAACTGGTTTGTCCCCCAATGGTTGATGCTAATGTAAAATGCAAGCTCACAAAATTAGCTTTACTATGGATGTGAAATCATGCAAGCTTTCTGTGTGATCCATGTGTTTATACTGGATTCTTGTTGAATTGTGCCATACAAAGGAGGGAAATATTTGCATGTTTGAACTTGGGATTCATAATTAATTGCTTATATTTTAGCAAAAATATGCTTGGATGTGATCCTTCGCTATATAATTGGTCAATCAAAAACTAACACTAATGGGACAATCTTATACAACATCCTTCATATGGTAGACACCTAATTTTGGCATGGATTTAGTTATTAGTCATAAAACTACATAGTTCCAAGGTACTTGTGTATTTGTCGATTATTGGTCTAGATTAGACTCTTATTGGTGAGTTTCCCTATTTTTTTATCCTTCCTGTCATATTCCCCCATCTGCCCCTATTTTGTGCCCTAGAACCTTTATATGTATGGTTGTGGTTCCCCATAATCACAATTGTATGGTTCGAGGGTTTTCCTTGTGTGTGCCCATTTGACCCTTCTTTGGGTCCTTCGGTTTTTTAGGTCTTCTTTGTCAACTTCCCCTTGTGTATTGTCTTAGGGTTGTAATTTGAAGTCTAAAAGTCTAATTACATAGGCGCATTAGTGCTTTTAGGATATGCATCAATGATAAAAAAACATCCTCGTGCCAAATGCATTTACAAGCATTTAGAGGAGACATTCAAGCATTTAAAGGTATCTATCATTTATTATTATCGCATCGAGCATCTATTATAACATTGAAAGTGATAAGGGTTGGGTACTTTCTGACATTAGACTGCACATTGAACACTACATTGTACTTGGGTGATGGTTTCAAAGATTGTATGACTCTAGGGGTTTGATAATAATAGAAGCATAATGTGTGCCCCCCAAAACATTCCTTGTTTTTTAATGTGTTCTTGCAAGAAGTTGTTATATTAGGGTTTCAAAGAAGATCATTATTCTAGATGCAAAAATTTGGAGAAATGAGCAAGGTTTGCAAAGCCGTAAAGCTGACCAAAAAAATTGTTATGTTGGATTTTGTTTGTGTGCACAAACGGTCTCTAGAAAGTACACTAACAATTCCGGAGAAGATTCTCTAGTAATGTTGATTTTTATGGGTCTTGATCACCTCATTTTTTGGAGCTGCTCACGCTATTAATTTCTGACAACTATCTCCAGATTTGGGCCAAATTAGATATTCCCCTTAAAATCCCTTCCTATCAATTAATGCTACTTCAAGAAATATATTTATGCAATTAAGTCTGATTTTATTATTTTAAATCTGATTTTACTATTTTAAATCTGATTGCGATGTTTGTGTAGATGTATTGCATTGATGTAAATCCACTTTCTCATAAAACACATCTAAACATTCATCCATCAAGTAATAAATACTCAAAAGTTCAAAGATTTTTATTTTAACGGAAGTGTTTAGTTTTTATAAAACTATGGGATGAGATAGTATGGAACTTGTCTATGGGCACAATAGATGCATCGCCTTCTTGGCCATCTACTATAGTGGCACATGGTATCAAATATATTATAGTTCATTGTCTATGGCGGAAAGAGCCCATGTCATAGAGAGAGTTTCATGGTGGTTTGGTCTACCACATCCTCTGGATCCATTGTCCATGTCTTTGTACCTGTTGTGAGAGTGTGGGCCAAGATCAAGTACCAATAAAATACGAACACACTAAACTTTTAGCAAAGAAAAATGCAAGTGTAAAAAGATTGTTGCGAGAGAGAGGAACAAAACATGTGCCAAAAAATAGCTTGTATTCCAAATTTTAAAATAGATCTATTAGAGGTACATAAATATGGAGTAGAGAGATGTAACTGTCACCTAAAAAGGTGGAGAAGTGCGACTCCCATTCGTTGTAATGACACTTAAGCAAGTTAAATAGGCGTGTAGGAAAAATCAACAACGGAATAAAAAAACTATATTAACACCTCCCTTAAGCATAGCTTAGGTGGGTAGAACAATTGAGTCATGGAAACAAGTTTTGATAAGGTACCCAAGTACATAAAAAATCCATCATAAAATGGAAAAAAAGAGAAAACCCGTAGGAAAAACTCCTCTCCAAAGGAGAGAAGATATGTACATAAAAAAATTTCCTCATTAAATTAGCCCCCAAAAAATTATAGAGAAGCCCCCCGCCTCTGCGACCCTGAAATAGAGAGAGAAAGAAGTACATAGGAATAGATTGCATAGACAAATAAGCCTATTGTTAGTAAAATAATCGGTGAAGACTGCATCTCAATCAAGAATGTTAGGTGTTACACTAAAATATTGTGGGTCGAAGGTAGAGGAAATGAAGAATATCTCTAGATGCTACTCAACAAAGCCAATGCTAAACTGTCACAAGCATTGATGAATCAAATACGGTACCAAATAAGTCTCAAAATGGTTCGCAAAATTGATATGAGAACTAAACCAAGATCCAAGTACTCGCGCATAAGTTGTCAACATGAATGATGATGAAGGCGAATCATACGATTTGGGAACTGTAGGTTGCGTCACCATGAAGCATGTAGTGACAGACAAGATACATCCAGAGAAGTAGAAGCAACTATGTAAGAGTTGTCATTAAAGAGAGGAAAAATATCATCAGCGGTGTCATCAAGATATGAAAGGTGAGAGTCCACAAACAAATAAAATTTCTGGTAAGTAGACCTCCCAACGAAATGGATCATTTAGACAAAAAGAACCCTCTTGTAGAGAATCATTGAAAGCCCTCGAAGAAGTGAATAAACTTTGATGAAGCAACAAGTGATGGAGGATTGTCTTGCAAAAGGAAAGCTATGTCCTCAATGGTGTCATCTAGATCCGAAATGTGGGACTTTACAAACAAGGAAGAGATGTCTGGTAGGTATGTGTCCCAATTAGGTGAATTCGTAAGACATAATCTTGCTACAAAGAATCGCTAAAAGCCCTCAAAGAAGTGACTTTGAATTATGAAGTAGCAAAAGGTACATGAAGAATGTCTTCAATTGTAGATGGGGTGTTAGAAGGATGAGGATTGGTATTAGTCTTAGTATCATCAACATATGAAAGGTTTTATAAGGATGTTTCACTTTTAGATGGATAATCAAGGTCTGCATACAACTGTCGAATGAAGGTCCATGTAGTGAGGCTCTCAGTGTACTCAAGCTGATGCTGACTATCCTAAAAAACGGTGAGAAATATTAGTCCATAGACCATGTCATTTTTGTTTAACCACTCAATCTTGTGTTTATAATCACTAGGCTCAGGAACAACTCTAAGGAGATAGGACATTATATCATTCATCCCTTGTTTCCAAGATAGTTATGTGAATTTAGCTAAACAACATGATGATGAAATTCGGTACCAAAACTCATGATGAAATTGACCAAAATGGAATTGTATGTTAGTCTGTGATTACAAATTCCCAAGTTTTGACACTTTATATTTTAGTGCATATACAATTTTTACAAGACCTATAAGTATCTCATACAATCCGAACAAGGAAATGAAAATAACACCAAAGCAAAGAGCTTGAACAAATACACACTTTCAAGAAAAACAACACCTCAAAAGGAGATTCCAATAGAAATTTATGCCTCTTACAAGTTCTTTGCAATTACTCCATTGAACACTTGTTCATCTAGACTTGAGATAAATATTTCACCTTGCAAATTCATGGTTGAGAGAAATACTTCACCCTGCAAATGTTAGTATGAAAATAATATACCTCTCTTGGGTTAAGCTCTTTTGGGTTGGCCGTGGCCAAGGGATAAATTCCATGTGACTAGGGGCTATGGCTTTCAAAAGTGGTGAAGTGACCTTTCACAAAAGTTGCACATTTGAGGGGGGATTTGCATAATGACTTACCAAGAGTTGCATAATGACTTATCGCAATCTATGCAACATAAAATTAGCCCTGCTAAGTTCCACTCCTAGGGTTTTGTCATGGAACCCCAACTCTAGCCAAAATAGCGTGCTTAGGGTTTCATCTCTGAACCCTAGCTCCTACCAAACTCATTGTGCTACACCAACCTCTAATCACTCATATGCAATGTCACAGATGTGCAAAATGTTGGTCACCCCGCAGATGCACAAAATACAATTGCCACCAGAATAAAATCACACACATTCTCCACTAGAAATAGATTGCACCCAATGCAATCATGGTATACCAAAATGGAACGTAAACCAATCACGCAACACACTTGCGATAGTAGCACAATTGATACATGTTGCATATAAGTGCACAAATCCAAATGTGCATAGAATCACAACCATCCACACCAATGGCCACCATAGATCTACAAAATGGTACATACATTCAATCATGGTACAATTACAATGGCTCGAAACCATGCACCCTTGCACCATAATAATGAGATCTACCTGCTTCTCCACTAGTAAACCTGCCAACAAATTAGATACAACATCCATGTCCAAATTAGGTATAGTGACCAAACATGTGGATAAATGCATAAACTAGATCCGAGAACTAAAAAAGACCCACCAAAAAACTTGATAAACCCATAAAACATATTTCTATCAGTCTTTCCCATGGTATAATATACCACTAAATAGCCCTGAGATGCTCGCAAAACTCGAAAAAGAGAAAATATGTCTTGCTTCCTAGCATATTCAAGTTTATAGTTATTTCTAGGGTTTTGGCACGTTCCAAACTCAATGGCGCCATCCGTTTCTCTATAAAATGCACAAGTTGAAAATTGCCCCTATAGAAATGCTTATGCAAATACATTTTTACTCAATATTTTCTATTTCTCCATATCTAACGACACAAGAGAAGAGCATACTCAGAGAATAGTGGATTTGAAAACATGCAAACTAAAATACTCGAGATTCTAAAATAAATTACAACAAACTAATGGTTTTATGTTATTAGAACCTCGCTCTAATAACATGTGAGAGTGTGGGCCAAGATTGAGCACTAGTAATATATGAACACACTAAACTTTAAGCAAAGCGAAATGTAGATGCAAAAATATTGTTGTGAGAGAGAGGAACCAAACATGAGCAAAAAAAATAGCTTGTATTTAGAATTCAAAATAAGTCTAGAAGATGTACATAAATAGGAAATGGAGAGATGTAACTGCCACCTAAAAAGGTGGAGAAATGTAACTCTCGTCTATTCCAATGACACCTAAACAAGCTAAATACATGCATAAGAAAAACCATACAATAGAATTAAAAACCCACACTAACACATCAAAACATGTTATAGATCCTCGGGGGAGAGAGGGTGAGGAACTCAAGGATGCAATCCCACCATTGAGATCATGAGGGAGCGGTGATAACCTCAACATGGAAATGAATGGCGGAGATAAACATATAAAGGTAGAGGTGCTTGATGTATATGAGGCACCAATTTCTAGAGATAACCAATTTCGTGATGCCCCATTAGAAGATGTTGTCCCATATGTTGTGTAGCATGCATTATGGATACCTTATCACTAGAACTAAGTCTAGATGTTGAGATAACCTAGTGGCAATTACTTGGGACTCTTAGGCATCTGTCATATAGGTATCTTAATCCAAGATTTGGCAAGAACAATGTTGTAAACACAAAGGAGGCCTCCAATATTTCTTAGCCAAAGAGTGAGATGCCAAAACAATTGATGCCTATGAGGGAACCAGAGAACAAGGATAATGTCATACTAGGTTGCTGGGAAAATGGGGCAATCATTGAGGACTATCTAGGTCATCTAGATGAGAAAAGTGCTTAATTAATTTAGTTAAGCTATTTATTTTACTAGATTAGAAATATATGCTAGGAAGTAGGGAGCTTAAGGTTTGATTGGATATCAAATATGTGGTAGCATGTGTTGATTTTTGCAAAGTTTCCTTGTTGCGGATACACCTAATTTAGTAACGATAAGTAAAAAAAGAAAAATTACTGGATTGCTATCTAAACAACATATAAATATATCATATTAGATATAAACTCATGCTTATCTTGGAAAAATCCTTTCGGGTAAAAAACACAACACAATAACCTTTCTTATTGTATTAACATCAACCCAAGTTGCAAATATAAGTAGTCCAACATCAAGGCCCTATAAAATAGTATTCGGTAGTTCTCGCACTTCCTTATTACAACTACAATATGCTTATGCTTTCTCACCCTCTTTATCCTTAGGGTTAATTGATATATATATATATATATATATATATATATCAATCCTAAGACTTGACCAACTTAATGCCAAAAACCACATTAAGTGTTACAGATAGGAATTCACATGCTTTAAAATAAATTGCACACTTTAAAGAAATTCATAAGTTTACATACATATAATCCCATGAATTTATCAAATCATTGTCTAGCCAATAATACAAGATATTACTCCATTGTGTCAGAGTTTCTTTAGCACATTGTTTTATACCTCTAGTTAACAGATCTAGACAAGAAATGACTAGCAACACCTCATTGTTACACTCCAATGTTTTACAAAGCCATTACACACCATAATGCAACTCCCATTGTGCACATATCATGCACATGGTCCTATACAAAACGCTATGCTACAAAAATTGAAACCACATTTTGCAAGTCCCACACAAATGCACATGTGCCCATTTACTTGTGGACATTTCCCATGCACAAGTTTTCCTCGTGCAATAGTGTGGCACAAGGCTTCACAACACTAACCATTTTTCAATACATACAATGAAAACCTATGCAAATTCGAAACATTCACAACATTCTCTCACTTAAACACTTTTCATGTAGGGAGCATAAATTCATTCTTCAACAATTGTGGGCTTCCAAGCCCATCTTTAAACTACACAAAGAGAACTTCTAAGTAGCCATTGCCTTAGTAAATGAATCCACAAGATTCATTTCAATCTCTACCTTCTCCAACCGTATCCTATTCTCCTCCACCATTTACCTTACAAAATTATATTACACATCAATATACTTAGTGCGAGAGTGATACTCAAGGTTCTTTTCCAGAAAAATTGCACTCTGTGACTCACAATCTATCCTCATTGTTTTTCATATGAACCTAACTATGGAATATAATCTCTTAATCAAAACTAATTACTTTTTTACACGTGTAGCTTTCATGTACTTTTCTTTAGTGGTGGGCATCACAATAATGGCATGATGTTTACTCATCCAACTCACAGCTCCAAAGAAATGTTTTAAAAATATACCTTGCGCAAGTTTTATACTTCTCTAATTTACCTTGTGCATTCCACATTTTGTTGAAAACCCACTTGCAACCCACATGATTTCTTCCCAGAGGTAACTTTCTCAAATGCCAAGTCTCGTTCTTAACTAGAGACTCAATCTCATCCTTCATGAATTTCTTCCCAAACGTTCCCTCCTTGGATATAACATCCACACATAATGCCTTGGGATCATCACCACAAGTTACTAAAAGTAAGAAAAATGGAACAAAATTATGATGGTCTATACCTTTATGGCACTTCGTACACTAGTTATGATCATCTATGCATAGTGGTTTCAATTTTTTCCATCTCTTTGGATGCCTCTTCTTCATTAGAAACATTGAACTTAGATACAAGCTCTTTAGACTCCAAGTCAACTCACACCTTCTCTACCTGTTCTTTTGGCTACTCCTTTGGAATATCCATCTTAGCTTCACTTCTTCCAACATCCTTATGTATAAGAATTCTTTGAAGACCACATTTCATTTGTAAAACACCACCTTTATTTTAGGATTCCATGACGTGTACCCTTTGACACCATTTTGATATCCAATGATGACACACTTATCAAACTTTTAGTCAATACTTTTCCTCTTTTCCTTTGGAATATGAACATATGCATTGCATCAAAAAATTATCAGATGTTTCAGAGATTATTTATCAATAGTTCAAGCTTCCTACATATTATAATCTTCCAGTGCCAATGATAGTGAGTGATTCACCAAATAACAACAAGTGGTCACTTCAACAACTCCATTTGTTGAGGTGTGTATGGATTTGTAATTTGCCTATTTATTTTGTATTGCTTGCAAAATTTCTTGAATTCCTTTGAGTAGAAATCACCCCTATTATTTATGCACAACACTTTGATCTTCTTCTCCTTTTGCTCCTCCACAAGGGCTTTAAACTCCTCGAGTTTCTTGAAAAATTCATACTTCTTGTGGAAAAAGTATATTCATGTATTCCTACAAAATTCATCTATGAATGATACATAGTACATGTCTTTCCCAAGTGATGGGACATTCACCATCATAAACACATCAATATGTATAACTTGTAATATCACTTTTGTGTGCATGGTGCACATGAGAAAATTGACTTTACTATGCTTGTCATACATGCAATGCTTATAGAAATCAAAGTCCAAGGGACTGTTAGAAATCCCTTTTGTCATTCCTTTGGATTTTAGTAAGTGCAACTCTTTCTCACAAATATGGCCCAACCTTTCATGCCAAAGCATAATATTCTCTACCAAAATCACGTTGATTTTCTCATGTAATTCGTTGGCCTCAAGTAGTAGTGAATTTGCAAGCAGCAGTAACCATACTCACATCTAGTTTAAGCAAGGTTCCAGTGTGCAATCCTATTGATAGTACCATCACACTATGCACCGTTTTACATCCATCATTTATGAATGATGTTTGCACTCCGACATCACACATCTTACTAACTGAAATTAGATTTCTCACAAGACCTTGTGCGTGTAGAAGTATATGGAAAGTCTTATCCTCCCATCTTAAAACCTTAGCTTCACTCTTCCTCGATCCCCAATTTGGTGAGTGGATTCATCTCCCAAAAATACATTCCATCATGTTCCTCATAATCACAGATCTAATCCCTATGGAATGTCATATAATAGGATGCTCCAATTTCAACCAACTGTGCCTCATTACAAGCATGCACACTCAAAGTTTCCATGTACGCATCTCTATTTTCATCAATAGACCTTTACTCACATGAGGATGAAATGTTTGGTGGTTTTCACTTGCCACCTTCACTAATTTGCATCCCTTTTTAAAATGCCTTGGTTTACCACAATTCTAACATTTATTCAAAGAAGGTCTCTTTGGAGTCTTAGATCTTCCTGTAGAATTCAAACACTTCTCCTTTGATCTCCGCTTTCCTTTTTCTTGCGTTCTCCCATGCATCAACAATGCATCACCTTGGTGATGTTCAATATACTTGCACCTTACTTCTTCTAATAACATGGTTGCAACAATCTCCTACATTCAGCTTAGGTGAGGTGCTAGCAATAGCAATCACTACATTATCCCAAGAATCTAGAAAAGAGTGTTTTAAGTGTAATACACATATCTTCATGCCCATAAACAATAACTGACTACCCAAAGTATTGAAGGAATTCATGTGCTCTATAACCAGGTCATTGTCATTCATTTATGACAATAATTTGTTGAGGAAATATTTTGCATGGTACAACATTCCTAATGTATCCCATAAACCATTCAATGTATTTTCATTAGATACATTTAGTAACGTTGAATTTGATAGCCGAATTATGATAGAGCTTCTAGTTTTTCAATTGATCTTATCTCACTCTTCTTATTTTAACTCCACAGGCCTTGATGATGTCACAACCCATTGATCTTTCTCTATCAAGCGATAATCCATCTTGAGTTTCCATAACTCAAATTTCCGACCACTGAAATTTTCAATCTTTATTCTCAAAAGCTTCCTAACATATCTTTATACATGATATTTTCAATAGTATATAAACTCTCTCAAAGAAACGCTTATTATAGACCCACCTAAGGAATCCTGCAAAACTCTAATCCAAATTATGATACCAAATGTTGGGGATAAATAGATAAAACTACTAAATAGTAAATCTAAACATCATAAAAAAATATTATACGATACATAAAACATGATTGTCTTGGGAAAACCCGTTTAGGTAAAAAAACTAAGTGCAATAACATTTTCTTATTTCATTAAATTTAACCCCACTTACACACACAAGAGTACCTTTAAGGAATTGTTGAATAATATTATGTAGTCCATGAACTTCCATAGTATAACTATAATATGCTTATGATTTCTCACCCTCTTTATCCCTAGATTCGGTTTTTATACACACACACATTAGCGTAAAACAAGGAAGAAACATTGTAACGTGTTGGCTAGATTTTCTGCATAGCACAAAACCTAGGCAGTCATGAGATAAATCTCCCTCATTTAACCGGTGAGGCTCCCATGTCAAATTTGTCAATAAAAATGTGTTATTATCTATCAGGGGTTTTACTTTAACCACTTAGTTCATGAACCATAACTAAGAAGTTCTGCAGCAAGTAAGCAGCTGTTCAAGAAAGGAAGTATTTTATAGAAGAAGGAAGTAAAGGAAATACAAAGAAGAAATGGGGAAGATGTGCATCCCAATTAGTATATAGTAGAGCTAATTGCATGCACATAGAAGAGACTTAATAGATATGAACACACAAAATTATAAAACAAAGGCAACTCTAGATCCAGATCTAAAATAACACAAAGTTTATTAAGATGGTCTAAGATTAAAAGCAAGAAACACAGTACACCGTGACACAAAGTTCTCCGGAAACCTGCTCCTTTGTATTCCTTTGCTCCAAGTTGCTCTCAAGGGTCCAACACAAAGTCTAGAACACAAGATTACTGCTTACAAATTCTGATTGATACTTAACCCGGAGGTTCTTCTCCTACTTATAGAATGTAGGAGGGAAAGTACAAATAGAAAACTCAAACTGAACTGAAACATAAACAACAAGTAAAGATGACATTTGACAATCATCCTCAACTATCTTCTCCTTAAGTGACACATGTATTACTTAACTAATAGAATGGTTCCACATGAATTTAAGTAATGGTTACAAAACCAATGACTTAAAAGTTTTACAATTTCATCCGGGAACATAGAAAATAGAAGAAGTCATGCCAGCTGTAATGTTTATGTCTTCTTCTTGTTCTGATATCGGATATACTTGTCGAACATGTAATTCAGCATCCTTTCATCTATTTTAGCCACTGCTTCTTTCTCTGTCCTGAACTGTAGCAACCCTTCATTCAACACTTTGATGCACGCTTCCACATCTTCTAAGCTCAGACCAAACCTCGCAATGTCTGCCTGCAGCGCCACCAGTCTACTGATAGAATTCATCGTGAAAGGCTTGGTAGCTTTATCAATTCTCTTTTGTACCATCAGAAGAGACCCTTCCAGGGAATTAGGCACCTTAGTTGAGACGATCTACATGTATGAAGTAACATTCCCGTCCACTCTCTCCTCAGTGAAAGAAATGACACTGTTTGGTAGGTCTGATGTCCTACTCTCAAGTGCCTACATCCTCTTCAGCAAAACTCTGCAGATTTCCAGACGAAAAGATACTGCAAATTCTAGCTGCTTCCCCTTCTCGAATGATCCATCTGGTACAATCTGTTCCGCAATCAATACATCTCCCGGCAGCTTGTTGATCTCAGCCAAAATACTTAGGTTACTCTCTGCAACTGTATTCATGCCTTCTATGTTTTCCATCAATTGCTTCAGTTGATTTGCTGCATCATCCATAACCTTTAGGCGGGCTGACACTTCTTCAAGTTGTACAGAAGCTTGACGAATAATCAAATCCTTCCATTTGTCAATAGCTTTACTTGATTGCTTGCATCCTCCATTTCCTGCATAAGATGATCACTCACCTGCTCTGAAATGGGCTGAATGGAAGGTTTAGCAACCTTGGCTATGATCTCACATAATTGAGATACTTGCTTATGCAGCTCTTCTTTCTCCGCCTTTTCATTGTCAAGCCTAAGGAATAAAGCATCTTTCAATGTCTGCATGTCCTGCTTCAATCCTTTAGTGGTGGCTTGACCGAGGGGTACTTTGGTTACTGTCACATCCTCTGCCGTGAGCTCCTCCTCTATCTTTCCTTCTGCCGGAATTGATATCTCAGCAAACTTCTCTCCTAAATCCTTGATGATCAACCTAGAAGTTGCTTTGGCAACTTTAGGCCTTCTGTCTCTTCCGCCCAGATTCTGGAGTAGCTACAAGTCGTGCTCCTCTAAGTTCATCTCCATTCTTGCTTCTGGAACCAACTGTGAAGCCAACCATTCTGAGAAGTTACTTCTCGAGAATGAGAAGTCGCTAAAGTCGCTGAGTGTACTACCATCTTCTGCTCTGCATCCTCTCCCTCAGAAAGTGCCACAATGTTATGGCTGCCATCTTCTGAATCATCCAAGGACAAAGCCCTTTCAAATTCCACCATCTGCAGCTTCAACATATCCTCTGGAACAGGCACTGAACGAAGTGGCTGAGGGGAGAAGATGAATGTCGCTGGATTTAGTAGAGGCATGGAAACATCTTGTTGCAGTGTAATAGTTGGTGAAGTACTGGGTACTGGAGAAACCAGAGCTAAAGTCATGGTCGTATAAGTGATCCTCTCCTTGGATTGAGATCTTCTATGTACTTTCAATTTCTCAACTTTTTTGCTACTTTCTTCTCTGTGCTTCCGCTTGAGGGAATCTCCTGCGCCGAAGTTTCCCGTGACTTGATTCATCAATGCTTCATCAAGGCAATATCCCTTCGTCAACAACCAGTTTGAAGTATTCACCAACACAACTCCCGACCTTTCTTCAATTGTGTTGCAGCATCCTATGTTATTCTACAGTATGGCTTTATCTCCTCCCATTTAATGGTAAGTATTAAGTACCACATTCCCATCATCTTTAAGATTCGCAGGTATCCGCGCTAGTCCAAAGTCGAACACTTGCTTTGCTGATAGCCTGCTGAAATCTCTCTTTCTAACCTCGTACTCACTTTTGCACTTCATCCAAAAATCTTCTAATGAAGGCACATGTGCGTACTCTTGGGAGATTGTCTTCCTGGCTACAAATGGATAAAAGTTCAGTCGTGCAGGGAAGAACTCTTGCTCATACTCGAATAACATTTGCACCTCCATCCCCCAAGCTCTATGAATGCTAATGCAACTGTAATATCCCACAGTGATTGAGAAGAAGCCCGTAGACTTGTGTCACTTTGACTGAAGGTCATGTAACTCCACAAGTTACCTGCTCAGCTCCATGGTGATCAATCTATCATTCGGATGCTTGGGCATCTTTATTGGTTCTCCAGAAAACCCTGTAACCCTGAGGTATGTGAAATCTGTAAATTGAATGAATAGACTGCCAATCATGGACACAGCTTCCCACGCTTCCTTGCTTACCATGTTGGCCTTCAAGTCTTTTTCTAGCATGCAGATGAAATCATAGAAGAATTCATCGTTGATCACTTTGAAATCTTTCTCGCACGCAGGTACAGTAAGCTGTGGGTAGCACTCAAAAATGGGGTCCTTAGAAAGAACACCACATCTATCCAGCTTGGAAAAGATGCCTTGTGAAGCTGCAGCATACACCAAGTAAGAAGTCATTTTGAAGCTGAAAGTTTGCTTCACGTTCCGGAGTTGCTCACCAATGTTGTTGTTAATAATTTCCGACCAATTGATTATAGAATCAACCTTGTTGACTTCAATGGTCCTGATGAAAGCATACATCCATGTACGGAAAGTGTAAGCATTCACCTCACCATTCATCCTACACAAAAATTTGACAACATCATCTACCTCCTGTACCAAATTGGACTACAGAAGAGTTCTCGAGAACTTTGAAGGAGATCTAGGGTTCTTAATGTATCGGATATTCATTATGCTCACACAATCAGCTCTATGCTTCTCCCACCTGCTGCTGGCATCCTAAAGACTAATGGAAGTCACCACCTTTCGCACTGGAATCTTCAAACAATAATTGATGAACTCTGTGTCCAAACGAATTATTGTCTTTCCCGAAGCATCACGCACTGATCTGGATGAAGGATGGTAAGATCTAGCGTACTCCATAACAAATTCTGGCAACTGGGTTGTACATGGAAAAGCTGCAGCTCGGATAATTCCACTGCTTTTAACCGCACGCATGAGTGAATTCTTTCCCGCTGTGGATCTATCAATCAATTCAGAAAGAGGTTTTGGGCCTAGATTTGTGTCTCCTATGTCTGTAAGTTTGGAAGCGATGCATGACTCCATTGTGCTTTCTTTTTCGTCTCTCTTCGCCATGGCTTTGTCTATCTTTGTCTGAATAATTCTTTTTCTTCTTACTTGGCCGGATTTCTTCAAAACTGGTGCAGATCTGGACAATTCTTCAGATTCAAAGGATATATGCAATGTATTGGACATTGATAAAAGCTCATTTTCCTTTGTAAAGCACCTGTAATGAATTCCTGCAATTTATTCAGACAAAAATGGCCACCGGAGCATGAATAGTGAATTTTAATTGTAAAAATCTACACTTTTCAAGCCCGCTGCCCCAAAAATTGGTGTTTAATTTGCCACATAAAGAGAGCATGAATCCTTTCAACAACACCTGAGCACCTGTAACACCTATGCAAACAGTTATGCAGACAAAGATCCACCTCCTTCAAAGCATGCGCCAAATCTGGAAGCTTTTAGCCTTATTACCACCTTGCCTGAGCAAAATCCTTCTTCAAATGGGGGCGCACTTTTCCTCTTGGTTGTAATTCTTTACCTGTGAATTAAATAATTCACCCATATGGCTGCCCATGCTTATATAACCTTCACAATTCTATAATTAATAATTGCCCCAAACAATTAAAGGCAATTAATTAATTAAAAATCATGTTTTTCTCTTTTAAAAATAACATGTTGAAAGACATCCATTAAATAAATTAAATTAATCCAATTTAATCTTTCACACTTCACTTCACTTAAGCTTCACAGTGTGCCTTGACCATAGCCATTGAAAATAGATATTAATTTATTGATTTAATGCCTTAAAAATCATTAAATATCTCCTAAATGGGGCACACTTTTTGAATGGAAGGGGGCAACCACTAAATAAATTAAATTTAATGCATTTAATCCATTTCTTTTATTCCCCTTTTGACCTGTTGACTTCCTCCAAGCTTGGGTGTACTTTTTAAAAGAATAGATTAATTAAAATAATCACTTCAAGGCTACCATCATCTCACCAAAGGGGGCACACTTTTTTGCACATATAATTCTATTTTTAAGAATTTTTCACAATGGGATTCTTTACCCTGTAAGGCAGGCACTAAAATCCCATGATCCACTTAAGTGATTTGACTTTGATAATGGGATTATTTACCCTACAAGGTAGGGGACTAAAATCCCATGATTTCACTTAAGTCACTTTCTTTTTATTTTATCATGGGAATTTTTACTTTGCAAGGTAGGTAATAAATTCCCGCCTGCCTGCAACCTCTAACTTTCCCACTGCAGCTTAAGTGAATTTTATAACATGGGAAAAAGTACCCCTACTAGGTAGGTATAAAATTCCCACCTTGCCTGCTGCTTGTATTTTTCCCATTGCAGCTTAAATCCTTTGTTTTCCAAAAATGTGCCCAATCCCGCAGGGGCTTTTCTGTGCACGACTTCACTTTTTTCCAGTGATCCAGACCTCCGATGGCAACTTCCTCCGGGCATAACATGCGTATATGTTTTCTAGCTGCTCCAGGCCAAAAATCAGGCTTACCCGACAAAGGAATTGTTCTAGAGAAATTTCACAGAAAACGAAACGGAACAACAAAAAAACACGAAAAATCGTCAAAAGTTACAAATAAAGCCCAAAACTTATTCCAAGTTAAAACCCTTCTGGTACATAAGAGTAATGAAATATTCGATCATAACAGAGTTTAAAACGGAGCGCAAATAGCCTCATACGGGCCTCAAAATAATTAAATACAAATTTCTCGTAAACAAATCCTGACGACAGAATATAACAATTTTTGGCATCTGGGTATTTGGTGAGAAAAAGACTAATATGGCTCTTTGGGAATATCTTGATGCAATAGAAGAACTTTCAGACAATAAAAACACAAAACGCCCCATTATTTTAAAAGTACGAAATTTTTTCAGATAGGGTAGTCGCAGATTTAAAGATGAAATTTTGGTGAGACCATAACGATATACATATATACATATATACATGTATATATACATACATACATATATGTGTGTGTGTGTGTGTATTATATATATATATATACATATATATATATATATATATATATATATATATATATATGTATATATATATGTATATATATATATATATATATGGTATATATATATATGTATATATATATGTATATATATATATATATATATATATATATATATATATATGTATATATATATGTATATATATATATAATACACACACACACACACATATATATGTGTGTGTGTGTGTGTGTGTGTGTGTGTATGTATACATATACATATGTCTACGTATACATATACATATGTATACGTATACATATACATATATATATATATATATATACATATATATATACATATATTTATATACATACACACACACACACACACACACACACACACACACACACACACACACACACACACACACACACACACACACACACACACACACACACACACACACACACATATACACACACACACACACACACACACACAAAATGTTAAGAATTGATTGACTTAAGAAATATGACAACTATAATAATTGTTACAATGTTTCTTCCTTGTTTTAGACCTAGGAATTTGCATGCTTTAAAGAATATCAAGACTTAACAAATAAATAATCTTGATATTTTCTATAAACAACGTCTAGATATTAATACAAGGTGTTCTTCCATCAAATGTGTCATAATATTCTTCAACACAATGCTTATACCTCCAGTTACAAGATCCAGTCATATAGTATTGAAAAAACATCACCATTGCACTCTAATGTTACACAAATACATTGTGCACCATAATGCAATTCCCACTACACACATATCATGTGAACAATCATGTACACAACATAATGTAGCACACAAAATTTCAAACCATATTGTGTAAGTCCTATGCAACCATATACCTAAGCACATGTCCATGTGCAATTTTTTCCTTATGCAACACTATTATGTAAGACTATAAAACACTAACCATTGTATAATACACCCTTGCATAAACCTATGCAAAGTTGAAACATTTCCAACATGCATGTCGAGGAGTGGAATTCCCTTATAGAGGTTACCCACCATGATATTTTGGAAAATGTTCTTGACCATCATGATACAAAAATGATGGTTGATCCAATGACACCCTCAATGGGTCTCCATATATGGTTTTTAGATGTGTTGCAAAGGTGGCCTGAGAATTGTATAGATGTAGAGAGAAGGTTAATCCTTTTACTTCTACAACCATAACCATAATTGGTGGTGGTGATGAAATCTATGGTTGAGGATCTATTGAGCACACATGCAACTAGGGATGTAAATAGTCAACGAGCCGCATAAAGGAAACAATTAGTGGGTGCTCAGATTCATGAGCTAGAGATTCAATTAGAAATAACACACAAAGAGGCTCATGGTGCCCAATCTAGGGAGTATTCCTCAAATCAATATTTGTGGTTATCTAGACAAGTAACATCCTTTAAGAGAATTGCTTGTCCTCCCCATCTTGGGGGTGAAGGAGATGCTTTATTTTTGGCATTTTATGTATAACTTGATGTACTTTTGAGATACATTATATGTATATATGATAATATATAGTCTTAGTGTACATGTCTTATTAACAACTATTAAATGGAAGGAAAACAATTTATCATATACTTAATTATAGGGAATTTTAGGCAACTTCCATTCCAGAAGGGGATCAAACTCTTCTTGCACATCTATTGCAACATTTAGTAGAAAGACGTCAGATAGAATTACTAGATCTTGTTCAACTTCTTTGCCTTGTATCTGAGTGTGGTCTTCAAACTCTATTGCTGGGTACTTTTTGGCAATGATTCAACAGGTCTTATGGTATCGGCCTCAACAAAAACTGCACTCACCTTGGTGACTTACAAAGGAGGCTCGCCTCTTTTCCCTACTTATGATGTATGAACCAGATTCACAGATGGAAACTTAATCATGCAAACACTCACATGAAAAGAGAGCTGAAACAAAATAACAAGATCTTCTTTTATTGACCAAATTGATGTACTAAAATAACATCGCTCTAATACCACTCTCAAGACCACGAGAATCTGCAATTCAAGTATCCCAATCTCGGAACCATGAGTATGACATCACATTAAATAGATCCTACAAATATCAAAGCCCTCAAGAAGTAGAATACTTTCAAGTTTTGCCACATTCATTTTGTACAAATTGGAATTACTTCTTTGTTCATTGAGGTTTTCCCATATTGGTTGTGTGCAAATAGGAATTACTCCTTTGTTGTCTTCGATGGTCTTAATGCCTCAGATTTTATGTTTGAAAGTTGTAAAGATTATTTGTTAGTTGTTATCTAGACTGGTTTACATAAATGGCTCTATCTCTTTTGAAGTCTTTCCTAATTATCTTATTAGTTTGCATAAAAAAGATATGCTTAAGACAAGTTCCCTGTTTGCATCTCGCCACTTTTGGGCAACATACGAGAGCCTGGATATCTTGTCCCTTAGCCATTCATTATAAGGTCATTTATTGTTTGGTAAATACCATGTATCCTGACAGTAAAACATGACACTAACCAAAGGCAACAACATGGTGAATCATGCTAATTTAGAAAACTATAAAATAGAATTAGAACATCATATCTTGGTCTCAAATCAAAGTCGTAAAGGAATAGACCATCTCAAAAAAACAATTAGATAAAGATCAGCCTAAGCTTGAAAATGCTACAATAGTCCATGAGTCGAAGTTAAATATAACTTTGTCTTTTAGATCTAAAAGGTCTCTTCCTATTTTATCCAAATCTAGTTCCTCTATATATGATATTTCGTATTTCTGCTACAATCAACCCCTCTAATAATAAAGGCAAAAAGAACAAATCTATGTCTATAGCCATAATAGTTTGATCCATGACCCAAACACTAATCATCTTTGGTGTAATGATTGTGAAAAAATTATTAAACATAAATATGTTGCTTCCAATGGACCCACAATCAGTATGGCCTCTAAACAAATAGAAATTCATGTATAAAGTCCTCCTAGTCTACCTCCTTTAGAAAGTAGTGATATTCTCGCCTCTGATGAAAAGCATAAAGCCATTTTCTGGTATCAAAGAACAGTAGTCAGACAAGTTGATCTTTCAAAATCTTCCAAGATGTTGAATTAGACTAACAAAGTTGCTAAAATAGTGCATGATAGGCTTAAGAACCAAGAAGCCCTGTTGGTTGAAATGGGAGAAAAAGTCTTAATTCCATAGAATTACACTCAGAAAGGTGATTTGCAATTTGTCCATTCATTTGTTAAATACCAAAGTTGATTCGTTGTCCTCCTTTGTACAAAAGTTTAATAAGAGTCTTGAATTTGTATATAAGTATGTGTTTGTTTGTTCCTGAGATTCTTAAAGTTGTGTCAAATGAAGTCGCAAATATTATTCAACCCCTTGCCAATCGAGTCTAATGATACAAAAAATGAGATATATCCTCAAAGATTGGAACCAGTCCATAAACTTGTGCAAAATAGCCTGCACCAATTACATGAGTCCTCTGTAGACGGTTAGTCAAAAAATTGATCTTGTCCAAGAATTAGTGAAACTAATTCTAGAAATTGTTCCTCAAGTAGAACAAATACTTGAAAATACAAAGAAACCTTAAGAAATTGTTCTAGATTGGTCTAAAAAAAGTTTCATGGATAGATGTTCACTAAATTAGTTGAATGCTCAAGGGAAACATAAGGCTACTTTACCAGGAAGCAGTACTATTGGAATAGTGCCACGATTACTCTTAAATATGTAAAAAAGTATGGTTCATGTACCGATGAGTCATTTGGAGCCTCTTCTAATGAGCCACTACATCATACAACAAGGACTCGACCCTTGCAACCAAATTGGTATAATTTGGATTGTTCTACTCCAACATAGATCGAGGAAATGATTCATGAAATGTTAGGATGGTCTAATACTCAATTGCTCATGTATCGTCAAGGATCCCGAAACTATTGTTGAAACTATTGCCTAATGGATTTGTTGGCATTACAAGATAATGGTGGGATTCCAACCCACACCAAGAAACAATACTTAATCGAGGTACTATTACACTTTCAATTGCTCTTAAATGTTGAAATTCTTAGGCACTGTGGATAATGATAAGTATAAGCATGTTACTCTGTATTTCTCAAAGCAAGAAATATGTGACACGAGTAGGAGATAGAGGAATGTCAATGCTATATGCAAAGATTATATTATAAATCAGGGAATATAAATGACCCTACAATGAAGTCTTAGGTATATTGAGTCCTTTCTTGCATACTTTTGCTACTGAATATAAAAATAGCTTTACACAAAAGGCCACCAAAACAACTAAGCTTTGGAGCCAATCAATTAGATAATTGATGAGGACGAATGCTCGTCTCTGTTCAAGAAAAGCAAGATAGAAAAGAAGTTCGTAAAGGCTCAGAAAGGCTTTAGGAACCGAATTATGTCAAATAATAGATAATGATCCATTCAGGTGTAAACCCTCTCATACTTCACCACCATAAGAGAAAACCTCTGTAAAGATTGTTCATCTTTTTCAAAGGGGAAGGGTAGATATAAATCAAATAAGAAATATTTTAAGAAAAAAAGTTCCTTTAAATATTCTCCCACTAGAAAGACATATTTCAGGAAAAAGAAATATCTTGCTAAGAAAAATAAATAATGCCTACATGTTTCATATGTAAAGGAAAACATTATGTTAATGAGTGTCCTAAGAAGGATATTGATAATGTAAATGAAAATATCAATATGCTAGAATCTAAAGGCATAAATGATCATGAATATTGCCTAATTTCTGAGTCAAATTATTACTCTTCAGATATGTCTTATGTATCATTTGAAGATATACAGGTTAATATTGTTGAACAATCAGAATCAAATTCTGATAGCACAGAATCAACATATGATTCATTTCCATCATAGTGTGAACATGATTGCCAACTTTCCACATCCATTTATTCCACCATTTTTTGAGGTTTTGAAGAAACAAATTGAGCTCAGACATAATGAGTATGAAATTTTCTCCACTCATTGGACACTGCTAAAAAGACATATTTGTTTCAAAAAGTTCAAGAACTAGAAGACAAATATCATGCCCAACTCCATGCAGAATTGGATGCACAACAAAGAGAACACGAATAAGAAGTTAAGCAATCAACAACATCACAACTCTAGAGCATCTTGCATCATTTTCTAGGCCTGTCATATAGAGACAAGTGCATCAACGACAAACCATCTGTAAGAGGTCGTGGACGTGGAAGAGGAAAGAGTTTCCCTGAAAGGAATTTTCCCTTTATTATTCCCAAAAGAAGAAGGCATTGAAGAAGAATTTCAAGTTGTTGATCCATGGAATCAAAATTTATTTTTCCTAAGCTAGAATACTTTTTTTACATGGAAAATGAATAGAATAGATTTTTTCCAAAAGGTCATAACAAGAGCCACATAAGAATATAAAAAACTACTTGAAGAAGAAGCTTTGGACCAGAAGGAGATGGAAGAAAAAAGAAAACTTCCTAGAAGAAGCATATCAAAAAATTCTTGCATCAAGAAGCAGAACACGAAGTACCAATTGAAGAAATCAACACTAAGGTATGTATCTATTAAAGGCGCTCAAAACCCTAATTATCGTCAATCAGTATCTGCATTTCAAATATCAAGCCATACTCCATATATGCAATGATAGATACTAGTGCAGAGATAAGTCTTCTTTAGGACTAGAGCTATCCCTCCAGATTTTTGGACAAAAACCTACCTCAAAATAAACTTTGATAAAAAAGAAGTGATGTCTAGGTATACAACTTATGTCCTAGTTCATATAGAAGGTTACCAAAGAACATTGAAGTTTTATCAACATGATATGTTCTCCTATGGTTGTCTGCTAGGAGTAGACACCCTTTAACAATGTGGAACCTTAAGTCTAAATAAAGACTTTATATATTTATTAAATCCTTATGTCCAAATCCCAATAGAATAGTCATTCAAAACTATCATTCATTTTCTTGACGAAAAGTGTAGACACCTAAAATATGCTTACACTTAGCATTTCCTCATATTCAACCGATTAACGACACTTCGTTAATTCCTCATACTTTGCTCCATTCTTAGATGCCCATGCACGACGCCTTCTCAGTCGTATTCCTCCTATAATCAACTTATTTGGCTAATATCTCTCTTATTAGCTAAACATTCCTCCTTTTGACCATTCATAACCTCCCTAGTTCTTTCTAGACCACTTCTATTGGTTTCGTAGGTTATCTATCAGTCACAATTGGTTATCCAAACTCATCCCAACTCTCAATGAGTCTCTAATCACTTGCTAATCAAGTTTAACTAGCCTAAACCCTAGTTAACTAGCTTAAACCAAGCTTAACTAAGCCTAAAACATGTTTATCCTAATCCAATCTAAAAGTGTTTTTTGAGCTTTAGTCTCACATGCACCCAAATTCCAAACTCTCCCAAGTGAAAAACTATAAATAGAAGGGTCACCCCTCCCTCTCAAACACACACCTTTTTTACATAACAAAATCTCTCTCATATTTGGAGATATTGACATTAGACCTCATTTGTGATAGCTTTAAGCTATAGAACATTTGGATCTTGGCCATACTCCATTGTTGAGAGCTCCTCCATCTTGCATCCATCCACTCCAAATATAGTTAGTAAGGGAAGATCTAAAGCTTGGCCATGTAGCCAACTTGGAGAGATCTCTTCACTATGTTTGGGAGTAAACAACACACAATTTGATTTCTAGGATCTTCATAGGTTCAATATTTTATAGCTTTCAAAAGAGTAGAGAGTAGCTTTATTATGTTAGTTTTTGATGTTTTTGTCAAAGTTATAATGCTTTCATGTTAGTTTCCCTTGTTTATCTCTTATCTCATGGTGCATAGTTGAGTCAACAAAGCTTTGAGGTTCTTTAACCTCATTCCATACCTTTTTCAACTTTCCATTGCATACATTTGGCACGCCCGATGGGACATGAAGTCTGGTGTCCCCCAGATTTCATCATGAAATCTGCGACTACCCTATCCGAAAAATTTTCGTACTTTTAAAATAATGGGTCATTTTTTGTTTTTATTGCCTAAAAGTTCTTGTATTGCATCGAGATATTCCGAAAGAGCCATATTAGCCTTTTTCGCCAAATACCCAGATGCCCAAAATTGTTATATTATGTCGTCGGGATTTGTCTGCGAAAAATTTGTATTTAATTATTTTGAGCCCCGTTTGAGGCTATTTGCGCTCCGTTTTAACTCTATTATGAGCGAATATGTCATTATTCTTATGTGCCAGAAGGGTTTTAACTTGGAATAAGTTTTGGGTTTTATTTGTAACTTTTGGCAATTTTTCGTGTTTTTGTGGTGTCCTGTTTCGTTTTCTGTGAAATTTCTCTAGAACGATTCCTTTGCCGGGTAAGCCCGATTTTTGGCCTGGAGCAGTTGGAAAACATATACGCACGTTATGCCCAGAGGAAGTTACCATCGAAGGTCTGGATCACTGGGAAAAAGTGAAGTCATGCACAGAAAAGCCCCTGCGGGGATGGACGCATTTTTGAAAAACAAAGGATTTAAGCTGCAATGGAAAAAATAGAAGCAGCAGACAAGTGAGATTTTATTCCCTGCCTTGTAGGGTACTTTTTCCCGTGATATAAAATTCACTTAAGCTGCAGTGGGAAAATTAGAGGCTGCAGGTAGGCGGGAATTTATTGCCTGCCTTGCAGGGTAAAAATTCCCATGGTGAAATAAAAGAAAAGTGACTTAAGTGAAATCACGAGATTTTATTATCTGCCTTGCAGGGTAAATAATCCCATTGTCAACGTCAAATCACTTAAGTGGATCATGGGATTTCCGGGGCTGCCTTGCAGGGTAAAAAATCCCATTGTCTGAAATTCTTAAAAATAGAATTCTATCATGCAAAAAAGTGCAACCCACCTTGGGTGAATAATAATGCATTAAATAAATATTTGTTAATATTTATTCACCCAATTTTGGCACCCAGGCTTGTGGAAAAGTCAACAAAAGCAAAGGGGAATAAATCAATTGGAAATATAATTCTAAAATTAAATAAATTTAATTTATTTAATGCAGCCCCTTTTGAGAAGGAATTAATACTTTTTAAAGTATTAAATGATTATATTAATTCCTATTTTCAGTGGCTATTGTCAAATCACACTGTGAAGCTTAAGTGAAGTGAAGTGTGGATGATTAAATTGAATTAATTTAATTGATTGGATGGTTGTCCTTAAACATGCTATATTTAAAAGAGAAGAGTTTGATTTTTAATTAATTAATTACTTTTAATTGTTAGGGCAATTATTAATTATAGAATTGTGAAGGTTATATAAGCATGGGCAGCCATATGGGTAAATTATTTAATTCACATGTAAAGAATTGCAGCCAAGAGGAAAAGTCGCCCCCATTTGAAGAAGGATTTTGCTCATGCAAGGTGGAAACAAGGCTAAAAGCTTCCAAATTTGGCGCATGGTTTGAAGGAGGTTGATCTTTATCTGAATAATTGTTTGCATAGGTGTTACAAGAGCTTAGGTGTTGTTAAAAAGATTCATGCTCTCTTTATGTGCAAATGAAACACCATTTTTTGGGGCAGCAGGCTTGAAAAGTGCAGATTTTTACAATTAAAATTCACTATTCATGCTCTAGTGGCCATTTTTGTCTGAATAAATTGCAAGAATTCATTACAGGTGCTCTACAAAGGAAAATGAGCTTTTATCAATGTCCAATACATTACATATATCCTCCGAATCTGAAGAATTGTCCAGATCTGCACCAGTATTGAAGAAATCCGGCCAAGTAAGAAGAAAAAGAATTATTCAGACGAAGATGGACAAAGCTATGGCGAAGAAAGATGAAAAAGAAAGCACAACGGAGTCATGCATCACTTCTAAATTTACAGATACTGGAGACACAGATCTAGGCTCGAAACCTCTTGCTGAATTGATAGACAAATCCACTTCACTCATGCGTGCAGGAGAAATTTCACTCATGCGTGCAGATTTAAAGCAATGGAATTATTCGAGTTGCAGTTTTTCCATCCATAGCCCAGTTTCCAAAGTTTGTTATGCAGGTGCAGATCCATATCTAGATGCAGATGCAAATGTAAATCCATATGCAGATCCAGATCCAGATCTCATAGTTGCAAAAGCTTCCGGCACAAAGGCTTCATCCTCTTGTTTCGAATGCAGCCCGTGAAGAAGACTGCGTGGAAAATTCCTTCCAAGATCTTGTGCATGTGCTCTCATCTTCCAGTTGAAGCTTTCATTGAATTTTCATTCACCCTGAGTGCTTTCTAGAAGTTTTAATTGCTCATATGCAATTAAAAATAAGGATGATGAGTTATCTACGGCCAACCTTGCATTGATGCATGTACAAAAGAAGAACTGCAAAACCTTCAAGGATAAAAGAGAAGACAATGCGAAGGAAAAATTCCAGCTTGCTTCCAATTCCAACTGCTTGCATTTCCAGCTTGTTTCTAGATCCAGCTGCTTCCAGATCGAGTTTGAATCAGCTGCATGCAGACATGAAAAAGGACAAAGTCAGCTTTCCTCTTCCTTCTTCTTTCCTCCGACAAAAGTCAGCTTTCCTCTTCCTTCTTCTTTCCTCTGACAAAGTAATTGAGCGATCAATTTAAATTATACAACTTAAGTGATTGGTTTAAAATTCATTACTTGAAGAAGTCAACTGCTTGGAGATACGTGGCACGTGCAAAGTAGAAAGGTTCTATTTTCAGTTGCAAATCATACATGTCATGCAAAGAGGAATTTCAGGAGGGAGATTTCCAATTGTTTCTTTTCCAACTTCCACATGTGCCAGTTCAACTAAAAGCTTCCAACTTGTAATTGCCCCTCTACATTCTATAAGTAGAGGAAGAACCTTCGGGTTAAGAAGGTAATTTGTAAGCAGCAATCTTGTGTTCTAGACTTTGTGCTGGACCCCTGAGAGCAACTTGGAGCAAAGGAATACAAAGGAGCAGGTTTCTGGAGAACTTTGTGTCACGGTGTGTACTTTGTTTCTTGCTTTTTAATCTTAGATCTCTTAATAAACTTTGTGTTATTTTAGATCTGGATCTAGAGCTGCCTTTGTTTTATAATTTCTGTGTGTTCCTATCTATTAAGTTTCTTCCTATGTGCATGCAATTAGCTCTGCTATCTACTAATTGGGATGCACATCTTCCCCATTTTTTCTTTGTATTTCCTTTACTTCCTTATGCTATAAAATACTTCCTTTCTTAAATAGCTGCTTACTTGTTGCAGAGCTTCTTAGTTATGGTTCATGAACTAAGTGGTTAAAGTAAAACCCCTGATAGATAATAACACATTTTTATTGACAAATCTGACACGGGAGCCTCACCGGTTAAATGAGGGAGATTTATCTCATGACTGCCTAGGTTTGATGCTATACAAAAAATCTAGCCAACAGGCGCGTATTCATCGAATTGGGGCGTGTATTCAATGAAAAGGGAACGTATGTGTCATTTTGGGCTTGTGTTCTTCACCGTTACTATGTTTTTCTTCACTGGGCACCGTCTCTGTTGAAATAGACATGTAGCCGTTGAAAGGGGCGCGTATCCGTTGAAACAGGCACGTATCCGTCATTTTGGGTGCATATCCGTAATTGTGACAATGCTGTTTTTTACACTGGGGCATCGTATCCGTCGAACTAGGCGTGTACCCGTTGAACCAGGCGCGTACACTGTCAGTACTTGGGGCGCATATGCATTAAACTGTGTTCATGACCAATCTTCCGGAGGCCATAACTTTCACTCCTGAGCTTAAAATGACTCTATTTTTGTTGCGTTGGAAAGGTATTGAAGAGAACTACACAATGAAATCATAAAATTAGGATTTTGAGTTACAAAAAAATTATGTTTTTACATTATTAGGTAAATAGTCATTTTTTTAACGTGTCTTAAAGTCTGAAAACTTGTTTTCTTGACCATTCTAACATTTTTGAAAGGTTTTGTGAGACTAATAGTGATTTGCAAAGGTTGCTTTTCCATCATATTTTTATGCTAACTTAATTGAGTGTTCACGTTTTTCATTTGTAGGGGTCCTTTAAAACACGTATGTTCTTCCCTTGTACCTTTTAGGTGATCTTGGGAATAAAAAACGTTTCAAAAACCTTTTCTTTTTGCTTCCAAAAAACACTTCAATTTAAGATTTAAAATAGATTAAAGTTAAAAGTTGGCTAAAAATGAGTTTCCTTCTGCAAAAAACACTTAACGTGTTTTTCTATATATTGTTTCAGTAGGATTTTTTTCACATTGCAGAATGCTCTTCCTTCGCACCTTTTGGCGATCTTATGAATTCAAAAGCAAGGTGTAAGTTCTCTTTTTATAAAACATAAATCTGCAAAACTGGAAAATTACTAAAACTTGTTCTCTATAGAACCCAAGGTTTTTCAAAGAAGGTCATAAAAAAAAACAACACAAAACTTGTAATACACGTGTGTTCTTGCAGGTTGCCAAATGGTGTGCCACTTAAAACCACATTTAAGTTAAAAAGATAAAAAAACACACCACTTTCATCACACTGTATTGCAGGTTTCAGAAAAGGGTACATCCCTATCCACTCAACTAGAACATAACCCCTTTGGCATAACGCCTTAAGATACAACAATAGGGGGTGGTTTCAGGAACCCTAAAGTAATCCATCGCTGAGTAACCTCATGGATGAAATAGAAAGCACTCCGCTTACCCACTTGACTATTTTTTCCTTGTGAGATAGCGTTACAAATTTTCCGTATTGCGACCCTGGTAAGAGTACAAATCGTGCCCGTTCGATTTATCTAGTTGAGAGATCCTATTAAGGAAGCCATTTTGTCTTGGAGCCCACTTTACTAGTCCATTATCACGTCTTGGCCATCATGAAGTGATAACTTGTTTGGATTTAAAGCCTTGTTTTTCAAAAATCGGTAACGAATCCATTTAAGTCAGATCTAAGTGTATCTCATCACGAAGTTTACAACATGTTACTTATCTTGGTTTCTTTCTCACCTTCGGACGAGGTGAAACTCTGCCCAAGTAACACTTAGTTTATTTCTATATTTCGATCTACACCTTTGCATTCTTGTTTCCCATTTGGGACAGGGGAATGCATCTTTCGGGAGTGTTGTCATAGAGAGTGTTCACCACTTTTTTGTCCGTTTATGCTCATCCATGTTTACCGCTGAGTTGTTAAACGTCTAAAGTGCATGGATGCGTCCTCATATCTTTTATGGCCACTTCATCTTGATTTCAAGATCATCATCATAGTTAGGATTAATTCATCATTTGATCTCCCTTTGACATGTTACCTTGTTCGCATTGTCTCGACACAATTAAGATACTCATGTCGTGTTTTTTCATAAACGTGATCTAAGTATATGCATTATGGCGTTACGCTGTGCACATTTTAACACATCCTCAGTAGACCTTGACTTGGTTTTACTTCAAATATTGTCCAAAATCTTGATGAGTGTCACTTACTTTGTTTGTGTCGTTTCGATACCACTTTGGGCCTAATATCTCAATTCTTTGTGAAGCTTGATTAACGTGTCTACTTGGTGTGGTTACGTGGCTTACATTTGTAAACCTCATCCTTTAACATTTTGGCCTTATTGGTTGTTGAACACGTCGGTGTATCCTTTGATTGGGAGTCATGTATCTACCCTTTGTTAATATTTATGCCTTGTTCATTTCGAGCTTGATGTAAATATTGACATTGTGTTGATCATCTTTGCATTGAAATCACTTTGCACATGCATTTGCATAGGGGTGTATTTCCTTGTTGATTGGATTTGTGTTTCACACTTGCATAATTGTTCCTTGTGATTATTCATCCAGAAATTTTTTTTTTCTCGAAAAAATCCTTTTTTTGATCTCGTTAAGATTACATCATCACGAATGTCTATTTTCCTTAGGCCCTTCTTTGGAAAATCATGCACGCATCTCCATACTTACAAAATGTCTAGTTGGGTGTCCATTATGCTAATCGAAAATTGACATGTCAGTTCCTTCCCTTTGAAGGAGTTTCCATCCCACTATCTAGATCTATACATTTGTGCTTAAAACGATGCTAACAATGACTAACTATCACACAGTTTCTCACATTTACAACAATATGAGAACATAGGTTTAGGCAAATAAAATCAAAATATTCCCATTATAGCTAAACCTCGTTTGGTTTTTTGTGCTAAAGGGACCCACTTCGGGTACCCTATTCCACACCTTTATCTCATAGTTGGTGGTATGGTTTGGTTACTTCTGATCCAAATTATTATCCAGGTTCCCCCCACTCTTCTTCTTTTGATTTAGATCCAAACTACCATTCTAGAACTCCCACCTGCTTCTTTTGAAGTTTTGGATCCCAACTATTGTTCAGATACCCCTAGATCAAATCTCTGAAGTCATGGTCCTCCCTTTTTTCGTAAAGACATTTATTCCAAATCACCTCAATGACATCTTCCTCCTTTGAAGACTCATGTGACTCCAAGTTCCATCGATGAAACATCTAATTTGGTTCTTGAGTCATGGTCCTCCCTTTCTTTGCAAGACCTCCTTCATCAGTCATCTCAATGACCTCTTCCTCCATCGAAGAGTTCCATGACTTAGATTCCCTCTAGTTAATCATCCAACTTCGAATCCTACATCGTAACTTAATGGATGGCTATGTGATCCTTTTTTCTCTCCTACATTGAATCGTCTTCTAGAAAAATGACATAGGTCCATGTGATCCTTTTTTCTCTCCTACATTGAATCATCTTCTAGAAAAATGACGTAGGTCCAAATATAAATAGTCCATTCATGAGACACCTACCACTAATCATACTTTCCTCTCTTGAGTCATTTTCTTTTGTCAATCAATATTTCCTACTTATTGGACCTGTGCTTCTTCTATTCAACCTTCTATGACTACAAAGAACAACAACCTCTAGCTAATTGATTTCTCTTAGAATGAAGAAATTATTAGAGTACATGATGATATCCCTTTAGATGATTGTAAACAAGGATTATTTCTATAACTTGATACTGCTTGTGTATTGGGCAAATGCAGTTTATCCCTTTTTTCATAATATAGATGAAGGAGCCTAAGGTCATGGAACTTTAATCTTCTTCTATTCCATATTCACCTTCTTCTGAGCATGATGAGATGTTGGGGTCTAGCATTAAGCCATGGCCTATCTTCTTGTTACTAACTCATTCCTTATCTATCATCAATCCTTAATCAAAATCTTGTCTTGGGTCACCGCTGAGTAACCCATAATCTTCTTCTATCTTGGAGCCACCCCTAGGTATCCCTCCATTTTATACTTGTGGGTCACCTCCTAATATCCCATTCCATTCTATTCTTGGGCCACATCCTAGTATCCCTTCATCTTCTTCTATCTATGGGATACCTCCGAGTAGCCCCTCCTCGTCTATACTTGGGCCACACCCTAGCATCCCTTCAGCATCTTCTTCTATTCCGGAGCCACCCCCATGTAGTCCTCCATTTTCTACTTGCGGGTCACCTCCTGGTATCCCATTACCTTCTATTCTTGGGCCACATCCTGGTAGGCTTTTATCCTATTCTATCTATGGGATACCTCTGAGTAGTACCCTCCTCATCTATTATGGAGCCATATCCTAGTAGCCCTCCATCTTCTATCCATGGCTCACCCCCTGGTAGCCCATTACCTTCTATTCTTGGGATGTGTCCTAGTATCCCTTCTTCCTCTTCTATTTATGGGATACCTCCGAGTAGTCCCTCCTCATCTATCCTGGGGCCACATCCTAGTAGCCCTCCATCTTCTAGCCATGGCTCACCTCCGAGTATCCTAATTTCTTCCATCTTAGGGCCATATTCTAACAACCCTTCATTATCTTCTATTAGTGGCTCACCTCCTCATAGCCCATCCTCTTTAATTCTTGGACTGCATCCTTTTCATCCATCACATCTTTCTTCTATCAATGGTTGTGGAAAGCACACAATCATTTCTCACATTAGTTCTAAATGTTAATGTTCACCTTCTTCTCCTTCTCAGGGTCAGACAAGTCACGTGTTAGCTTATAAGAAACCCAAATAGGTTCATTATCACACTCAGTTCAAAACTCCTAAGATCTCCAAATCTCCTAGCAACTCACATGATCTTAGGGTTAAAAACTAAGCGCGATTCAAGAACTCACATCAATGTAACCATCAAGTATGGTGAACAGTACACAAACCTCTAGATATGGAACTCAAGATCTCGCATAAAAAATACATGTTTTAGGATAAATCATAGTCATTTGTTGATTATTAGCTCATCTCAATAATCGAGATTAGACATAACATTATTCTTGATAAACAAACATGCCTAGTCTCCCTTATTATAGAAGTCACAAACATTGTTGTTGGATCTTACCACGCAAAGTGAATTTTTTAGTCCCACCTTTCCAAAAACTATCAAAAATCTAAAAATAAAAAAACAAATGCAAAAATACAAAAAAATGAGAAAACACAAGCAAAATCAAAGGTACAATCAAACATTGCAATCAAGTACTGTGTACACATGGATGTTTTTTTTTTCCCTTATTTGCTATTCTTATGAAAGTCTTCCTATCCATTTTCATCCCTTCTAGTGATATTTTGGTTAGCCTTTTTGCACACATTTTGTGACATTTATCTCTATGGTATCCATTTGACCTTTTTATTTTATCACCTTGGTAAATTAAAGAACGACTGACCTCTTAGAGATCCTATCACATTCAACATCTAATATAAATATTTGTGAAGATATTTTGGACATATTTGTTGACACTAGCCAATGTCATCATCACAATCACTTCCACCTCCTTTCATCAAGCCATCAGTGGTTCTTAACCCCTTGTCAAATAGGAGAGATGAAATAATTTTTTAGAAAGCAAAAGAATCAAAATCATTGAAAAATCAAAAGCTAAAAGCTAAAAGCAAAAGAAAATTGATATATAACTCTCTCTTGGGGTATTTCCAATAATCTCTATCAGGGCTATGGACACTTGACTGGTAGAAGAAAAATGTTGTGATTAGAATCAAATGCATCTCTGTCAAGGCTATGGATGCCTAAGCTGATAGCAGAGCAATGTATGGCTATCCTTCCACCCTCCATTCACAAAATCACCTTTCAAAATCAATCATTCCTACACATTGGCCAGGGTGTCTTCACTTGTTTTCTATTAAATCTTCTCTTCAAGAGGTAATAAATTCCACGTGCACACACTGGATCTCTATGAGTAAGTAGGATTAGTATGTTACCAAGTGTCATTTCTTTAGACCTTGTTCAAACTCTTGACTCTTAGTCCAGTGTCTTGTCTCATAATTTGTGCATTTGGCTAATCGCTTCTTCATCGCGAGGCTTTTAAGCTACATTCATATCATTCACATTTTTCTTCTTCTTTTTTCACAACATCCATGTGTATAAGATTCCTTTTTGCCACGTTTTCAGACACCTTTGTCCCCCTTTCACAAAAATAATCTTCTCACTTCCTTTCTATCATGTGATTTTAGGCCAACTTATGTTGGGGGCATCCTTGCTCCTTCCCATCTCTTCATTGGTTTACATTCATCTTCATGTTGAACCTATCCATAATGGCCTTGGGTCCCGCTTCTACTTGTGAAGAGTTTTCTCGTGAATACTCCCACCTAATTGCATTGGGGCATTTTTGCATCTTCACCTTTCTTGTATGCACGTGGAATTCTTCCCTTGTGTAACCCCTATCTCTGGGGGAATCCATGCTTCCTTGTATTCCTATACATAGTTTCAGAAAACTTTCAAATCACAAAAACATTCAAATATGTTAGAAAAATCAAAACATTCAAATCTGTTAGAAAGATAAAAAACATTCAAATATGTTAGAAAAATAAAAAACATTCAAATATGTTAGAAAAATAAAAAAGATTCAAATATGTGAGAAAAATCAAAACATTCAAATATGTTAGAAAAATAAAAAAACATTCAAATATGTTAGAAAAATCAAAACATTCAAATATGTTAGAAAAATTAAAAAAACATTCAAATTTGTTAGAAAAATAAAAAACATTCAAATATGTTTCAATAAACATAAAAAAAAAAAAATCATCCTACAAAACGACGCTCTTTAGTTCTCACCTATTCATGTGCGTGACTCGTGGATCATCTTGATCTACCTCCATCAACAAAAGCTAAGCTACTTACTTCTGTCTATACTCTAGGGCACAACGAGTTTCCTGGTACTGTTTCATAGTGCACATTTTGTTTCATAGGATTGAAGTGTCCTCCATTATTCTCCTTTGCATGTATCCTTTCTTGGGGCACCGTCATTAACCCTTGTCGTTAATTCTAATAGATTGTAACTGAATCTCGATAACAAAAAAATTAAGTTATGTTTCTCTGTTAGGTTATCTTGTTTACTTTCTCGTATTGCATTGCATTTTGTATGTTGCATGGAGTTAGGCATCTTTTAATTTCTCGTATTGCATTGCATTTTGTATGTTGCATGGATTTAGGCATCTTTTACTTTCTCATATTGCATTGCATTATGTATTTTGTATGGAGTTAGGCATCTTTTACATTCTCATATTGCATTGCATTTTGTATGTTGCATGGAGTTAGGCATATTTTACTTTCTCGTATTGCATTGTATTATGTACGATGCATGGAGTTAGGAATATTTTAATTTCTTGTATTGCATTGCATTATGTATGTTGTATGGAGTTAGGAATATTTTACTTTCACGTATTGCATTTCATTTTTGATGTTGTATGGAGTTTGTGTTTTTGGAAATGGACATTTGTTCGTATATGGATTTTCATGTCATACTACACTTTTGTTCATTATTTTTAATAAGAACCGATGATCAAGATATCTAGCAATATGATGAAAAATAAAGTTGTTTAAAAGGCACTAGATGGATGTTAGCTCATTCCCTCTTCCTCATATTCCTTTTTCTTCTATAACCCCTTTCTTCTTCACACTATGCTTTCTTCTATTATATTTTTGTCATCTTTTCAATTGTTGATTGAGTTCTTCTATCACCCCATCGACAATTGAGGGGGAATCCTCCATTCTACTCATTTTTCTTCTATCCCTTCAAAAAAATTCTACTTGTTTATGCTTGTCTACTTTATTTGAAGTGACATCACTTACGCCACCTCAAAGAGGGGCAAATATAGACACCTAAAATATGCTTACACTTAGCATTTCCTCCCATTCAACCGATTAACGACACTTCGTTAATTACCCATTCTTTGCTCCATTCTTGGATTCCCATTTATGACACCTTCTCAATTGTATTCCTCCTATAATCAACTTATTTGGCTAATATCTCTCTTATTAGCTAAACATTCATCCTTTCAACCATTCGGAACCTCCCTAGTTCTCTTTAGAACCATTTCTATTGGCTTTGTAGGCTATCTATCAGTCACAAATTGGTTAATCAAGACCCCTCTCAACTCTCAATGAGTCTCTAATCACTTGCTAATCAAGTTTAACTAACATAAACCCTAATTAAATAGCCTAAACCAAGCTTAAGTAAGCTTAAAGAATGTTTATCCTAATCTAATCTAAAAGTTTTTTTTGAGCTTTAGTCCCACATGCACCCAAATTCCAAACTCTTTCAAACCAGAAACTATAAATACAAGCCTAAGGCTTTCCTTTCAAACTGGTCAACTTCATAACACAAAGCTCAAGAAGTTTAGAAAGGCATTAAAAATAATTTGTGATATAGCTTTAAGCTAATAGAACATTTGGATCTTGGCTATACTCCATTGTTGAGAGCTCTTTCATCTTGCATTCATCATTTCCAAATATAGTTAGTAAGGGAAGATCTAAAGTTTGGCCATGTAGCCAACTTGGAGAGATCTCTTCACTATGTTTGAGAGTAAACAACACACAATTTGATTGCTAGGATCTTCATAGGTTTAATGTTTTATGGCTTTCAAAAGAGTAGAGAGTAACTTTATCATATTATTTTTTTATGTTTTTGTCAAAGTTATAATGCTTTCATGTTAGTTTCCCTATGTTTATCTCTTATCCCATGGTGCATAGTTGAGCTAGCAAAGATTTGAGGTTATTTAGCGTCATTCCATAGCTTTTACAACTTTCCATTGCATATAAGGATGTTGATGGAAACAATATCATCCCAAAATTCAAAGCTCATAAAAAAGGAATGATACCATAAGACCGAAAAGAATGCCAAGAATAGATAAAGAAATTGCTTCAAGGTGGTTATATTCAACAATCTAATTCTCATTGGGATTGTGCAACATTCTATGCCAATAAGAGAAGTGAACAACTCAGACAGAAGAAAATGATTTTAGTTAACTACAAACCATTGAACAAAAATGGCCAATTAGTACAACACCCAATTCAAGCAAAATATGATCTCTTATCCAGAATCAAAGGGTCAAAGGTTTACAACAAATTTGATCTCAAAGTGGTTTTTGGAAAATCTTCTTGAACTCTAAGGATCGTTACAAAACAACATTTGTTGTACCTTGTGGACAATATCAATGGAATGTACTTCCATTTGGTCTAAAGACAGTGACGAGCGTCGTTGGTGCTCAAACATTAGTTATCTCATGATTGTCAATACAGGGCAGTGTCCATGGCTAAAAGGAAATGGTTGAAGCTATGCTCAATACTTATTTGTTAATGAAATCAATCAAATACTATGCTAAATACAATTAAGAAATGAAGTATATTAATGAACATGGGATTGCCAAACTTAGAATTGAAAATACTAAAAGTAATGAAATTATTGTAATTAAAATAAATGATGCATAACAAAGATAAAATAAATAAATAAATTTCCCTTCATGTTGGTGAGGAGTGGCCCTTTCTCCTTCCCTCTGATCTGGTTAAGAATTGTAAATCGCACAAGTTGATTTATCATTTAATCATGCACTTTATTGAAATAAAAGAATTTCTTTTACAACAGTCAACGAACTAACTCTACAATTTACTACCAATGCTCTTTTATACTCAAGAGAAGTCCTTAGTCACTCTAGAAGAGGATATGTTATTCGCAATAACTATTGTTAGTTAACTAAGAGATTTCTATGACAATAACTGATTATTTGAGGAGTTCCAATTGTGGAATAACAAGTACATGCAACACTTAAATCAGATTCATCATGTTAACTACAGATGAAGTCCTTAATTTAATTGGTCCATCTTAGTATGAGTTAATCATTCAGTAAGAAGATGTCAAAGATCATGCATTAGAATTCCTATAATCATGATGATTACATGAGTTCTTATGTTTGTATCGCTCCACATCTTCAATTAACCGAGTGTTAAGTCGAGCTTGCATGATCCACATAAGTTGCATGATGGATTAAATGTTATCCCATGTTTCATGCCCTCTCATACCATGTCACACTCATGTGTTGGCTGAATCAACTGGTCATCTTGCCATCTAAGTCATTTGCCTTCTTTGTGTGATTCCTACATTTCAAGCAAGCCATTAGTGCTTCACAGTGAGTCCTGCACTAATGCACGGACGAGTCCTATGCTAGTGCATGAGTGAATTCTACGTTGGTCCATATATGAGTCCTATGATGGCTTAATATATAATCTTCAAACACATTGTTAATACACATAAAGATCCATTTTATGCATTTTTGAAGAAACATACACAAGATGAAAATAACAAGGTTATGCACTAAAGTTTGTTTCAAAATATACTAAAGTATTAATTATAAAATGATAATATCATCCTTAGTGTAAAATGATAGTGCATGAGTGAATTCTACATTGGTTTACATAGATGATTTCTATGATGGCTTAATCACTCCCCCATGATCTTCAAGATTTAGTATTGTCCTAATACACATTCAAGATCCGTTTAATGCATTTCTTAAAGAAACTATACACATTAGATGAAAATAACAAGGTTATGCATCTAAAGTTTGTATTCAAAATATACTAAAGTATTAATTACAAAATGATAATATCATCCATAGTGTAAAATGATTTTAGGTATGAAAAATGGGAGTTTACATATTGGCAGGGCTATCATCAACTGGAGTTGTTTATGTCATTCCTAATGGGAGAAGTTGTTCCTAGCATTTTTAAAATAACGTTCAGAGTGTTCCATTGGCCCTCGTTCTAGCCATGACCAACTGAGCCAACAGGAGGTTGGTTGGAGAAATAACCTCCTTCTTTTTCTATGCTCGGTGAGACAAGTTTGTATTTTTCAACTGAAAGCATTTACAATATTTGTAGATGCAATGTTGGGATGCTTTTTTTGATAATTTATATAAGTTTTGGTTGTGTGTATTTATCTCATTTTGTTTTTAAACCACGTTTTGTAAACAAGTACCTGGTGAAATCCATTGATTAAAGGGTCCATTTACCCCATTTGTAGATTGACCTTTTGTACTTCATACCACTTACTTTTTATAATATGGTTACAAATTCATTCCTTAAGATACTTACCCACTAGAATCCATTCTCCCCATTTTCATGCACCACATCAATTGTCATATGCATCCCAACAAATGCATGTCGCCCAAATTCTTTAGCCGAATATCAGGGATATGAGTATAGAAATTTGACTTGAAGATTTGTTCCTTTAAAATAAGTCAAAAAAATTAGATGGATATCCTACAAAATAGGGCCTAGTCATATCAAGAAAAATATGAAGCACATTATCTTGAAGATATTTTCATTTATCCTTTTCTTCATGAGGAGAGAGTTTCTGGTCCTAAAGAGCACTTACTTATAATCATATAGCCACTCCCACTCAATACTATTAAAATTCTTGCATCCATTTTTTCATTCCCATAAGACATTATTTACAAAGTTTTTTTGAGTTGTAGATCTACCCTAAGGTTTACTTTCCTCCCAAGTAAGATAATGTGTTTAATTCATTCAATAATTTTAACCCTTTTTCAACATCAACCTATGAACTCATTTGATTCCCTTCATTTATTGGGTCCATGTTTGTTTTCCACCCTTTTAACATTCAATATTATCCTATATAATCCCATAAATTCCCTCTTTTGTTTATAAAAGGAATTTCAATCCAAATTCCCATCCTTGCCTAAAGGATTTTGTACCAACCTTCCCAAGAGCTTTACTTAAGGAATGACCTTGGTCAGGTCATGATGAGAACTAGAAACAAGGGTGCATTTTCCTTTGTCCTTGGTGGGTGAGTCCTCAACTGGATAATTGATGTTTTGTCAATGCCCATCTATTCAAGCCTAATTTGAACTTGAAGGATAGATATAGATGTGAGGAGGAGATGATGAAGAAGGTGCCTATATGTTTGGGGAGGCATCTTGAGGATTTAGGAATCAAATAAGAACATTTACAATGGGTTTGAATGAGTGAGTCAGAGAGGCCTTGAAATCAAGCAAGCTCTTCCTCAAGAGATACATGACAACTGACCTATTTCTAGAACCAATGTAGGTTCGAGATATACCTTTTCTAAAAGGAATTTGACCCAGTTCTTAAGGCCATGGAATTTCTTGATAAAATGGTGCTTCAGTTTAAGTCCCATTCAAGGCAACTTTGAATTTCAAATAAGAAGAACCCCAACAAATTTTTTGGAATGAGAGGACATAGAGTCAAATAAGAAACTGGGGAAACTTCACCTTGTTATGGGTTTTAGTTTGGCCATGGAAAGGAGGAGATGATAAGGATTCTTAACATATATTTATAATGAATTCATACTGACCTAACATGTGAAATATTTAATCACCCAGGTTTTCTACCTTTGCCCATGGTTAGGAAAAGTAATCCCTTTTTATGCCTTTAAGTCCTTCCCTTTATTATCCATGACCTAGTTCTAATTTTATCTGAGAGGATTCTTGCTAACACCAAATGCTTAATTATGTTCATAGATAATCCGTAATTAATAAGGAGGAAATTCCTACAAATATTGACTAATGATAGTAGGGCATGAAGGAAGAATTTTATTACCTTTTAAGACTTTGAGATGTCCCTCCTCAATATTTTCATTGGGGATGAATATGATGATCATTCTTGGATTGAATTCTTCATATGAACCAGCATGGGAGGTGATCAGCCACCCTACTTTCTCAAAAATGATCTAAAAGATTTCATATTAGAGAGAAATTCAAGATGCATTTATAAGCTTTATTTATGGAGTCTAAGCACATGGTTGATGCTTAAAACAAAGATGGTAATTGCGCAATTTAAAAGGGAGTGAAGCAAGGGAATAAAGGTAATGACCAATCTCAATTATGCTAACATAAGAATGAGATGGTATCATGTTAACTTGAAAAGACATGAAATAAAAGAGTTTTCAATTACTAAGGGGATTCAATTGTACACCTTCACATATGCAAAGCAACAGAACATTGAGAATGGTGTAACGAATTACGATTGAGAGTAATGAAAGTTTGTAGAAAGAGGAGATGAAGTACCCCATTTTCACTCCTCTCACTTTCCAATAGGTGGTTTTTAAAGGGGATTCTACTTCTCCCTACCTGAGATAGTGGTTTTGTATACTTTGGTATGTGCATCAATTTACACAAGAATACTGCCATTAGAATTTCAGGTTTACATATTTATAATGACAAGTTTTTGTATACACTCATACATATTGTCATTTGATATACATCCGTTTTGTCAAAATTGTAGATAATCTTTTTGTTTCACTCTCCACATGCACCTCATTTATTGAGTGCATGATTCAGGGTGGTGACCGTTCATTGTTGGTTTTCAGCCACCTGCATTTTTTAGAAGTAATGACCATCCATTTATGATTTTTAATTAATACTTCATAGGATGACTTTATTGCCCAATGAATTTCAACCAGGCTACTAATTATTCTTCAACTGAGCAACTAAAATTCCCTCTGAATTGAGTTGGACAAAGAGACTGTTTCCAAAATAAGCTCACAGACACTTCATTGTGAGAAACTGAGCTATGGATTTTCCTTTTTAGCTAACACTTTTGGTATAGCCTTCACAGTCTCTGGATTTTAACCAACATTTACTGATCTATCACCGATCATTCTAGAATGGGTTTTAAAATGTTTTAGGGAAGAAAAAAGTTTCTACCATCAACAAGGACTAATCTTCTTGTGAAGTAATGCATTATTTTCGTGGTGATGGTGGATGTTTTGGAACTTTTCAAATTTTATGGTAGTGTTAACACTTGGATTTTGGAGGAGTTGAAAACATCGAGGCATTCTTTTCCATACTGTTTATCATTATAATGTAGTCCACTTAAGATTGGACATATATGTCTACCCATGTAATGTTGTAGCTTATCTCATCCAAGCTCATTTATGTTGAAGAATCCTTACCTTGTGCTTCTGATAAATTAATTCCCACTTCAACAGTTTTTATTAAGGTCAATTTCAAGGATGCGTCTAGGGAGAATATGCTTCTTCCCATAGTTTCAACTAGTTTGATTTGAGATCACTGGTTGCTTTCTAAGTTAGTATTAAAACCCATGACTACTTAATAAATTTTGAACACTCTTGTGTTTTACATTTTACCTTGGAGTATTTTCAGTCTCTTGCAGTTAAGATATTCTCCAAGCTTTCTATGTGAACAATTCCACTTCCTTTGATTGTGGATGGTATGGGAGACTTATAGTCGATTAAAGCTCCAATGGTTGTCACCTCAAACTATTTACACTTGGGGATTCATCCCACATTTGGTCCTTAGTTTGAAACAATGGACCTTGGTGCTCCAAACCTTTATATGTGTTCATATAAAAAGTCTACAAATGTTAATCTGGAGCATATTGGAGAGCTTACACTTCACTTAATCTTGGTAACTTGATCACTAGAACTAACTAAGGATGTACTCCTTCACAATGAGGCAAATTGGATCAATTGCACCACATGGTATCCAATCCCTCGAGATCTCAAATGGTTCTAACACAACCTAAGGTTGGAGTGGCATCTCAAGAAATCAACTAAGGCATGTTGAGAAAACCCCAGATCTCATAGCCAACCAAAGTGCAACATATGTCACCAATCATGGACTAGTTAGATATTGTGGGAGTCAAGTCGAAATATAGGTTAAGGCATGGTAAAGATTCTAAATCCAAAACTTTGTGAATGGTTCTTTTAACTGAATAATGTCCCACTGATGGCTCATCATGAAATGCCCTGAGTATGTCAAATATCTCATATTCAGCTACACACCTGCGTAGAACATGGTCAGGTCCACATTCAAAAAGTATTCCATTTATCCATGTATACATCACACTTTGTTTAATTTATTTATTTCTTTGTTTATGTGTGAAGAATGTTGGAAACTTCCCTATAGCCAAGTAGTTAGCCA
Source organism: Taxus chinensis (assembly GCA_019776745.2). Lineage (NCBI taxonomy): Eukaryota > Viridiplantae > Streptophyta > Pinopsida > Cupressales > Taxaceae > Taxus > Taxus chinensis. The sequence goes on along the minus strand of CM034146.1, from coordinate 718,001,431 downwards.
TATCTACATACCAAGGAGAGACAGTGGAAATTACAAACAAATGTTCATCTGGAAAATCATCATTAACTTTCTCCTTTGTAATTAAAATGGTTAGTCTTGAAATAAAATCAACCACCACATTTTATTTCCCTGGTTTGTCAATAATTTTAATGTTAAACTCTTACAATAACAACAACCACCTTACAATCCTTCCATGTACTAAAGGTTTATTAATTAGATACTTAATAACATAGTGGTTAGTGTGACCAATCACTTCATAACCTGTGATATAATGGTGAAACTTGTTAATTGCATAAACAACTGTAACAAATTCCTTCTCCGTGGTGGTGTAATTCCTTTCAGTAGGAGAGAGGTTTTTACTAATATAGTAAATAACATACATTTCTTCTCCTTCCTCTTGTTGTCCGAGTACAACCCCTACTACTTCATTAGAAGTATCTGTTTGTATATGAAAGGGAAGCTTCCAATTTGAGCCTCTTAACACTGGGGTATTTGTTAATTTGTCCTTGATAGTGTCAAAGGATTGTTGACATGCCTCTGTCTATTCAAATTAAGAGTCTTTAGTTATAAGAGAAAAAAATGGAGAAGCTATCTTACTGAAATATAAAATAAATCTTCTATAGTAGCCAGCATGTCCGAGAAAACTTCTTACCTATGTTTGATTTGTGGTAAATGGGAATTTTACAATGATATTGACCTTGTCGAGATCTACCTTGATTCCTTCAGCTGAAGTGTGATGGCCCAATACTATCCCTTGCTCCATCATGAATAAACATTTTTCATGGTTTAAGGATAACTGATGTTTTTCACACCTAAAAAGGACTTTGTCTAGATTATCAACTACCTCTTGGAATGTTGCCCCATAAATAGTGAAGTAATCCATGTAAATCTCAACACAATCATGAGTGAGATTAGTAAAGATTGCTAACATGGCTCTTTGAAAAGTGGCATGAGCAGTACATAAGCAAAAAGGTAATACCATGTAAGCAAATGTTCCCCATTGGCAGGTAAAGGTGGTTTTATCTTGATCCTCTAGTGGTATTGTTATTTGATTGTACTCGTTGAATTCATCATGAAATGAGAAATACTTTTTTCTAGATAGGTTATCTAGGACTTGATCAATAAAAGGCAATGAAAAATAATCTTTATGAGTTGCGTTGTTTAACTCCCTTTATTCCACATAGACTCTCCATTTCACATTTTTCTTAGGAACTATGACTAATGGATAAACCCACTGGCTATTTGAAATAGGATAAAAAAATCATACACTAAGAAGTTTCTCAATCTTTGCTTTTACAATGTCTCTTAAGGTAGGGTTTATCCTTCTTTATGGTTGTCTAGCAGGTCTTTTGAACAAGAGTTAGAATCACAATGTCCAAGAAAGAGGCTGGAAATATTTGTTGCAAGTAACAGAGATAGTGACCATCAACAATGTGTGGGAGCAAGAAAGCCCACATCCAACCGATGACTATATTATTTTTTTGTCTCATGTTTTATTCAAGATGTATAAGCGGAGGTTTGTAAACTTGTTTTTTTAAGGTATCCTTCCAAAACCCAGAAGGTTTTAAAATCACGCGGCATTGATTTTAGTAAGTGGGGAACACTACTGCACTTTTTTAACACTTATCTACTAGGGAGTGGCAAGATTTTTTCTTTACTCTGGACTAAATGTTAAACCAACAAAAAAAAATTGTTACATTTGTTCTCATTTTTGTAGCGCTCATTGTGCTCATGTTTTGTTAACTAAGCTATAAATTGAAACTAATATCTATATAGCTTCAAAAGAAAATGGTAATTAAACAATGAACCATCAAGATAAGAGCTTAAAGGAAATGCTTCTTCAATGCATAAATGAAATTACATGCTAACCTATTTCCTACTCTCTATGATTGCTAACTTAAACTATGAACCTATGAAGAACATAAGCAATCAAAGTGGATTGTTACTTGATCTCAAGGATTGAGAATGGAATCTCACCAAGAATGGCTACAAGGCCATTTTGGATCTTCCCATATTACTCAATTTTGAGTGAAAGGATGCAAGATGGAGAAGCTATTTCCAACAATGGAGAATGGCTCAAGATCAAAATGCTTATAGTCTTTCACTATTCAAAGCATGGTGCAAGAAGAAAGGTAAGAAGAAGGGTTATTTATATAGATTGCATGAAGAGGCAATGCTAGCAAATTGATGAATGTGGGATAAAGGTAAAACAAGATTAGGAATGGATAAGGTTGCTTTATAAAAGGTAATCTTGATTTAGAAGAGTTTAATTTGTCATTAGTAAGTCATGGGAGTTGGGGGATGTTTTAATTAATCAAAGGTGATTAATTAATAGGTAGAGGTAAGCTTATAGAAGCTAATTAGAGGAAAATTAGTATGATTTGCAGGATGTAAGAGAGGAATTTGATCCAATAAATGGTAATTTATTGATTTAGAGTTGCTGAGTGTAATTAATTAATAATAATTAATTAACCCAAGTAGAAGTGGATATTAATTAACGAAAGGTCGTTAATTGACATCCTTAATGATATGAAGGCTAATTAATTAACGAAAGGTCGTTAATTAACGAATATCAAGAGGAATGTTAGCTAATTAGCAGAAAAATGCTAATTATTATGGAAATGACAAGAAAGAGGATAATTAGTGCAATCTTAGCATTAAAGGTTACGTAAGTGGATTTTAGGTGTCTACATTTGCCCCTCTTTGGGGTGGCGTAAGTGACGCCACTTCAAAGATAGTAGACAAGTATAAACAAATAACGTTTTTGAAGAGATAGAAGAAAAAATTAATAGAATGAAGGATGCCCCCTCGAGTGTCGATGGGGTGATGAAAGAGGGAAATTGATGATAGAAAAGATGAAAGAAAATAATAGAAGAAGTAGAAGAACTGATCCCTATTGCCCCAAGTTGATTTTGAATAAAAGTGTTGATAGAAGGGGAGTGATATGGAAGAAAAAGGAAAATGAAAAGAGATGGATATAGCTATCATCTTGTCGATGTAAAAACCAACTTTATTTCATCATTTTTCTTATGATTGACGTCATTGGTCCTTATTAAAAAGAATAAACAGAAGTGTAGTATGACATGAAAATCCATATACGAACAAATTTCCATAGCTTAAAAACACCAACTCCATGCAACATACAAAATGTAATGCAATACAAGAAAGTAAAAGATGCCTAACTCCCTGCAACATACATAATGCAATGTAATACGAGAAAGTAAACAAGATAACCTGACAGAGAAACATAATGCAATGTTTTTGTTATCAAGCTTTGATTCTGACATGTGCAAATTAACGAAAAGGGTTAAAAGATGGTGCCCCAAGCAAGGATACATGTAAGGGTAATAACAGAGGACACTTGGGTCCTATGAAAAATAGTGCATTATGAAACAGTACCAGGTAACTCATTGTGCCCCAGAGTACAAACATAGTAAGAAAATAAGCTTTGTTAATGGAGGTAGATCAAGATGATCCGCGAGTCGCACACAAGAACAAGCGAGAACCAAAGAGAGAGATTTTGCAGAATAATTTTTATTGTTTTTACTTTTTTAGAAACATATTTGAATGTTTTTTATTTTGAAAGTTTTCTGAAACTATGTATAGGAAGACAAAGAAGCATGGATTCCCCCAGTGATAGATGGGATGTACAAGGGCATAATGCCACACTTATGCGTAAGAAAGTGAAGATGCGAAAATGCCCCAGTGATTAGGTGGGAGTATGGAAAGGAAAACTCTTCACACGTTGAAGGGGGATCAAGGCCAATGTAAAATAGGTTCAATCATGAGGGAACAAGGATGCCCCCAACATAAGCTGGTGAAGAAACACATGAGAGAAAGGAAGTAGAAAATTTTCTTATTAAAAGTGGACAAAAGTGCCCGCAAACATGGAAAAAAGGACATCTGATACACATGGATGTTCTAAATGATTTTCAAATAAAAAAGGATGCTATGAAAATATTTAGATGACGGTTGATGAAAAAGTGATTAGCCCAAGGCACAAATCATAAGACAAGACATGTGCTAAAGTAAGAGTTTGAACAAAGGTCCAAAAAGTTAACACTTTGTAACATACTAATCCTGTTTACTCATCGAAATCCCATGTGTGCACATGGAAATGAATTACCTCTTGAAGGAAAGAGTTGATAGACAATAAGTGAAGACACTAGCCAATGTGTAGGAATGATTTAGTTTGAAAGGTAATGTGTGAATGGATTGTGGAAGGAGAGTTGTACATTGCTCTGCTGCCATTCAAACGTCCATAGCCCTGACGGAGATGCATTTGATTCTAATCACAACATTTCTCTACTTCCATTCAGACGTCCATAGCCCTGATAGAGATTATTGGAAATACCCCAAGAGAGAGTTATATATCAATTTGCTTTTAGCTTTTTGATTGATTGATTCTGATTCTTTTACTTTCTGAAAACTTATTTCAGCTCTCTTTTTTTACTAAGGGGTTAAGAACCACTGATGGCTTGATGGAAGGATGTGGAAGTGATTGTGATGACGACATTGGCTAGTGTCAAAAAATATGCCCAAAAATTATACCCAACAAGTTTATTATATGTAGATAGTGATAGGATCTCTAAGAGGTCAGTCGTTTTTTAATTTACCAAGGTTATGAAAGACCAATGTTAAACGGATACCATAGAGATAAATGTCACAAAATGCGTGTGAATAGGCTAACCACAATAAGATCGAAGGGATGAAAATAGTGGATGACTTGTAGATTAATATGAAAGAAAGGGAAGAAAGAACATCCATGTGTACGCAATACCTGATTGCAATGTTTGATATTTTGTACCTTTGATTTTATTTTTGTAATGTTTTAATGTTTTCTCAATTTTATTTTTTTGAACTATTTTATGATTTTTATGATTTTTTATGATTTTTGTTGAATTTAGGACCAACAATGTCAATCTACATGATAGGATCCAACAACGATGTGTGCAACTTCCTTGATAAGGGAGACTAAGCACGTTTGTTTATCAAGAGTGATATTATCCCTGATCTCGATGATCGTGGCAAGTTCACACTCAAAAAATGACTGTGATTTGTTTTGAAACATGGGTTTCGTATGTGGGAGCTTGAGTTCCCTATCCATAGGTTTCTGCACTTTACGTCATACTTGATGGGTATGTTGGTGTGCATTCTGGAATCACGTTTGATTTTGAATTTTATGATCATTTGAGTTGTTGGGAGCTTTGGAGCTCTTCAAATTTTTGATCTTGGCTTGATAAAGAACCTGTTCTGGGTTTTTTATAAGCTAATGCTGTGACTTGTCTGATCTCGAGAAGTGGGAGAATAATGTGGACATTTAGAATTGATGAGAGGAATGGCATGTGGGCTTGCCACAATATTTGGTAGAAGAATAATGTGACGGATGAAAAGGATATGGTCCAAGAATTGAAGAATATGGGCTACTATGAGGTGAGCCATAGATAAAAGATGAAGGGATACTAGGATATGGCCCAAGAATAGAAGAAGAAGGGCTACTAGGACGTGACCCATAGATAGAAGATGAATGGCTACTAGGATGTGGCCCAATAACAGAAGAAGAAGGGCTACTAGGACGTGACCCATAGATAGAAGATGAAGGGCTACTAGGATGTGGCCAAAGGATAGAAGAAGGGCTACTAGGATGTGACCCATAGATGTAAGACGATGGGCTACTAGGATGTGGCCCAAGAATAGAAGATGAAGGGCTACTAGGATGTGACCCATAGATGTAAGATGATGGGCTACTAGGATGTGGCCCAAGAATAGAAGATGATGGACTACTCAAGGGTGATCCATACATAGAAGATAAGGGGCTAGTGGGACATGCCCCAAGAATAGAAGATAGTGGACTACTCGAAAATGTCCCACAAATAGCAGAGGGAGGGCTACTAGAAGGTGATCCACACCTAGATGAATATGAAGGGGTACTTGGCATTGACCCCATAAGAGATTGTGATTGAGGAATTATGATAGACAAAGAGTGATTGGGTGATGAGAAGATACGTCATGGATCAATGCAAGACCAAGGAGTTTCATCACATAATGAAGAATGTGAAGGTGAAAGAATAAGAGGATGATCATGTTGCATGATCTGAGGATCTTCCTCTATTTCTTGATGAAAGGAATCAACCTTTTCATCACCACATGTGGGTGCATCGAAGTCTAAAGAGAATCCTTGCTCGTAATCTTCTAAAGTAACATCTTCATGTGCCCCTATAAATGCCCTGATTTTTTCTTCATTTTGAAAGAGGCCAATCGGTATGAGTTGTTCATCGATCACCAGGGGTTGATTGGAAGAAAGAGGTTCACTTGGTGTGGAAGAATTAGAAGATGTTTGATGATGATTGATAGAAGAAGATGATGTGGGGGACAAAGAAGATGTGTAGCTAGATGTCTCAGGAGTAAAAGAAGGTGATGTGGACCTACCTACACGATGGCATATCATTTGTAAACTAGTAGGATTAATTCCAAAGTCTGCACATTGCGACGCATGAGTCAATTCAAACATTTCACTAGAAGAACTTTGAGTCACACGAATCTTCAAAGAAGGAAGAATTTGTGGGGGTGATTGATGAAGAAGGTCCTACGAGGAAGAGGAGGACCATGATTCAAGAATCATATTGGATGAATAATAACAAGGGTCTTGCAAAGAAAGAGAGGACCGCGATTCAAGAATTGTATTATATTTTTGATTGGAGGGATTTGGAGTCGCGTGTATCTTCAAAGGAAGAAGATGTCGTTGAGGTGACTGATAAAAGGGGTCCTGCAAAGAAAGGGAGGACCGTGACATAGGAGTCGCATTAGATGAATGATGAAGATAATTTGTGGCGACACAAATATTTAGAGGAGAACATTGTTTAGGTGACTGATAATAGAGGTCCTATGAAGAAGGGGAGGAACGTGACTTAGGAGTCGAATTAGATGAATCCGAATAGTAGTTTGGATCTAAATCATTAGAAGAGTCATAGGAAATATTTGGATTGGAATCCTCAGAAGAAGAGGAAATGTTTGGATTAGAATTAGAATAAGGGTGGGGGGAACTTGACTAATAATTTGGATCAGAATTTTCCAAACCATACCACCGACTATGAGATGAAGGTGGGGAACGGGTTACCTGAACGGGTTCTCTCTAGCGAAGAACCAAACGAGGTTTGGTCATGATGGGCATCTTTTGATTTGTACACTGAAAATTTGATTCCTTATTGTCATATGTATAAGGGACCTTTCGATAATCAATCATTTTTGGCATGTGTATTGGGTTCAAAGGTCTAGACATACATTGTGATGAATCAAGATTGATAATCCAACAAGGGATGAAGGCATAAATGTCAAAGGATTGATCAAAATTTCAGCAACATAAAGGATACAAAGGAAATATTTCCAATGTTCAATTGATGAAAAAGTTCCTTGAATGTTTTTGCCAAGGTATGAAAAAATGACTATAGACTTAGGAAAAAATAAGAAGATCAAGAGGATCAAAGACCCAAAGGATTGTCCTAAAAACAAGTTTATAAGATGGATAAACACAAGAAACAATCACACAAGTTCGAAACACAAAGACAAATTAATGACCAAATAATAATGAATGATAAAGAATCAATGGATCAAAGTGATTTTCCTAAATGGGTAATTCAATATGACGAATGAGACACAACCACACAAAATTGTTTGTTTTAAACCAATCAATCATTGAATTACTTCATAAGTCTATTTCCAAATGATAGTTGGTGTTGTATGATGATTAACAAAATGTCCCTACTTATGTCGAGTTCAAAGAAATGAACAAGGCATAAGTAATAACAAGAAGTTAACGCGACCTCCAAATAAAGTATACTAGAAGAAATCCCAAATTCAATCAAGACCTATATTCCAAAAGGTGTCAGTTACGATTGTGAGTGACACAACAATTTCACCAAGATATGTTAACCAATGAAAAATTTAGGTATTGATATCAAGATGATATTGATATAACACACACAAGTGGTAACACTCAACACTTTTCAAAATCGAGGTAATAATTGAAATCAAACTAAAGCTATAGTATACCTAGGAATTGTTAAAGTGTATATAGCTTAACCTTACAATATAAGTATTTAGGTCAAGTTTACAAGAAACAAGATGTAAATGCCAAAATTGTAGTGACACGATATAAACAAGATAACCATTTCAAGGAGAATCAAAGTGATGAACCAAGCCTAACTACGATGACAATCTTGACTTGGGTATCAAGATCAAAAAGGCTACCAATGATATAAAAATGTCTCCACACACTTTAGACATTTAACAACCCAACCAAAAACATGGATGGGCGTAAAAGGACACAAAAGTGACGAAAACAATCAATTGATAACGCAAAGGTAGTCACTCTTCTTTTGATCAACAAAGTGCCAAAAGAAAGTGAAGGAAGTAGATCAATTGGGGTTGAAAAATGTTGGCCTCACTTTGGCAGAGTTTCACCTTGCCTTAGGGCAAGTGAAAAACTAAGAAAAAGTAATGCTTCACATGTTTCATGATGAACAATAGCTCTCAACTCAAAATTGGATTTGAAATGGTCAAAGTGGGCTCTTGGCCAAAGATATCTTCCTAGGTGGCTCTCTCAATTAGGTGTTACAAATTTGTTTTAAGCGAGCTCGATTTACCCAAAAAATTGAAATGACTAATTTGGGAGTATCTCAAATTTACTTTACCCCCTTCAAGCATAGTGGGAAACTAGTGCGTCCACGTGTACTATCACTGGGGTTGGCATACGGACAACTGGTAACGCTAAATCACAAGGAACAACTAGTCAAGTAGGTTGTGTGGAGCACTTCCCATTTCATCCACAAGGTTCCCTCTTACGTGGACTACTTTGGGGTTCCTAGGACCACCCCCATTGTTGTAACTTAAGGATTATGCCAAAGGGGTTATGTCCTAGTTTGAATTGGATGGGACGTACTCTTATCTGAACCTGCAAATACAATATTTTGAATGTGGTGTTCTTTTTATCTTGTTTAATTTGATGTGGTTTACTTGAACACCTTTTGGAAATCTGCATGGAAACTGTATTAGTAGTTTGATTTTGTTTCAATTCCACCTTTCTTTGACAAGCGTTTTTGGTCCTGCACAATGGATTAGTAATTTTCCATTAAAAGACTAAAGAGGATAAGACATCGTTTCTAATTCTCAGGATCGTCCTAAGATGCAAGAGAAGAGCATACACAACGTAGAATCCAACTATGAAATCAAAAATGGAAAACACTTAGTTCAAATGAAATATTTTTTCTTTTTAACAAACTTTGACATTCATTCTTTTAAGAACAATCATTTTTCAAAATAAAAAAGATACATAGAAATTGTTTCTGATTCCCAAGATCACCTAAAAGGTGTGAGGGAAGAGCATACATGACTCTAATCTCATGATTAAACATACAATGTTTATTAACCTTTTAAATAAGTCAAATTACCATCAAACATGTAAAAACACCCTACAAAATATAATTTATATTCAAAATAAAACTTGCAAGGTGTTAGAACATCAAAGACCAAATTTTCCAAAACATTTAGACATGGTAGAAATGAGTAGTTTTATAAAACATAAAAACCTTAATTTTTGGTAATTAAAAAACTAAAATTTAATTTTTCATTGTTTAGTTCTCTTCAATACCTTTCCAACGCAACAAAAACGGAGTCGTTTTGAATTCGGGAGCAAAAGTTATGGCCTCTGGAAGATAGGCTATGTACACAGTTCTGCGTGTGTGCTCCCTTTAGTGTGTATACGTGCCCATTTATGTGTGTGCACGCCCGAGAAGAAAAACAGAAGGTACAAAAGCTATGACAGTGCATGTGCGCTACCCAAGAGATGCCTGCATTATCATATGGGTACCTGCACTGGTCTGACAAAAAGGTACAGTACTACAGTGGTGTGTGTGCCAACATAATGGTGCATGCACCTAGGTTAGGGTGCCTATGCCAAGGTTTGGGTACCTGCACTAGTTTGAAAAAAAGGTACAATACTACAATGGTGTTTGCACCAAAATAATGGTGCTTGCGCCAAGGCTAGGGTGCCTGCGCCAAGATTTGGGTGTTTGTGCCAAGGTTTGGGTGGCTACGCCAAGGTTAGGGTGCCTGCTCCATGGTTTGGGTGCCTGCGCCAAGGTTTGCCTACGCCATGGTTTGGGTGCCTGCGTCAAGGTTAGGGTGCTTGCACCAAGGTTTGGGTGCATGCGCTCACTTTCCTGGGTGACGTCAAAAATATGTCATTTTAACATAAACAACTTCAAAAATGTCAATTTTTTGATATGTTAGCTCAAAATTGACAACCCCATCAAACTTAAACCCCTAAACAAGACTCAACACATGCAAAGTTAGCAAAATCATAAGAAATTTAACATTATTTTACGCATGTAATATTAGCAAAAGACACCAAAAAGCTCAAAACACTCAAAATTTTAGTATGTTAGCTCAAAATTGACAACAACCCATTAGAATTAAAGCTCTAAATGAGATCCTACACATGGAATATTAGCAAAATCCTAAGAAATTGAACATTATTTTCCATATGTGTATATCAAGGGTTAGCCAAAAACTTGAAATAACAATAAAATTTGAGCTAGAATTCTAAGGGACTAAGGACCTATCCCACCGGGCGTGCCAAATATGCTCATGTTTTATTAACTAAGCTATAAATTGAAACTAATATCTACATAGCTTCAAAAAAAAATGCTAATTAAACAATGAACCATCAAGATAATAGCTTAAATGAAATGCTTCTTCAATGCATAAATGAAACTACATGCTAAGCTATTTCCTACTCTCTATGATTGCTAACTTAAACTATGAACCTATGAAGAACATAAGAAATCAAAGTGGATTGTTTCTTGATCTCAAGGATTGAGAATGGAATCTCACTAAGAATGGCTACAAGGCCATTTTGGATCTTCCCATATTACTCAATTTTGAGTGAAATGATGCAAGATGGAGAAGCTATTTCCAACAATGGAGAATGGCTCAAGATCAAAATGCTTATAGTCTTTCACTATTCAAAGCATAGTGTAAGAAGAAAGGTAAGAATGAGGGTTCTTTATATAGATTCCATGAAGAGGCAAGGCTAGCAAATTGATGAATGTGGGATAAAGGTAAAACAAGATTAGGAATGGATAAGGTTGCTTTATAAAAGGTAATCTTGATTTAGAAGAGTTTAATTTGTCATTAGTAAGTCATGGGAGTTGGGGGATGTTTTAATTAATCAAAGGTGATTAATTAATAGGTAGAGGTAAGATTATATAAACTAATTAGAGGAAAATTAGTATGATTTACAGGATGTAAGAGAGGAATTTGATCCAATAAAAGGTAATTTATTGATTTAGAGTTGCGAGTGTAATTAATTAATAATAATTAATTAACCCAAGTAGAAGCGGATATTAATTAACAAAAGGTCGTTAATTGACATCCTTAATGATATGAAGGCTAATTAATTAACGAAAGATCGTTAATTAACGAATATGAAGAGGAATGTTAGCTAATTAGCTGAAAAAACGCTAATTATTACGGAAATGACGAGAAAGAGGATAATTAGTGCAATCTTAGCATTAAAGGTTGCGTAAGTGGATTTTAGGTGTCTACACTCATTGTAGAAGTTGTCCAATTATGTAGAATCGCAGTATTAGATTGGACCATGGTGTGCCTAATTTACGTAAATATTAACTTTTTCCATAGATCCAACAGTGGTGGATGGTACATGTTCAAGCTCATAAGTATCACTTTACGTCTGCTCTGGAATTTTCAGAAGGCCTCTTGGAAGGCGCTTGGAGATAAATATTGGAAGAATAAAATTCAGCAATACTATGTGATGGATGCTTGCTCAACTAGGTTGCCTTGTATATGGGACGAGGCTGAATATATTCCCAAGCTAGGTAGTTTGATTGTGTCCTTGTTCATCAAAACAATGCACATCAAAACATATCCTATTACTGATGAATTCAACAAGTTTGTTTTTCACAAGATGAAGGTGATATGTTCTCCTGATCAAGATATTGCAAGATGTACAAAAAAATGTTTATGACTATGATGAGTTCATATTTTTGCTGGGGTGCTTTATTTTCTACTATGAAAACAAATGTCAAAGGGGAACATCTCTCTCACTCTTTTTTCCTACACCAATGCCCTGACTGGCTCTATATTGTGCCCTTTTGTTTTCTTTGTTGACAAGTATGTACTTTTTCAGCCCTCTTAATTTTATTGTTAAAGGATTGCTCTATGTGATTTATGATCAATAACCTTGTTTGCAGTTTTTATCCATGCCCATTTTCCATTAAAACCATGGACTTTGGAGGTGTTATAACATATTTCATTTTTTGTTTGTGCAAGGATAAGCAGTCAAAAATTTCTTTAGGTGTGTTTGCTCAAGTGCTTGTCATATCTTTGACTAGTTCAGTTGATTTCAAGCTCTAATTTATTAATAAATTGAGGGAATATAGGATTTTTGATTTTTTGTTTTGTATGATTGGTATGATATTAAAGAGTTTATGCATATCAAGTGTTGTTATTAATGGGGAAAAATGAAACGTCTCCTCCCTTAGGTACTTCCATGACAAACTTGATCCCTGTCATTATTTTCCTTATGGCATGGGTTGTCGGGTGAGTAATCCTTCTTTTCTACTCAGTATAACATTTTATTTAGCTATACATGTGTTCATGTGTAAATTAGGAAAGCTATAAGACTTGAAACTAAACACCTACGAGTTTTAAAGCTTTAAACTAATCTAACAAGAACCATCAAGATAAGAGCTTAGGGATACTAAGTTCTTTAACATTCATATAATTTTGGAAACAATCAAAATAATATGTGTAAATCAATCTCTAATCTTTGAATGCTAACTTTGAAAAGAACCTAAGAAGATCCTTAGCAATAAAATATGATTTTTAGTATGATCCCAAGGTTTGAGAATGGAGTCTCACCAACAATGGCTTCAAGGCCATATGGTTCTCGCCATATTACTCAAGCTTGAGTTAATGAATGTACTATGAAGATGTTAGCTCAATATCAATGGAGAAATGTTCAAGATCATAAATGTCTTTAGCTACAACCAATGGGATCTCAAGCATTTCCAAGGAGTCAAGGTGTAAAATTGAAAGGGATGCACTAGGCTTGTATTTATAGTTTTCCATTTGGGAAAGTATAGAATTCTAGTGCATGTGGGACAAAAGAGTAAGCAAAAAAGCACTTTTCACAAGTCAATGCACTTTTTGATTCAATGTGAATAAACATGCTTTAGGATAGTTAAGCTTGGTTTAGGCTAGTTTAAACATGATTAGCAAGTGATTAGCAACCTATGAGAGTTGGGAGGGGTCTGATTAATCACATGTGTTTGATAGATAGCTTGGGAAGATTGTAGAAGTGACATACAGGGAAATAAGGAGATTTAAATGGTTAAAAGAGGGATGCTTAGGTAATAAAAGGTTTTATTAGCCATATTAGTTGATTATAGAAGGCTTACAACCAAGAAGGTGTCATGAATGGGCATCTGAGAATGAAGAAAAGGATATTTAATTAACAAAGTGTCGTTAATTGATTGTATTGGAGGAAATGTTAGCTAATTAGTGAGAAATCACCAATTACAATGGGAAATTAGTATAATTTTAGTTATAAAACTGCGTAAATGAATTTTAGATGTCTATATTTTCCCCTCTTTGGGGTGGTGTAAGCGACACCACTTCAAAGATAGTAGACAAGCATAAACAAGTAAAACAAATTAAAGGAGTAAAAGAAAAATTAGTAGAATGAAGGATGCCCCCTTAAGTGTCGATGGGGTGATGAAAGAGTGTTGAGGAGATGATATATTGCTTTAAGGTGAAGGCACATAAAGGATGCACGCACTGGAGCAATGCACATTTGAGGGCGCAGAAGAATAGCAGAATTCAAGACTTATCCGTTTGTGGATAAGGGCTATTTTTGGAGATAGCGTGTGGAGCACGCAAAGACATGAAGACTTGCAGGTCCACGCAATGGTATTTTGGTAACAAGCGACAGCTAAGCGCCATGCATAGTTTAGGCTAATAATAGGATTTTTACTCAGAGTTAACTATAGGAAGTCTATTGTTAGAGCACTTGCATGTGTGCATCTTATTGTAAAGGCGCATGGCTATTATTAGCATGTGACCTATTTTGAGAAGTGCATGAGCAGTGAAGGGAAAGTCCCCACCCCTATATATATGTATTGATTTGCACAAGTTAGAGGATTTACACGGGAGAACTATGGTAGAGTTATGTTGTTGGATTTCTCGTGTGCATGACTCATGAGGATAAGTATGTAATGTAAGAAGCTTTTGTGTTTTACAGTACTTAATACAATGGTTCATAATGGCTAGATTATGGTGTTGAACATGAGTGAATCTAGTTCTTGCATGGTAAATCTTGTTATAGTCATTATTTAGTTCATTCTACATATGTTCTAAGAGCTAGATTTGGTTTCTGCATTGTGTGTTGTTTACTATTGTTAATGAATCTAGATATCTATATGCACCATCATGCTAACATTTTGTACAAGAAACTCTAAAGAGGGAACATGGTACCTTTATGTGCTTTAGGTGAGCGCTCAGCCCTGGTTGAGTGATGTGTTAGCGTGCTTGGGTTATTCACTATAAATTCTAGGCTGCATCATTGATTCCGTTGTCGAGACCTCTTTCTCAAATGTTTTATGGATGTTGTGTGATGAAGACGTACCTGTTGACCTTGGAAAGTGTTGAGGAGTGGATAATAGATCTCGAAGAAGAGTACGCTCAGAGATTCAACACTGGATCTGGGTTTGATGCACACGTGTGGATGGAGCAGAATCTGTATGACTGCTTATATGAGAGCTTCTTTGTTATCTTCCCAATAGAGCTATACAAGTGGGTGGTTGCTTACACATCTAAAAGGAATTGGAGGTTTCACACAATTTTCTGGATGTAAGAAGAATTTCAGGCCCTTTATGATGTTAATCTGATTTGGACGCGCGTTGTGGACACTTGGTTCCATGGTGTTATGAATAGCTATATTTTGGAGTACTCAATTTCCACTTATTCTTTCCCGAAGGTATCTGAGTTTTAGTTTTTACGTTATCCCAGGGGAACCTATCTGCAAGGCATTCCACTGGCGATCAAAATCTTGTTGGTAACCATGAATCTAGAATAAAATCCTATGGCTAGCTAAACCCTGCCACACGTGGGGGCAAGAGCAGGTTTTCTGAAGGATGGCAGACCTAGTGACAGAGAGGAAAAGAGAAGAAAGGCGGCTTAAGTACAATGAGGCGCACAAGAGGGATTTAGGGAAGCAGTGCGAGATTGCAAAACAAATGGCATTGAGAAGAGAGATGGCTCGTGAAGGATTTGGAGCTCATGTAGAGGAAGTGGAGCCAGAGCATCTGGAACTCCCCCATTTGGGAAAGCATGACAGGGAACCCTCATCGACTTCTTATGAGAGTGCGCCAGTAGAGACAACTTGGGCCGCAGGCGCGTATCTGAATCTACTAGTAGTCAACCTACTAGTTTGGGAAGCAGGGTAGTAAGAGGTAGAGTTGACTTATCAACAAGTTAGATGGGACTTATTAGTGAATCATATATCAAGTGCATTTATGGTTGGGCAGACATCTTCTTTGTTATTTGGAGGACTAGTTGGAGGAACCTTTTCAGGCGCGTCATCAACACAGAACATAGGCGCACAGACCTTTGGACTCACATTAGGGAGTAGCACAACTTCGTAGACTGTAGGAGTTTAATTTAGCACCACTGTTGGGACACAGGGAAGTGCATCCTCTGGTCCAATTCCTGCTATAGGTAGAGGATCAGGTGGAATAGGTGGCTCGGGATCTTGGTGGATCTGGGGGGCAGGGCAGCACAAGAGGTTTTGGATCTGGTGGGCATGGTCCTCACCAGCCCAGAATATTTACATGGAGATGTCCCTTCATCTCCCAGAGTATAGGGGAATAGAAGATGCTACTGAACATGTGCATATGTGTGAGATATTGTGGCGCACGAAAGGAATTACATCTTCAAAGCGTAAGGCCAGTCAGTTTGCAACTATGTTACAAGGACGCGCACACATTTGGTATAGAAAGTTTGACCCTGATTAGACTTGTGTGGATTATACAATGTTACAGGATGCTTTCATTAAGGAATTTTATATACCTGAGTTTGAGTAGAAAAGTATAAGCGTGCTCAAGGACATCAAGTAGGGCACTACTTAGAGTGTCTCGGGAATATGATGCTCATTTCAAAACACTCTTGTCTAAACTATCATATGATATCCATGCAAGTCAGCATGCACAGTGGTTCTTTGGAGGCCTGATTACGCCTTTTAGAGAGGGCACTCTCACATAAGACTTATACAGACCCGTGCAAAGGCACTTGAAGCAGCTTTGTGCACTGAGGCAGTTGGGAGCATAGACACTGGAGTGAGCCCATTCATGGAAGCTCAAATTGCAAGCAATGGCAAAGCAGTTGGAGAAACTATCAACCAATACAACACATGAGACATGCAGTGGAATTTAGTGCACAGATTATGAAGTAGAGGGGCATACTAAGGATAGTTATCCTCGTAGATCGGTGTGCTCCTTGTTACTGGAATGTGAGATATGTCATTTGGACCATGATGCAAGCCATTGTCCATTATTGCAATGCGTGATAAGAAAGAATGTGTCTTGTTATTGTAAAATTTTCTGGTCCACGAATCACATACATAAGATTGCAGGTTGATTGATCAGATCCATGATGCCATTGATATTGGTGTATGATAGACAGAGGTTTTGAATAACTCTAAGGATAAAGGTGAGTGACATGATCATGATCACACTCAAGGGTGCTATGATCAAAATGAAGGGCGCTTGAGGAAGTCATGGTAGAGGTTGAGGATACTGTGGTGGATTCAGAGGCTGAGGCCACATGGTGGACGAAGTGAGTTCCCTCATGGAACATGATATACATGTGGATCCCCTGACCATTACAAGTGCAAATGTCCTCAGAACATTACTTGTTCTTTTTGCGTGGAAAGAATCATAACTATGAAGAGTGCCTGGACTTATATGAACACTTGAAAAAGAAGCACAAATAGGAGAACAAGGGCGCACAGGATGGTTAGGATACAATGCGCCATAGAAAACCAATGGATGCCGAAGTTAGCACTGAATCCTGAGGTAATACCTATGTGAAGATTACTACACGCGTTGAGGCTGTGTACGCCAGAGAAACGCCAAAAAAGAAGCCTACCATCACTAAGGAGGAGGTTTTACATGCAAAATATCCAGACCCTACACATCAAAAGGAGGTTTATCAGGAAACCATGGAGGTACTCAGAAATATCTGCAGGGTGAAATACAATGTTTAAAGGAATAATCACGGAAGTTGGAATAGAAGAAGGCAATTGAGACCCAGTTGGATGTTGATGATCTGAAGGAAGTCTGTAAGATGTTGCATTAGGAGAACATTATTCCGTTACTAGGGAGCTGGTTGAAAGGAAACACTCCATCGCACTAGTATTGAGACATGGATGACAGATTTGCATGCTAATCTCCCTCCCCATAGCTTGGATTATGACAAGGAGATCACTCTGAATGTTGTTGTAGATGGGTGGCTTTTGAGCAATATTTTGATTGACATAGGCGCGGAAAGTGAATGTACTTACCTTAGATGCATGGGTCCAAATGGGCAGACCTCCATTTTAGCCACCTTCTAATGTACTGTATATGGAAAATGGGATTAAGGCCACACCTATTGGAGTATTGAAGGATGCATCTATTACTATACAAGGGGCCAAGTTCACTGGGAATTTGAGTATTAGTGCTTGTAGAAGAAGACAACTTCCTAGCTCTACTTGGGCACCCTTGGCTGTTATGCAAATAATGTTGATCTATGGTTCAATAAGGGATATATCAGTTTCAAGAACAAGGAAGAAAGTGTTATTATCCCTTTGACATATGTGAAATCTACACCTTATGTTGAGCCCTTAAGTGAAGAAGACCTGAATAAAATTTATGTGCGCACCATTCGAGATCCGGAAGTGCTTGAGCCATCTAACGAAGGAATCCTCCAGTGGGATGATGCACAGTCCATCAGTGATACTACAAGTATTTCCTGTGACAATTGGGCACATGGCACTTACGAGATGGTTGGGCATGAAGTAAGAAGCACAGTTACGTAGGTAAGCAGGACGCATTGTATTAGGAGGTTAGGTAACAACCTTGTACCCCGGTACACTAGCGAAGGAAACCCTAACATATTCCTGCATGAACCATGGAGGTACAGTGGAAGGATAAAGTGGACATAAGGAATATGTTAGTGTATACCCTACGCAGGACAACAACGCACTGGTGGACGATTCATAAGGATAATATCATAGAATGGAGAAGTTGAGAATTGCTCTATCAGCCTAGGTTCTTTCAGGAGTAATGCACCTACTCAAATATGTCAATATCATGGTAATCAATCTATTCAGCACCATGTTCAACAGTGTGAGAGACTACTGGATAGAGGGGTAAGAAGCTTTACCACCTTCATTATGGGTGCATAAACTTTATTTCACCTTTACAAGGCTACGCGCGTGTTTGGTATGTATATGCGGAGCTGCATAGGAAGACTGGAAATTGGCAAGATTTGATTACAGGAATGATCCAGACTTTTTACTACTTCTCCACTAAACCTCCGGTGAAAGAGGAATTAAAGGTTATAAAGCGATTGACTATGGGAGATAGTACAAAGGTGAAGAACTCATTCAGGATTTATTTGGTGAGTTAGACCTAGAAGCGCATGTTTTGACAAAATAGAGGAGACAGATGCCACAATCAATTGCGTGTGCTTGCCTTGAGAAAGAAGAAAGGAAAGATGGTCTACTATAGTGGATGATGAAGAAGTGGAAAAGTTGGACATAGATACCATTCAGAGGTACACGTGAGGTGTTAGACAGTGTAGATGAGAAGGCGTGCACCTATCATGAACCTATGAAGACAACAGAAAGTGAACATTGGAAAAGATGTTGAACCTAAGGAGGCCATAATTGTAGATTATTGGTCTAGAATCTGAAGTGGCTAAGATAATTGAGTTACTACGTGATTTCAAGACTTATTTCCTAGGGGCTACCATGAACTTCAAAGGGGTGTATGAATCATTAGGGCGAGATGAAAATTAAGTTAAAGGAAGGTGCACGCCCAGTTAGGAAGAGACCTTATAGGATGAACCCCAAATTGCATGAAAAGTTAAAGAACAAATTGACAAAAATGTTGGAATCTGGAATCATCAAGCCCATAGGAATCATATTGGGTTAGCCCTATGGTGATCAACATAAAGAAATGGTGGAACAATCAGGATTTGTGTGGACTACAGGGAGTTGAATGCTGCATGTGTGATTGATCCTTTCCGTACACCATTCACTGAGGAAATATTGGAAGGCATTGTAGGGTGTGAAATTTACTCTTTTACAGATGGATTCTCTGGATATCATCAGGTTAGAATTGCTTAGGAGGATCAAGAGAAGACAATTTCACCACTGAATGGGGAAGATTTGCATACACAGTGATGCCCTTTGGTTTGAAAAACATGCTTGCAGTATTTTCGTGCATAGTGGTTCAAGCATTCCAATGATTTTATTCACAACTTCTTGTAGGTTTACTTGGATTGATTGGATTGTGTATGGGACTTATCAAGGATCATTGTGACAATTTGTGATTAATGTTTGAGATGTAGATAGTTGAATATCTCTTTAAACATCAAGAAGTGCGTATTTGCTACACCTTTTGGAACTCTGTTAGGGCATATCATCTGTAAGGAAGGTTTGTTAGTAGATCCAGCTAAGGTTGTAGTCACTTTAGGCCTTGGAAGACCCTACCAGTCAAGAGTGAGGTGCACAGATTCTTGGGTCACATGGGATATTACAGAAAATTCATTAAAGGGATATGCTAAGATTGTCACACCCCTTGAGAGGAGTTATTAAAAGGTAAAGGGAAGTTCTATTGGGGAGAATGCAGTAGCGTGCATTCAAAACATTGAAGGAGAGGCTTACTACGGCACCTTTATGCAATTTCCCTTCATGGGAATCTACCATTTCACATACATGTACGCCTCTGGCATGGCCATTGGATGTAGTTCTAGTTCAGCCTAGAGAAGGTATTGTATATTTTTACGGCATGGGTATGATGCCTGTAAAATTGGCAAGGGCAATTTTACTGATAACCATACTGAAATTTTGTTCCAATCCCTCGTCAGGGATCCCTTGCGTTCGGAACGTTGCAAAATCCCTTCCCAGGAAATCTAGTTTTCCGAACTTAGCCATTTTTGGTCTTTTTGGGCGGGCGCATATAATGACTATGCAACATCAAATGTTGATGCACCCCCTTTAAAGCCTTTGGCACATGTTTTCTTGTGTCAACAAGCATTTTGGTGCGCCTCTCTATGTTGAGTCTTTCCTGCATGCGCCAAGGCACGTGCGCCTTCCTATCAACAGATCTTTTGTTGCGCCTCTTTTTGGTGCGCCAAAGGCGCACATATTCCTCTGTCGACACCACTTTCGGTGCGCAAAGGGCGCACATATCTTCATGTTGACAAGTGTTTTGGTGCGCCAAAGGGCGCATGTTTTCTTGTGTCAACAGCTCTTTTGGTGCGCCACTTGAAAAGGTTGGTGGCGCATTTATTGCTACCTCGCCTATAAATAGGCGCGTCTGCGCTGTCATTATCACCAACGCAAATCACGTGATTTTTTAAAAATATTGTTTTCTCTGAGCCTGTCAGTACACACCTGCCCTGTTGCTTTCGATTGCTTTGTGGACCCATTTGCACATTTCTTTGTTATAAATATCTGGGTAAGAGGTCCTCTTTCTTTTGTGCTTCGTGTTTGTGGTTTTTGGCTGTTTGTGGGTATGAATTGGATTGAAAAGAATGAAATCATGAACTTGCTTCCCCCTGCTGTCTTTCCACATTTCCTCCCCCTCTTTCCAGATCTGCTGGTAGAGGAAGCTCTGTCCTAAAATATAGCTTGAAACCCTTTGTTTAAAGCCATTTCTATCACCCCAAACGAAACTTGCAAAGGAGCTTAACCATATGTAAACCCCTCTGAGAGAGAACAAATGCTTGAAATGAAAACTGTATTTTCCTTTGGCGCATTGGCACACCCTGCAACATCAAGGAATAGTTGCGCCCTTGGCACATCTATCGCCCCTGTTATACAAAGAGTAGCCGCACCAATGGCGCACATTCCCTGCCTACTACATCATGAAAAGCTGCGCCCTCAAGGCGCACTTCCCTCACTTGCTGCAAATGCTTTCCTCATGCACCCTCTTGGCACATCAAACTTGAGTGTAACATTGCAAATTCTGTGCCCTTAGGCGCACCCAGCATCCATGTAGCAGCCTTTTTCTATGCGCCAAGTGCAAAGCTATAAACAGCGCAGGCGCATCCCTCATCGCAACAACATTGTGTCATGCAGACCTTCCATGCGCCGCACCAAGTTCCCCTAAGGCGCATGAACATATGATGTTACACCGCATTATTTCCATGCGCCCTTTGGCGCATCCTGTACCCGTGTAACATGAAAGAATCCATGTGCCCTTTACAAAATAATACACATGGCGTAGGCACACTTGTGCTTACAACAAAAAAATGCAACGTGCAGTGTCTATGCGCCATGCGCCCTTTGGCGCTGATTTAACCCTTGCAACACCCTTTTCCTGTGTGCCTTACTATTTAGCCCTGCATTCTGCAATATCCATGCGCCATGCCCTGAGGCCTAAAAATTACTAACTCTTTCTTCTGTTAGCATTTCAATGGAAAATCAAGACAGCTGACATGGCTTTCTTGTGATTGGGTTTCACTTCTTATTCTTGCAGATCAGCAGCTAAGTTTAGAAGAACATATGTCAACATCAAGCAAGAGACCTACCAAATCTAAAGGCAAGGCCAAGCTCACAGAAGAAGAAATGAAGTATAAGTATCAGAGGGTCAGAATGCCCGACTCCCAGGCCGAGTGTGACCTGGACATCAGAGACTCAGAGTTGGGTCATATTGATATGGAGGAATTCTGGGTCAGGACTCAGAAGGTCACAAGAAGTCCATGGATGGACAAGCTGATAGGCAGTGCCCTACACTTTGCTGGTGGGATCCCAGTTAGTGCCGTAAATAATGAATTTATGATGGTGGTTGCCCGATGCTACAATAAAGACACAAGATGTGTCATAAATGAGAAGGGCGAGGTTATAATTAACCTCACTGCCCGCCACTTTGAGATAATACTCGGCATTCCTCATCACCGGCACTTTGTGGCCGTCAGCCAAGAAGATTGCATCAGGCCTGGGATGAAAATGAAGATCAGTGCATGCAGCTGATGAATGAAGTATATCTGAAGAACAAAAAAGTAGTGACCCGTTGGCCACAAGTCATTCACCGCAGTGATTTTTCAGAGGAGCTCAGTGACACCATCACGTTCCTGAGCAGGGTGTTTGGGCTTCCTGACGCCCACTATTTCCACAAATGGATGCTGTGGTATTTGAAACAATGAACAAAAATGTGCCCGATCAACGCTTTGAATGGGCAGAAATTATAAGCAGCACAATCTCAGAGCAGCTACAACAATTCCCCACAACAGGGAGGTTCTACATGAATTCCTATGTTGTTTACGCTGCAGCTTCAGAAAGGGACTATCCAGCTCTGATGCGGAGTGGGGTTTGGCCCCAAGTTAAAATCTATGAATACTATCCAGAGCTGAAGCTGGAGAATAGCATCCCTCAATTTACAAAGATCAATGATGCATTTTTCTATTTCATCATCTGCCTGTTGAGGCCGAATATGACTTACGGTCGCACGACCAAGAGCATCGTGGTAGCCACTGAGAAATGGGGGGCCCTGTTCACTCAATTCCCCACATTCACTTATCTAAGGGCAGCTAACTTCTTGGGAGAGCCAACTAGACTGCCAAGGTATGCTGGGCCCAAGTTGATTCTGCTAGAGCTGTCAAGACAGCTAGTCACTTATCATGAAAAGTGCCTAAAGAGAAAGAAGGGTGGAACTCCTTTCCCCCTCACAGTGGGTAGATATACATGTCTCACTCACCACAAGGCAAAAGACATGTTTGCAGAGCTGGAGCTACTGAATCTGAAACATGACTTCCCGGCAAGGCCTACCTTCGACACAAGAAATTGTCTGCCAAGGGCTAAGCTCGATCCGATCCAAATCCCTCAGATTGAGGATATCTACATTGACCTATATCATGAGGTGGAGCTCAGGAGGAAAGACCATTCTCGTTTGGCCTTGGCAGAAATCATCCAATATGGGGTGGCCATCATCCCCAAAGGCTACCAAACTACCGAAGAGGAAGTGGATCAAGTGTATCTTGACACAGGTGGGGATGATTGGCCTTTTGCAAGATAATTGATAGAACTAAAGCACCTCAGACAATTGAGGAGAGGGTCAAAGAAACTCTGCGTAGAACAGAGCATTGGTGCCGAATGAACGGACTCATCTACCTCGGGGTTGATTTCACAACCTCTCCATTGGGTAACACACCTCCTCGATCAAAACAACAGCCAAAGGCAAAAGGAAAAAGAAAAGAGGGTGAATCCAGCACCACTCAAGAGGAAGCTCCTGAAAGTCCTCCTTCTGCTGCACCCGAACAAGTTGTAACTCTGGCTTCTCCAGAGAAAGAAACAAGAAGATGTTCCAATAGGCCCATCCACTCAGGATGTCGCCACTGCTGCAACAACCGAAGTCCCTTCTGTCCCTTCTTCTTCTCCTCCTTCCCCTCCTCGAGTGACTCAAGGGACCATTCCTTTGGTCGTGTCCTCTCCCCCTTCTTCTACCATTCCTCCTACTTCTTCATCCATCTTCTCTTCTCTCGCGGACCTGTCCCCCTCCATTTCTTCTCTCATCTCTGAGCTCCCTTCCCTTCCTATGTCTTCCTCTCTTGTAGTATCTCTTCCTCCCGTGAGCGCTTCCTTGGCCTCCATCTTGATGCCGCCTCTAAGTGTCTCCACATTTTTTCCTTCTACTACTGCAGCTGCCCCCTTCTCTATTTTTGGCCCTTCTCCCATAAGTCTAGCTTGGATTTCCCAGCACTTAAGTCAGCAGAAAATAAAATTTCCCATCGCACCAATGGACTTCTCCATGATCCCGTCAAAAGGGGCAAAGAAGCAGAAGCCCGTCACACGCTTCTCTCAGAGTGCTTCAGGAGAGAGGGTAATGGAGATCGCGTACCCCAATCCTCTAAAGGATAAAAAGGATCTATCTCTTGATAGATTACACATTGACCCAAGTCACAATGGGGACATCTTCTGAAAGCATTCAGGGAGAGGCCCTATCTGAAGTTGACGCCCTCTGCAAGAAGCTTCAAGAAGACAAAAGAAGAGAAAAGGCTACTGAAAGAGCAAAATAAACATTTGCTCCAAGCCTTACAGAAGATGGGCAGTGCACCTCCCACAACTGCCGCCGAGACTCTTGAGCCTCTAGAGCCAGGATAAAATTAATGAATATGCAAAGATCGGCGAGTAGGATATGGCAGTTTCTGCTTGGAGGAACCAGATCCTCAAGGACAGTGAAAGATGTAATCACCAAGTTCACTGATTTGTACCTAAACATCAACAAGGTGAACAAAGAGCTCCAGGCGTTAGTAGGACCCATATCAGAAGAGTTGGACCATGCTAGGCTGCAGCGTGAGACATTTCAACAGAATGTTCAACTGTTCAGTTGAAGATTTGGTCAAGTTCGGTGTTTTCGGTCACCCCAGGGCCCTCAATAAAATCATTTCCACTCTGGATTACCGGATGGATCAACTAAAATTCTTCCTTGAAAATATTGATAAGGTAAAGGAAGAAGCCCTAGACGCGATGCACCAAATGGGACAAATCGTTCTCAACATGTCACCAGGGTTACTTACTCCTTCCTTCCCTTAAGGAAAGTTGATGAAACTATTCAGATCTTCAAGGAGATTGTTTCATTAGGGCTGGGGCCAGAGGTCACTTTTGACACAGAATCCATCAATAACCTGCTGGCCTGTCGAGACTTCATCGGGTTCCTAATCGAAGCAGAGAAAGAATATTCCAAACTCCCAGAGAAGCTCGTAGACGAGCGGGAGACTTGCGAGGCGATCAGTGAGCGACACAAGGATCCTTCCCAGGATCAACTAGAGCTCATGATCAACAAGTTCATGGAATACCGTGCCCAATTCCACATCTCGTCACCTGAGCACCAACAGAAGCAGGATACCCCCTTTCAGCCACGGGATGACGATGATGAATGAACTTATTTTTCTTCTTCTCTCTCTCCTTCGAATTTGTTTTTGTAAAATGTCTAGAGTATGTTAGCACAAATGATGACATCATCCATGTTGCACCATGGGATGATGTCATCCATCAAGTTGTCAAAAGTCAACATGACTTTGAGATATTTTTGTAGATATTTTGTAAATATTTTATGTAAATAGGTGGTTGGCTCCTTTTTGCCTTCCTTTCTTCTCCTTCTTCTATAAATACTCAAATACTTGTTGTATTTGGGTGAGTGAATACTTTTGAGATGAAAAATAGAAGTGAGAAGAAAAGACTTTGAAATTTTTGTAACAGAAGGAAATATTAATACAATATTTAGACTTTGTGCTGAATACATGTGTTATTTGCATTAGATCTTTCTTACGTCAGATCTATGTGTTTATTCTATTGGATGTACTTCTATTTTATTGTCATTTATTCATCAGTATTGCTTTGTTCATTTATGCAAGTAGGTTTGGCTCTGTTTACTACCAATCCAAAAACATAAACCCTCTGACCTTTCTGCTTTGGAATTCATTTCTTTTCTTTCTTCAGATCTGATCTTTCTCCATCCTCTCTTCCATTCCTTTCTTTCCGCAGTCGATAATACACCCTACTGGGATGAGATCCTAAACCCCTGAAGGCAGAATATTGTGAGACTTACACAGATTCTTGCTGGTAGAATAGCAATAAACTAGTTTCGCTTTGCTGACTCAAAGAGGGGCTATGCGCTGCACACTGTTGGCTTGTCTATCCATAGATCTGCCCAAGCGACAAATTTTTGGACCAACATTGAAATATTTAGTAAATAAGCTTGTTTTACAGGGGCACATATGTCGATGGGTTCTATTATTCCAAGATTTTGACTTTATAGTGTGTGTTAAAGCCAAGTAAAAGTAATTTTGGCCCAAACCACTTATCAAGAATTCAATCAAGAGAGAAAATGCAGAGTATTGAAGACACAATGCAAGATGCACAATTCTACGGGTTAAACCGCACACCCTCAGAATTAGAGGACATTGATGTCTTTTTATAGACATGTATGGCGCCAGATGGAGAAGAAACAACTTTCAATTCTTGTCGCACCTTTTATGTTGATCAGTGGTGACTTATATAAACTAGGTCGAGATGAAGTATTGTGGTGGTGTGTACTGGAGCATGAGCACACAGAAATCATGGAGGAGGATCATGTCGGTATTGCAGGAGGACACTATGCAGGCGACGTCACCGCACGCAAGATTCTACTCGTTGATTTATGATGGGAAAAACCTTATACAAGGATTGCAAGGAGTGTTGTAAGGCATGTGATCACTTCCAGCACCTTGGGAAACTTGGGCAATGAGATGAAATGACTTTGACGCCTATTACTAGTGTGAAGCCTTTTCAAAAATTGGCAATAGACTTTGAGGGTCTGATTTCCCCAACTGCGCGTAGAACTGGATCGCGCTACATCATCACTTGTACAAATTATCTTACAAGGTGGGTGGAAGTAGAAGCTACAAAGGATTATACAATGGCTATAGAAATCAAGGTTCTTGTGGGAAAATATTCCTATCAGGTTTGGATGTACTTTGAGTTTGACAAGTGATAGGGGAACTCATTTCCTGAATGCGACATTCAAGATATTATTGGATAAATTTATGATCACACACTACAAGACAACATCATATCACCCTTAGGAAAATGGGACTGCTGAGGCTTTCAACAAGATATTGAGCCAGAATTTGACAAATATTTTTGATGTTAGAAGGAAAAACTAGGATGATAAAGTTTCTGTTGTACTTTATGCATATAAAACAACCTATAAACAGTTGAATAAGGTAGTACCCTTTTAGTTGGTGTATGGCACATAAGTAGTTATTCTCATGGAATTCATGCTACCTTCCTTGCATATCATGGAGCGCACGTGGGAGGTGTAGATGATGAGAAAACATTTGAAAAAACAATTGACAAGTTGATACAACTAGATGAAAGTCGCGCCATAGCACGTTAGGAGTTAGAAGTAAGAAAAATCTAGGCAGAAGGCATGGCACGATAGGAAAATCAAGGAAAAGAATCTTGAGGTTTGGGTAGATGGTACTTCTTTATGATTCAAATATTATTTGCGCCACCCATGCAATCTTAAGGTGTATTGGTTTGGACTGTATGTTATCACTCATATACTTGAGTTAGGTTCTTTCCAGTTAGAGGCACGTTTGATGGGACACGGTTACACTGGTTACTTCAACAGAGAGTAGGTTGAAGCCCTACTATAAATAAGCCTTCTTGGTGTTTGTAATAAGGTAGTATTGCCATTTAGATTAGATTTCCATTACTGTATTTACTTTATTTTATTTTCCTTCTTCATGCATTATGCCTTGTCAATTTAGTTCAGTGTTTTGTGTAATACGCGCGCTTGAACGCCAAAAGCTTATTACAATTTGAAGTGCTTTTATGCGCAGAGGACTGCACATACCTTTAGTGTGGGGTGGTTTTGATTCAAATATGGGTATGCATAAGGAAATATATTATTGTAGGTTATTTATCTTGATAGAAAGTGTAAATGGCATGGAAAGGTGATGTTAGAATGAAAATTACTCCTAAAAGATAGATCATAGTGGGAAAAAATAAATGGACTAGTATAATGCGAGGTAAGCTGCGGTTGTTGAGATCTACTTTAGGGGAAGGTATATTGGTGGGGTACTTCGAGCACATGGAATTGCATGAAAGGTGGTATGTGGCCAAAATTTAGAAAGGCACGCTGGAAGGTTATGATTGGGGCGCATAACTGTATCACGCGAAAATATGGCAAAATGTTCAATTAATGAAAGGATTGGTGGTAGGTGGAGGAACAATAAATATGATTAAATTTTTCAAAATCTATATAATAACGTGATGTGGGTTCATTTTTACCTTTTGTGATTATGAGTTTTTGAGCTGATTTGTTTGCCACCAAGATGTGTGAGATGCGTTTCGAGGTGCAAAGAGCTTTAAAACCAGGTGAGAAGAGTGGATTTTTGCATTGAAATTTTCTTATGTCCCGATTAGAGAAGGGTTTGAGTGAAGTAGAGGCATGTAGAAATAGGAGAAATAGGGCACCAGGGTTTGAGAAGAAGTTAGGGTATGCAGTTTCAAGCTAGGACACATGAGTATGCTCAAAAGAGGTAAAAAGATGCATAACCTTGTTTTACCATGGCAATAAGGAAAGCACCTGGAGCAGGAATAAAGGGGAAGAAGATGGTAGAAACCAAGGTGGATATCAAAGATTCCCTCATAAATTAGATTTTTAGAAATGCATTACCTAGAGGACATAATCGTGGCACATGGCTGGGATTATCATGTTCACAGGGGCAAGGTAAGTGACTAAAATCACCACACGACTGACAACAAGGAAGAGTTGGATGCACTTTTAAGCAGAAACACAAACAATCCCACAATCGAACAACATGCCTCTTGATGATGATGCTGGAGAGAAATTTTTGAAGCAGGTATGGGTCTTGTAGCTCTATGAACTCCCTTACTTTGGAAAACCAAAGAAACTATATCTAATGGCTTATGAGCAGAGTCCATGAGGACTTATTTTATTTTGTTGGGAAATAGATGAAGATCACCTTGCACCCTTAATAGATAAGCTTGATAGGTTTGAAGGGAACAAGGACAAAGATTAACAATGACTTATCTAAAAAAGAAGCTATTTTGGCAACCCACAAGGAGCTGGATTACTCAAAGGGTTCTACACAGAATGGATATTTAGAAGTTAAGGAAGTACCCTGTGACACAGGAAGCCACACATTTACTCACCAAGTTTAATGATCAGGAGATATAGTCACAAGTGAACACCATATGGCTACATATTACTAACAAGATATCACAAGGGGGAGTTTACAACTTGGTAGGATACATAACATATACCATCATTGAAGAAGCGCGCAAAGGTGAGAAGATAAGTTTTGGTGCCATTTTGCTATCTCTTGTTTTTGTTGAAATTGGATTGCCTAATGGGCCAAAGAATAAGATTTGGGAGTATTCATACAGAGTATAAGTCTCTAGCAGAGAGGTTTGAAAAGTATTAATGTGAGGGATGTATGAGTGGCCCATTCAAGAAAAGTGTAGAGATGTGGTATGATAGAACTCCACCCAGTTTTTTAATGAGGAGTGGAGAATTCCTAAGGAGCTACCATTAGTAGTTGGGAAGATGGCACAATTTTTTGTGTACCAACACTTTTGCATTACACATTTTGCAATGAAGGATGGGACATGGAGTCCTTGGTGTAAACTCCTCTTATGCTTTTACAACGTCGGTTCTTCCAGGTGATAGTTCATAAGTTTGTCTAATGTGCACAAGTTAATCTACAATGTAGACAAGGTAAACTATGACTACCATACCTTGAGAAATATTTACACATACCCAGGTAAGTTTTCTTATATTAAGAGGTTCATATAAGATGATATAACCACAAGGCTTGCTAGTTTGGCCATTAGCGACAGTGGGGCTACATGCTAGTCTATATCCAACTTAATCCTAGGCTTGAAAATGGTAACTATGTCGAGAAATGAATGTATGCTACCCAGGCTTGCCAAAGGGGAAACATACAATTGGGAGCCTAGTGGCTAAAAATACCACTTCACCATTAGAAGAAGAAGAAGATGATGAAGATGAGGATAGAAGTGGTTTCATGGCATAGGGGGCAGAGGCAGCCATTAGAAACTAAGGAAAGTAAGCACGAAGTTACTCCTCCCAGGCAACAATAAGAGGAGGAAGACTTAGAAACAAGACGCGCTAACCTTAGGTGAAGACCCAATAAACAAGGAACACCAAGTTAAAAGATTTTTTAACAAGGACAAGGAATCAAAGAAAGGGGCCATCACAACCTCCACGTAGATCTCCTCAGATCTCCCCTGATAAAGAAGTACCTGAGAAGAATAGGAGGAGAAAGATAAAGCTCAGAGAGGATGAAGAGGATGAGTCTGGTGAAAGCGTGCCAGGAACCCCGGTGCAACTTGAAAATACAGAGGATCCTCATGATGAGGAGAATGAAAGAATTATGAAGAGGGAGTTAAGGAGATAGAAGAGGAGATGGGTGAGCCATCTGGTGTGCCTCACTCCACACAAGAAGGCGAAGGACCCACTGCAAATTCTAGCACCCCAAGTTACCAAAGGCAAGAAGGAAAGGAAAAGAAAAGACAGGTGAGGACTATGTGACTTCGGCTATGGGGTACATAGAGGACACTAGAAAGATCATTCATGCTAGGTTCCTAGAGCACGGTGGGGAAAAAGGATATTTATATGGATGAGATTTAATGGACCCAGAAAAATGTCAATACGTGGACTAGGAAACATAGTTGTCCTGGTTCATGCAGACACACATGGACAAACCATATTTTGATGTGTGCAAGGAGTCATGTGTCTCACGTGCCAGGTAAAGAAGTAACCGCATGGATTAGGGACATGACTGGTCAAGCCTTTGGTAATGTCCGATGAGCAAGTAAGATAATTCCTTGGTCAAGGTATTCTGCTGAAGTGGCACAAAGGAACATATGATAAGGCCACCACCATTCGAGAGCTACTTGAAGGATAACAAGGATAAGAATGCAGAAGATAAAGCACTTAAAAGAAGAGAAGGAACAAGAAGAGGAAAATAAAGAGGCACTTTTGTTAGCATGGCTGAGGAAATCGGTGATCATATTCCTAAGGTAAGACCTCATTTGGAGTCTAAAGTTCCTCAGAAGTTCCCTTTTGTAATGCATTATTTGCGCACTCTGGTGGGTATAGTTTTGAATGAAGCACCTATTGTTATGGCCGCAAAAAAATATCCTATGGGGAAGAAATATCAAGAGCAAGGGCTGCCATTATTAGGAAAATTTCAAGTTTTGAGGCCTTGCTCCAAACATTAAAAGATGAGCTGAAGAAAGCAGATCAAGCTTTGAACATGTGTGCAACTTCAAGACACCATAATAAGTGTCTGGACTATAACAAAGGATAATGAAATGCTAAAAGTCAATGAAGGATGAATTACTTGGGCACAAAAAGAGGTTATCCCTAGTAAAAAAAAAGTCACAAGGCCCTTATAACAACCTAAAATCAATACAAAGATAGGATTGATGAACTCAGGAAACTTATAGTGCAGAAAATGGACTCCATGGAGGGAATGGTCTCAAGTATGGCGTATATTGTCCAGGAACTGTAAAATGAGAAGGAAAAGATCACTTCGGATGAAATGGACGCCATACTAACAGACATACCAGAAAAGACAAGAGACGCACAAAGTGACTGACAAACCTTGGAGGCTGAATTCAAAAATTAATATCCAGAGTTAATCCTTCTTGTGGAAGAGGGTGTTGCAGAGTAAACTTCATTCTTTTGTACAATGCTTCATTCATTCTTCTATTCTTTATTTTTTATTGTTGGTGGCATAAGAAGGAACTCCCATTTCCAGGGCGATAATGAAATTTAGTGTGGGGTAATGTTGAGCAGATAATATATTTCTCTAAGGTGAAGGCACATAAAGGATGTGCGCGTTGGAGCAAAGTGCATTTGAGGGCGCGGAAGAATAACAGAATGAGCGTGCGCCAGAACACTTTAAAGTCAGGATTTAGCTGTTTGTGGATAAGGGCTATTTTTGGAGTTAGTGTGTGGAGCACACAAATACATGAAGACTTGCGTTCTACGCAATGGTATTTTGGGAACAAGTGACAACTGAGCACCATGCATAGTTTAGGCTAATAATAGGATTTATACTCAAAGTTAACTATAGGAAGTCTATTGTTAGAGCACTTGCATGTGTGTATCTTATTGTAAAGGCACATGACTATTATTATCATGTGACCTATTTTGAGAAGTGCATGGGTGGTGAAGGGAAAGTCCCCACCCCTATATATATGTATTGATTTTCACGAGTTACTGGGGGGAGAACTATGGTAGAGTTATGTTGTTGGTTTTGTCACACTCATGACTCATGAGGATAAGTATGTAATGTAAGAAAATTTTGTGTTTTGAAGTACTTAATACAATGGTTCATATTGGCTGGATTATGGTGTTGAACATGACTGAATCTAGTTCTTGCATGGTAAATCTTGTTATAGTCATTGTTTAGTTCATTCTACATCTGTTCTAAGAGCTAGATCTGGTTTATGCATTGTGTGTTTTTTACTATTGTTAATGAATCTGGATATCTATATGCACCATCATGCTAACATTTTGTACAAACAACTCCAAAGAGGGACCTGGTACCTTTGCATGCTTCAGGTGAGCGCTCAACCCTGGCTGAGTGATGTACCAGTAGGCCTGGGTTATTCACTATAAATTCTAGTCTACATCAAAGAGGTTGATCGATGATCGAAAATATGAAAGACCAAAGTGGGGTAAAATCCCATTGCAATGGTAGATAGCCGGCAAGGTACTGAATATCGATATAGAGTAGAGGTGCGGGCATTGACCCCTACATAATACTAGTATGAACTCTTTTGTTGAAAACATTCATGTGGGTATCGTTGTGGAGCGTAAGATATGTTTTTCTTAACAAATACGTAGAAATGATTTGTAGCAGGTGATCCCTATTGTCCCAAGTGAGTTGGAAGAATAGTGTAGGATAGAAGACAATGATAGGGGAGGAAAATGAAGATGAAGAAAATGGAAATAGCTTGCATCCAACTAATGTAAACAACTTTATTTCATCATATTGCTTGGGATCTACATCATCGGCCCTTATTAAAATATACACATATAATAAACGTGTAAAATAACATGAAAATATATAATACTAACATTTTTACATTGCTAAAAATGCTTAACTCAATATAACATACAAAATGCAATGCAATACGACAAAGTAAACAAGTTAACCTAACAGGGAAAACGAGTACAAACACACATACTCCAAAAAACAACGTTCAATACAGTTGTACAAATGTTTTTGTTATCAAGCTTCAACTCCCGAATGTTCATGTTTAACGACAAGGGTTAAATATCGTGCCCCAAGCAAGGATACATGCGAGGGGAATAATTGAGGATGTAGGGGTCTTATGAAAAAGCATTAGTGCACTACGACACAGTTTCCATTAACTCCTTGTGCCAAAGGCGTATAGACATAACAACCAAACCAACTTTGTTAATGGGGGAAGATCCAAACTGATCCGCGAGCCGTTGTGACAAAAACAAGCAAGAACCGAAAGAAAGATATTTTTGGTAGGATGATTTTCAATGTTTGATTACGATGCATGTGATATAAGCTTCAGCTACGTGCATTCCTTGTTACTGATTTTTTTTATTTATGTGATGTTTTCAAAATTGTTAGGATTTTTGTGAAAATTTTATATTATTTTTGAATGTTGGATGGAAATGTATTTGAATATTTTTACTATCCCAATTAACATATTTGAATGTTTTGGTATTTTCAAAATTTATATGTATGATTTTGTGATTTTCTAAACATATTTGAACGTTTTTTGGTATTTTAAATTTTTTTCTGAAACTATGTACATGAAGGGAAATGAACAATGGATGCTCCCCAATGATAAATGTGATGTAAAAGGGTAGAATACCACATGTATGTAGAAGAAGGTGAATATGTGAAAATTCCCCCAACAATAGAGGGAAATATAAAAAGGTAATCTCTTCACACAGAGAATTCGGAACAAGGCCTAGATAGATAGGTTCAACATGATGATGAATGGAAGTCAATGAAGTGATAAAGAGCAAGGATGCCCCTAATGAGAGATGGCCAAGAAAACCAATGATAGAAAGAAAGTAGAAGATTGTTTATGTGAAAGAAGGGACAAAATTTCCCTCACACATGGTAAAAATGACAAGCTTATATACATGGATGTTACTTAACAAAGTAAAATAACAACGAATGTTATGAACGTAGCTTAGAAGCCTCACGAAAAGAAGCTATTATCCACAATGCACAAATCGTGAGACGAGATATGGACCAAAGGAAGAGTTTGATTAAGGTCCAACAAAAAGACACTTGGTAACATACTAATCTTAGTTTCTCATAGAGAACTAGTTTGTGCATGACGTGGAATATAATTACCTCTTGAGAGATAAGATTTGATAGATAGACAAGTGAAGACACACATAGCCAATATGTAGGAATGATTTATCTTCAAAGTTTATTTGTGAGTGAAGGGTGGAAGGATATCCGTACATTACTCTACGTTGTTAGCCAAACGTCCATAGCCCCCGATGGAGGTGTATTTGATTCTAATTGCA
Source organism: Taxus chinensis (assembly GCA_019776745.2). Classification (NCBI taxonomy): domain Eukaryota; kingdom Viridiplantae; phylum Streptophyta; class Pinopsida; order Cupressales; family Taxaceae; genus Taxus; species Taxus chinensis. The sequence continues at coordinate 717,967,007 of CM034146.1, read as the reverse complement.
ACATTGCTCTACTACCAGTGAGAAATCCATATTCTCGGTAGAGATTATTGGAAATTCCCCAAGAGATACTTATAAATCAATTTGATTTTTACTTTTGATTTTTGATTTATTTTTATTCTTTTGGTTTCTGAAAACTTATTTTAACTCTCTTGATTGTTTTGACAAGGGGTTAATAACTACAAATGGCTTGATGGAAGGATGTGGAAGTGATTGTGATGACGAAATTGGATAGTGTCAAACAAATATGTCCAAAAGTTCTTCACAAAAAGTTTATTACATGTAGATAGTGATAGGATCTCTTTGAGGTCAGTTCGTTATTTAATTTACGAAGGTGATGAAAGACCAAGGTCAAATGAATACCATAGATATAAATGTTACAAAATGTGTGTGAATAAACTAACCAAAATATCATCAAAGGGATGAAAATGGTGGATGACTTGCAGAGGGATAGTAAGAAAGTGAAGAATGAACATCCATGTGTACACAATACCTGATTACAATGTTTTATCTTTATACCTTTGATTTTTAATGTTTTGTCATCTTTTTTTTATATGTATTTTATGTTTTTGGGACGAACAATGTCACTTTGCATTATAAGATCAAAAAATAATGTTTGCGATTTACTTGATAAGGGAGATTAAGCATGTCTTTCCTTATAAAGAGTCATATTATCTCTTATCTCGGTGATCGTGGTGAGATCATACTCAAAAAATGACTACGATTTATCTTGAAACATGGACTTCATATGCGAGAGCTTAAGTTTCCTGTCTAGAGGTTTATGCACTTTGTGCCGTACTTGATGGTTGCGTTGGTGTGCATTATTTAACCTGCATTTCGATTATGAACTTTATGACTGTTTGAATTCATGTGAAGAGCTTTGGAGTTCTCTTGGATTGATTGGTCTTAGCTTGATCAATGAAACTGTTTGAGCTATCCTATAAGCTAATATTTGATTTGTCTGATCCTCGGGAAGTGGGAGAAGAAACTGGACATTGAGGATTGATGTGAGAAATGACAATGGGCTTGCCATAATAATTAATAAAAGGATAATGTGATGCATGAAAAGGATACAATCTAATAATTGAAGAAGAATGGGATATTAGGAGGTGTCCCATAGACTGAAGATGAAGGGTTACCAGGGTGTGGCCCAAGTATAGAATAGGAAGGCCTACCAGGAGGTGTCCCATAGACTAAAGATGAATGGCTATTAGGATGTGGCCCAAGTATAGAATATGATGGGCTACCTGGAGGTGACCCACAGATTGAAGATGAAGGACTACTAGGATGTGGCCCAAGTATAGAAGGTGATGAAGGGATTCTTAGAGGAATACCACATATAGAAGAAGACGATGGGCTATCAAGTGGTGGCCCAAGGCGAGATTGTGATCAAGGAATCATGATAGATAAATAATGATTGGGTAATGAGAAGATAGGTCATGGATCAATACCAGACCCATGCATTTCATCACGTAATGAAGAATGTGAAGATGGAAGAATAAGAGGAGGATTGAGTTCGATGATCCTAGGGTTTTCCTCTGTTTCATGATAAAAGGAATCAGCCTCTTCCCCACAATATGTGAATGTATCGAGATCTAAAGAGACTTCTTGCTCACACTTCTCTAGAGGAATATCTTCATGTACCCTATAAATGCTCCAATTGCTTCTTCATTCTGAAATGAATTGATCGGTGTGGGTTTTTGGTGGACCGTAAGAGGTTGATTGGAAGAAATAGGTCCAACATGTGTGGAAGATTGATTGATTGAAGAAGATGACTCGAGAGACGAAGTAGACTTGGATTGAGATGTTTCGCGAGTGAAAGAAGATGGCATTGGTATACCTAGAAGATGACATATTGTTGGGAAAGCAATAGGATCATTCATCTAGGAACTATATTGAGATGTATGGGTTCAACTTGGATGATTAATTAGAGGAACTTCGAGTTAGAGATATCTTTGACGGAGGAAGGGGTCATTGAGGCGACTGATAAAAGGGGATCTTGCGTAGGGAAAGGGAGGACCACAACTGAGGAGTCGAACTAGAGTTGAATTATTGGATGTTTGATTGGATGGACTTGGAGTCACACAGAATATTTAAAGGAAGAGGATGTTGTTCAAGTGAATGATAAAGGGGGTCATGCAAATAAAGGAAGGACCATGACTTAGGATTCAAATTAGAGGAATCTGAATAATAATTCAGATTAGAATCATCAGGAGATTGAGGAGAATCATAATAATATTTAGGATTAGAAGAATCAAGAGATCATGGGGAATCAGAAGAACAATTTAGGTCAGAAGAATCAAGATATCGTAGGAAATTAGAAGAACAATTTGGATTATGATCACACCACTAGTTATGAGAAGTTTGAGGAACAATGTGATAGTTAGGACATTGTTGGCATTGTTTAGGTACAAATGCCTAGACCTAGATAGTGTGATCAAACTTCTTCAAAGGGAAGAAGGTTCCATGTTGATTCAGGGAGGCATAATGACAACTACACTAGACATTTTGCAAATAAAGGGATGCTTATGTGATTTTCCAAAGGGAATCTACGGAAAATAGACATCGTGATTGAAACAATTTTTGAAAAAAAATTAGTAAGGTTTGGCTAATAATTTTCAAGTGTGAATGTCAAAATGGTTTGATCAAATTTTGAACAACACAAAGGCTACAAAGGTTTTCACTTAAATGTGTTTAAAAATACAACAAACCTAATTAAAATGTGTGACAATGGTCAATGTTGTAAAGGAATTTCAACAATAATGAATCAATGGATCAAAGGATTGTCCTAAAAAATAATTTTTCAAGATAGATAACACGCAAGGAACAATCACAAAAGTTTTAGTAAACGAGTCATCTCTAAAAGGAACTTACCTCCTTATGTAAGAATGCACTATCGAATGGTATGTTTGACGCTATATGGTCAATACAATGACAACACTTATAGTCAAGTTTGATATAAACAAGGCCTAAGTACTAAGAAGGTGTTGAATTCGACTTCCAATCTAAGGATACTATAATCCGTTTAGATACTAAACGAGGCCTAAGTTTCAAAAAGTAGAGGGTACAAGTGTGAACAACGTGACAATATCCCCTAGATACATTTAACCAAGCTATTCAGAAAAGAAAGGTATTAGCTACTGAAATGGTGAGGGTACGATGCAAACAATGTAACAACACTTCTCAAGGTTGGAGTAATGTTTGAAAAGAAACAAGGCCATGGGGTTCACGTGATCTCCAATCAAAGGATACTTATGATGAGTTTAGAGATCGAACATGATGTCAAACCTTTAAAACAAATGGAGGTAACGTATGTGAGCCACACAACATTACTCCTAGGATATGTTACCCCAAGCTTTGCGAGAAAGCAATGTATTGGGATCAAAATACTATCGATACGACACAAATAAAGTAACCAACACTCTTTCAAGATTGATTTAATGTTTGAGCATCATACAACGTCAAAGTATGCTAAGGATTAGCTAAGACTGTGGGCATCATAACGTTTCAATATAGACACTGAAATTTTGTTTAAGGGTAACGAGATGTAAATATTGTAATGGATGGCGAGGCAATGAGAACAAGGTAAAAACTCTAAAGAAGATTCAATGATGAGACAAGCCTAACTACGATGACAATGAATCTCAATATGGGAGTGAGAAAAAGAGCCTACTAGAACATGAAGACGTATTATTCACACTTTTAACACTTGCATTCCGGCATTGCAACCTAGTCATGCAAGTATACTAAAAAATTGGTGGACATAATTATTTCTAGTGGTATCTATGTATGTCATTCTCTTTTTTCCCAAAAATGGGCAGCAAGAAAACAAAGGAGTAGATCCAAGTGAGTGATTGAAACAAACTAAGTCGTGACTTTGGTCAAAGTTTCATCATCCCTTAAGGAAAGTGAAAAACTAAGGACAAAGTGACATGCATTGTAAATCTTCGTGATGAAAAACACTAACTTCAAACTTCGAATGAACTCACTCCCTTGTTTGAAAAACAGGGTTGTCGACTCCGAACAAAGTTAGTGCTTCGTGAAATAGCTTTATGAAATGTGATTGGTTTGATATGGTTAAGTTGGCTCCAAGACAAAATGGATTCCTATTTATTTCTCTCAACTAGGTGTCACAAAACTTTCTTTGCGAGCTTGGTTTGTGAAAGAAGTCACACTGACTAAACCTTAGTGTATCCTAGCTTTACTTTACCCCCTTCAATACCATGAGCATTAAATGCGTTCAGTTGTATTTTCACTAGGGTCGCATGAAGATAGTTTTGACTCTAAACTGATAAGTGTAAACTAATCAAATAGGTAAGCGGAGCACTTCTCATTTCATCCACAAGGTTCCCTCTTGCATGGACTATTTTGGGGTTTCTATGAGCATCCCTCTTGTTATTTTAAGGCTTATGCCAAAGGGCGCTTCTCCTAGTTTAAAGCAGGATGAGCCATAGCTCATTAACCAAAACCTGTATATCACAGTGTGTTGAATAAAATTGGTGTGTTTTATTAACTTTTATCTTAATGTGGTTTTTGTCTCACACCATTTGGAAACCTAAAACAAATGTGTTAGTTTTTGTTTTAGATCTCTGATTCTTTCACGAACGATATGGTCCTTCATGCAAAGATTAGTTGTTCTCCTAAAACGATCATGAAGGCATCATCGAAAGAGGATCCAAGGGTTGTTTTTTATTCCCAAGATCACGCTAAAAGGTGTGAGGGAAGACCATACGCAAAACAAAAATCTCACTAGTATAGCATAATAATGGAGAAATACTTGTGAAGTCAATGTGTAAAACTCATTCATTTTTAACTCAAGTTGTTTGTTCTTTTCCTTTAGAAAGCTTTTGATGAAAGTGTTTTTGAAAGCATGAAAAAGGTGTAGAATCATTTCAGATTCTCAAGATCACCTAAAAGGTGTGAGGGAAGAGCATATGTGATCCTAGCCTCATAAATGAAAATACAACATTCATGAATTCTAACCAAGTAAATGTAACTCAACAAGACCCTACAAAGTGTTAGAAAATCCAAGGAAACACACTAGTTAGCCTTTTAATACAATGCTACAAGATGTTAGCAATTGCAAAGACCTGCGCGCCCTTTGCATAATGCATGCAAACATCCTAGAAAATCAGCTAATTTTCGTGATACACGCAGACCATAAAAATTTTGTAAGTCAACACCTCTGATCAAATGTTTCACAGTGAGTAGTTCACTTCAATACCTATGTGCAACGCCAACAATCACATGTGCACCCGTTTCGAGTTCGGGAGAAACATATGCGTAGCCTCCTGCAAGATAGCATTATGCACGTCTATTCAACGTATGTGTGCCCCTAGATAGCACATGCGCGGCCCTTTGAAAGCGTGTACATGTCCTGAGAGATGTATCCACGTTCCCCTGATGTAGCATATGTGCGCTCCTTCTTAACATACGTATGAGCGGGTCTTAGTACACCTACATGCCCTTATCAGCACCTGGGCGCCCCTGACAAAAAACACACTCAGGATAAGCATATGCATGGGTAGAGGGAGCATATGCGCACCTCCTGGGTACGTATGCGTGCCCTATACTACAAGTGTGCATGAGTTTAAGCATATGCATGCCTCATTCTAAAACTTGCACGCGTACCTAGAACAACGTAAAAAAATATGGACAAAATGACTTCTGAAATTGCAAACAGGTCAAAACTTTTCCTCTTTTGTCGAATTTCTAACAACACTTTACCTTCATTAACTTGGCATGCAAAGGGAAGCATTCAAAACCCACATAAGGTCCTAGCAAAATAAGCTTGAGGAAAATCTATGTTAATATTCAAAGATGCATGAAGAGGGTTAGTTATAAAAAATGAGGTAAATCACAAAGCTTGAAATCAACTTCTATGGACCATGGGGTAAGGATCCCTCCCACCGGGCATGCTAAATGTGCTGCATGAATAGACTTGGCTATTTAAACTAATTAACCTGAGAACTAACACATAGTATTCCCACAAGCTTAAGCCAAATCTAAACAAAAACCATCAAGATAATATCTTATAAAACTAACTTCTTTACAATATGAATGAAACTTTGAATAAACCAAACTAACATCCTAAGCTATGTTTTACTCTTTAGATTGCTAACATTTAAATAAACCTAGTTAGATCCTAAGAAATTAGATTTCTATTGTTTGCTCCAAACAAGGTGAAGATCTCTCTCTAAAATGACTATAAGACCATGTTTAAATATTCTCCTACTAACCAAGATTGGAGTGAATGGATGCAAGATGAGGAAGCTACTACAATGGAGGAATGGCTCAAGATCAAATGTCTTATAGATTTAGCTAATAGAAATGAGATCTCATGCATTTCCAAGGTGTCAAGGTGTAAAATTGAAAGGGGTGCACTAGGCTTGTATTTATAGATTTACCATTTGGGAAAGTTTAGAATCCTAGTGCATGTGGGACAAAAAAAGTAAGCCAAAAAAGCACTTTTCACAAGTCAATCCACTTTTTCATTAGAATGTGGATAAACATGCTTTAGGCTAGTTAAGCTTGATTTAGACTAGTTTAAACTTGATAAGTAACCTATGAGAGTTGGGAGGGGTCTGATTAATCATATGTGATTGATAGATAGCACTAGGAAGCTTGCAGAAGCGACTTAGAGGGAAATAGGGAGATTTTGAATGGGTTTAAAAGAGGTATGTTTAGCTAATAAAAGGGTTTATTAGCCAGATTAGCTGATTATAGAGGGATTACGACCAAAAGAAGGTGCCGTGAATGGGCATCCGAGAATGGAGCAAAGGATAGTTAATTAACAAAGTGTTGTTAATTGACTGAATTGGAGGAAAAATTAGTTAATTAGTGAGAAATCACCAATTATGATGGGAAGTTAGTACAATTTTTAGCTATAAAACTACGTAAGCATATTTTAGGTGTCTATAATACCCTAGGGTTTTTTGGTTTGACTGGCACTGAAATTTTTGTTTCGTTGTAGAATGGAGAAAGTGGTTGTTAAGCATGTTCCCACCCAATTCAAAATTTTGGGCACAATAATTTGTGTGCGCGGAGTAATGACTATGATTTTCCTGCATAGTCTTGCTCTATTGCAACTCACCTTAGGGCCTTCACTACCACATTCCCATAATTCTCCCTTCAATATTATGCTTAGATTTGTATAGAAGGGGGATTTTGTAAAAGGTAGCATGCATGTCTCATGGCAGCAGTGATAAGATTTTCATTTTCAATGATATTACAAGAAAAAATTTCTTGCTACCCTCTTCTTTGAATAACTTCAATGTTACGGTTCTATTAAACTATTATTATCACCCTTATATAATTCTTTTATTAGGTTACCTGGTTTTTATCTAATTATATTGGGCATCAAACATGTGGGATCATGTAGGCTAAGGAATTGAAGAAGTTTCCAGTGTCGTTCTCACTTACAACAATGACAAGCTTTTTTGGGTTAGTGGAAACTACCATCCTCGTAATAATACTAGATAAGGGAATCGACAAAGCATCATGGACTTTGGATTTGGGTGGATTTTTAACAGTTCTCTTTGGGTTAAGTATGCAATTGCATATTATATAGGTGAACTGTTTCTAAGAATACCCAAACTCAGTCTCACATTAAAATTTTGAACTTAGGCACTAGAAGAGGATGGTTCCCCATGCTTTTTCTTATGCGTTGCAACTATGACATGTTCAGAAAAGAGGGCTTGTGTTTGTTGCAATATTCAACCCTATTTCTACCATATGCTCCACCATTTTGGCATCCATGTTTTTGGGAAAACCCTTACATGTGGGAAGGTAGGCCCTTAAAAATTATTATAAAATTATTCAATGGATATGTGCAACTTTCCCTACTTATTATCTATTTGTTTTTTTAGACAATTCAATTAGCATATTGTTGATATTCAGTGGGCTCTATGTCGTTATATGGGGAAAATCCAAATATTGTAAGCAGCTCCTTTCAATGGAGAGAGATCCTCCCCGAAACATGCCAAAAATAAATTAAATTGAAAAAGACTCAAATGTTAAAAATCCTCTCCTTCCTTAGTTATGTAATAATACGTGTATGAGAGTTATTTACAATGACTTTGGTAACAACATTTTAGTGAATTAATTTAAATAATTCAGGGTAGTTGGACTTAATCAGCACCTAGAATTTTCCATGCACTAGCATCAAATTAGGAGAGCATGAGCGGTATGGGATATCTTATTGTGGGTGCAGGGTTAGCGGAAACAGATGTGGGAGGCACGTGTATGCTAAGGCATGGTTCTCTCCCTACTTTGTTTTGGTATTTGTTTTCTGTATGTTTATTCTCGTAGTTTTCCCCTTGTGTTATCTGCAAGTTAAATGGATGCAAGGAACAAATCTTCCTTATTATTACATAACTGGGTTTTTATTATATGGCCATTTTTCAATTTCACGTGGTAGACCATAGTTAGGGTACAACAACGAAGTAAATATTGTGCATCCATCAGATGTACATTGAAATATTAGTTATACTTTGGGGTTTTAGTAAAAAAAAAACCATTCATGTTTTCCCCTTGCAACATTATTACCAAAATAATGAAAAATGTAGGATTTTCAGCACTAAACCTATCAAATTCCACACTTCTGACACATTTACTAATCAGTATGTTTCCATAAATCCAAATATTTCCAATTTATTTATTTTTCTTTCATAATGTACATTCATTTCTTTTGGTGACCTGTAATGTTCATTCATTTCTGTGTGCATAATTTTTCATACATTAATAGTCTTGAATGAGATAGATAACAAAGAATTCCTAAAGAAAAAACTTATTTACCTAAATATGTACGCTTTGAAAATTTCCATTTATACTTATTTTCCTAATACTTCTAAACACTTGATGATTGATTGACCCATTTTATTGCTTGAATTATAAATACTTCACAAACCCCACATACAACGAATAAGGCTAGACACAAACTACAAAGCAAAAGTTTCTACAAATAGCTGCTTATATATGTATTCTATATTAGACAATCTTGGATTTCAAGGCAATACATCTTAGCCACTAAACAATCTTGTATAAGATGAGAAAATATGCAGCTTCTCCACTAGAATTATTTATAATCCCACATAGTTTTGAGTGAGGCAAATATATTATTGTGAGGTTACATTTTCATGAAACAAAAGACAAAATATGATGAAATGCAACTTGTAGAGATTTAAAACTTCCTCATACAATTTTTACAAAACTCTTTTTTGTCATTGTGATACAATCATATCACCATCAGTTTTTGGTACATCAAAAATAAAAAGAAAGGAAACTATAAAATGATCCTTACTAGTAATATCTAATGCACCTATACAAAATTGTATGACCCTAATGACAACCATATTAATCTACAAAATAATCTAGTTCTAATCTCATCCCATTAACCTCCCTTAAATGCAATCCAACACAGAGCCAAAAAAAAAAATTAAAACACCTATTTGTTGTCCCGATGTCTGACATCCACCTAATTGTAGTCCCCATAAGCCACTGCATTAGCGAATGAATAATATATGTTCTCCATAACTATTGTAGTTAAATTAGTGCATTGAAAGTTCCATACCCACATGTACAATAATATAAGGAGAAGTCTTTCTTTTGAAGAACAAATCCTTTGCTTAGACTTGATTAATGAATGAATAATGGAATCTGAATTCTCCAAAACATGTCCATGACATTTTTCCCAAGCAAAAAACTTTGTTGGAGAAGACACTTGAGTAAAACCTTGACATGAAATGGGCTCCTACTCTTTCTCTACAATGCAAATCTCAAAATATCTATCATCATAGCATTTTCCACGTGCAACACTGGTTGGATTCTCCCACATGAATCACATCACTTTTCATCGATTTCATCTCCTTCTCCCCTCTCTAGAGAATTCCATGGTTATTTCCCATAAACTATCTCATAAACACTCTTAGCCTTATAACCCAATCTTGAAACAAGAAGCTTTGTGTCATTATTCTCAGCCATGAGATCACTCCAATATTTTTTGTATTGGTTTTCAATTCTGAACAACAGACATCAATATTATAGGAAAACTTACATTGAGATCAAGTACTATTTTTTTTAGCATTGGCAATTACATTTTCATTTTATGTCCATGTCATGTTTGCAAAGGTAAAGTGAAATTATTAATATAACTAGAAAAACTAGTCAAATTATATACATCACTTATCGGTTTGGCATTTCATTGGAGGGAATTGTTATACTTATTGCAAAAATTCTATTTTTCAGGGATCATATTTATGTTCCATTTTTTGTTTATGCAGTCACAAATGTTGTTACATTCAATACTCATTTGGTAGATATTGCCCATACAAATTCTGTTCAAATAAAGAATACATAGTTGGCTTCAATATGTTTCATTTCAGTTACAAAAAGTAGCTATAATGACATCAGATGCACTTTAAATTTCTAAGCATTACCCTTATGCATGGAATTGCTTATTTTTTATACTATATGGCTATAAATCTAATTTTTCCTACTATTGTACATGAAATTTTTTACTATGTGTTGCTGCAAGAGTAGGACTGATTTTTTTTACATCAAACATAAAATGAAGAAGAAATATGTCATTATCAATATTAACATTTTGTATACCACAAGTCATTTGCAAACTACAACATTATATTAGTGACATATAACTTCTTTTTCCCATCAATACCAATGTTTGATTAGGTAATCAACACGTTAAAAATGTTAGATAAATGGCAAACAATCAAACAAATAACAAAAATCCAATTTGACATGGTTTTTAACAGAGAACCATTGCATACTATCAAGGATCATTCATGTACATTTGTGATTTTTTTCCAAGGCCAATGTGATCCCACAGTTGTCCTAAATTTTAAATAATTAAAAAATGATCAATATCAGTGTTCTCAAACATACCATCATCCTTGCAATGAATAAGCTTGTCCATGGCAATCATTCAAAATTTCAACCTTGATCTAATTTTCCTAGAGTCCAAAAGTGTCCCAAACACCCTTTTTACATGCATGGTATCTACCATGCCATGGGTGTACTTTTGTTTTTGGGACCCCGTATCACATTTCACAGTCATTTTTACCAAGCACACCAACATAGCAACTACTGCCTTAGTATGAACACATATTTTTTAATCGAAATACCGTGCCTTTAGGTGAAACCCCTAGCCTGTACGACTTATACAAATAGTTTATTTATCTACAATCATGTATATGTCTTGATACATGGTCCAAGTATGGTACAAAGGACACTTATACAAATAGTTTATTTATCTACAATCATGTATATGTCTTGATACATGGTCCAAGTATGGTACAAAGGACCCTTTATAATAACCCTTTCAGATTATATAATTTCAAATAAGTATACAATAAATAATTGAAACCATCTTTCTTGAATCTTATACAACTCTTTTCAGAATAGAAAATTTGAAATCAGACCCTTTACATTAAATAAGGATTCCAACCATTTAATTTTATTGTGTATCCATTGGCTTAGTCCTATGATGTTTTTAATTCAAATTCATGGACCTTGCAGAATTCATAATGAAGGATGACCTAAGCTTAAATACTATTTCAAACCTTGACTTAAATTTATGCAAAACCCTAACCTACATTCTATATTAAACAATATGAGTCTTGTGCATCTATAGAAAGTCAATGATGCACAAAACAAAAAATGATAGAAGCGGAACAAGCTAAGGCGTACCTCTCTATTATGCAATAAGAACGAGTGAAAATAATTTTCTTTGACCCAATACTTCAAATCCCCAATCCACAACATCCTTATGTCATCATTTGAATATTGTTGAGCCATTATTCCAGTGATGTCCTGCCACCTCCACCAGATGGCCCAAAATTTACGGTGCCTCTTGGATGTGTCGATACCTCCACCCAAAAAGGCTTTAGTTCCTATTTAATTGCTTCATTAAATTCTCCTTTTTTGACGTCCATATATTTTAAGTGTGAGTTGATCGAAAGATATGTTGGGATTTTTTAGGCTAACTCACCATGTTTGGCCTTCGTACTTCACCTACCAATTTTGCACATTAGAGTATCCATTGGAGTGGAAACCAGGAAGCAACAAAATAAGCCAATAAATGATTATCTTTTTGTAAATCCACCTACATGGAACTCAACATGTCTCAAGGTCCCCACCCATAGAATATAACTCTAGTAGGTGTACCAAGCTTTAGAGTGACGTAAGGGTGTCCAGAACCCCTCTTTTTTGTAAATGCAATAGATACACAACACAAGTGTGCTTACTTAAAAGTACACAAAAGAAATATTAAATATTCATTTAAACACCGGGGAAATTATATTTTAACATTATATTTCATTAAATATTAAGTTTGTAATGATACATTCTGTCAGTTCAGATAGACATCGACGGGAAACTATAGAGAGATCCTTGCTTACAAGCAGATCTTTGAAAATTCATGTACTGGCACACTCTAGGTGTTCTCAAGCACGCTCATAGTACCTTTTTTATTCCTCATGTGTGAGGACCTTCAAATTATCATGGTTAGCTTTAAGCCAACATTGCTCCCCATATACATCTCTCTTGTCACTGAATTCACTGCATTTGATAGATGGTCTGGTTCAGTCTTCACTACCACTCATTATGACATAGTGTACATCCACTTTGTGTCCTCCCACACTTCAGCCAACAATATATGTAAATTGTTAGTTGTTGAATGTTTTATTTTTCACTTTATAAACAATTCAACTCTTTCCTTCTAAATATGTTATCAAAATATACCTTCCACCATGTTCTACAAAAACTAATAAAAGCTCACGTACATGTGGAAATTCCATTCTTACGAAAAGGAATTAAACTTGCTCACAAAGCACAACATGATGCCCAATTATATAATGGTGAAGCAACAATACAAGGACAACAATTTTTTTCCTACCAACTATGATATTCCTCCCACGATGTGTCATATGGACAGAAAGATGTGAAATAGGTTCAAGAGGCTCTGAGTTCAGGTCTTGAAATAAACCTTGTTTCTCATTACATACGGCTAAGCACAGGGCCTTCTTCTTCCATGTTCCCAGCCCTATAATTAATGCATAAACTCTACCGTTTATGGTACTTTCCTTCAAATAATCACCACAAATAGTTTTTCATCTCTAACGTTATCACACATTACACTGTTGCCCTGTCATGTACTAGTTTTATCTTCTATTCCACTATCTTCCTTCATATATATGACATATCTAATACCTTAACTAAGACAACTTCACTTCTTATTTTCCTGTGTGATTGCTAGTATAGACTATATGAACAAAAAGAAAGTAAATTGTTCATTTGTGTTCCTTTTTGGATCCGAGGAATGACCTCTAATTGCTATTTTCAATTCCCCTACCATGCTCCTCTGCAAGCAAATATTGATTTTCTACTCATCATTTGTTGACTTTCAATCAAACAATTTCAGTATGATAATACTAGTATTGGCTTTTTACAACTGAATTTTAGGAACCCAATTTGGGATGCATGGACAAGGGCTTACTTGACATTTACTTTTCCCATTATTGGTTAGTTTGCAAGGTGAACCGCCCCATCAACCCCAAACGTTGGATTGTCAAGTTAAGACACCACGAGGGTCCTCCGAGAAAGAAACCCTTAAATGATAAAGTAACTCTCAATACACTTCTTACAGACTATTTTTTTCTACATCGATAAGCTCTTTAATGCATCATTATAATCTCCATTCACAAGTTGAATACTAGAGGGATCTATAAATTGTATGATTATGTATTGGTACCATAAAATCATGTGGTTGCAAAGGGATACAATACACAAAATGTCAAAAATGAACAATATATGTTAGTGAAATCCCTATTCCAAACTCCTAGCTAGTAGTTCATATAACAATAAGCATTAACTACACACAATAATCTTAAAGACTACTTGTGCTAAATTCACAAAAAAAAAATTCAAAAAATTCATAGGGTTTCAATTATAACAAAAATAGAAATAGAAATTCGTATATATAAGCTCCATTATTCATTAATAGGGATTCAAATGATTTTGTTGATTATTTATGATAGAAAACATCATATCAAAGAAATAATTTTCCTTTATTTTTAGCATTGCATTAAAAGTTATATTTTGTTTCAAAATGTGTATTAAAAAAAAATTATAAGACAATTTTTAGGGTGAGATTATGTAAGAATCAATCTCAAGACTAGCCTTAAAAACATAGTGGGCTAGGGTTTTCATAAAAAATTAATGGCAAATGCCTAAATTGCAATACAAAAAAGAAATTACCTTTGCTTGTGGTTGTGTGACCAACATTTATTCAATGCTTATTGTCATGAATTCATAGATGTTGCAATGTTTAGGAGTTGGATTGTGTGAAACTTCACACATGGAAGGAAAAGGAGGAAAATGATGAAAGGATGTGCGCTACAATTCTCACCCAAAACCTTCTCATGAGCATAGTGAATTTAGAATTACTCACCTGAATTGAGGTGATTCAACGTAACAAAATTGATAATGGAGAATGGTGAGATGTCCTATAAGGACATAGCAATGGGGGTGCAATGTCGCAATGTAGGAGAGAGCAAAAGAGGCAAGTGTCAGATAAGTTCATAAAATTAGCTAACCCACAATGATAATACAATCCACAAATTAGCTTCCACTAAATGTATTGTGAGAACTACACCACATATACCCAACAACTATGAACTCAAATTCAGGTCAAAATTACACAACCCCTATACTTCAAATGTATAATAAAGTTCATGTCTTGACTGTTTACAAGGATAGTCTTTCGGTGCTTATGTGGCTAATATTATGCTCAACATCTTAAAATGTGTTAAATCAATGATTAATATAAATACACTTTTCAAGCAAAAATATGTCATTTTACCTTGCATAGAGTTTTGTTTTGTCCGATGTTCCTTCTCAAAGTTGGTTCTAATAGATGTTTGTAGAGAAATCTATCATTATTTGGTGGCCTTACTAAAATTAAGTACCATTATCATGCAAACCTACATATTGGTTGATATTGTAAAATTATTCAACAAAATTAAAATAATAAACCTTTTTTCAATTAAAAATCACCACTTTAGTCCACAATATGGGCGACATTAAACACAATGAATCTGGGTATGAAACCCCTGTAGCATTAGACCACTAGCAACCACTGCACATTGACATCCAAAAGTTTCACAACTTTGATAAAACAATGTGAGAAATAAAACCTTTTGTATGTACTCTTATCTTAGGGCCATGTTTGCTTGCCTCTAAGCTCTATAGCACTAAAGTCTAAACCTATCCATAGTTAATCATAAAAATGAACTATATTTGGGCCCTATAGTGTTAATAAAATGGGGTTTCAAGGAAATTCTGATTTAAGAAATTTTGGATAAACATGTCGGACCATATTGTGGCCCATCATCAAGGCAAGTGAGTGAGGATAACAGATTAGAGCTCCTATAAATAAATATTTTATACAACAAGAAGTAGAAGGCCCTTGCAATAAAGATATGAAAACAATAAATGCTATAAAAAGACCTCTTTCATGCATTGTAAAATATTTAATACAAATAGAAAAATGTAGATATAGGAAGGAATAAAAATAAAATGTGTTTTAAGGACAACTATATAAAACAAGCTTATATATAGAGCCATGTACCGTGTATTCCTCCCACCCACCACAAAGAGCCCACGAATATGAAAATGCCATACCAAGAATTTGGATGAAAACAACATACAAAAACATATTTCGACTTTATGAAATAATTGAAGAAAATGCTTTATAATGAAGTAGTTAATCTATAGACAGCCTCAAACAGCATTCATGGACAAAATCTTCATTGATGCCTAATAATTATGGCCACCATTTTAAATTAAAATAGGCCGTCCATTAAAGGTTGTCAATAACAATGATGCATTATGAAAATGAATTTGTCAGCTGATGGTTTTGATGTGTACAATGTAATATTGAGGTGGAACTACTGTAAATATATTTAAAAAGAAGGGTTCACCTCCTTTACTCACCATCATCCTCCATTTGGTTCCCTCCGTTAGAACAGAAGTCATACTTGACATCTGCTAGATAAAGACCGTGAGCAGGTGCCATAGGTGGTGCCACCGTTATCGTTTGTGCTTTAAGAATTATTTCAACTGCATGAATAATAAGATTTCCTTAGACTCGGATGAGAACGGTGGGACCATAAGAGCTTGGAACAATCATCCCCAAAATAAAATCACAAAATTAACAAAAAAAATAAAATATAAAATGAAATGAAATGATGTGATGTGATCCGAAGTCTGCACCAACAAATATATCAAATGCATGCTCGATCATATCATTTACTAGTAGCAAAATCTACTAAAAATATGGAAATTGGGCATACAAAATGAGGACAAGAATACAGACCATCTTCAACAGACAACTTTCCAGTTCCAACACACTTCAAAGTGCCAACAAGTAATCGTACCTGCATTCAGACAACAAATATGTCAAAATGTCATATATGAGTCGGCAATCTCTAAATAAATGTAGAGTAACATCTGAATCTCCTAGGATCATCCACTTTATTTTTCTGTCCCTTGCCTTCACCATCCTTACCAAAATTTTGCATGTGGAGTCTACTTGCTCAAAAGTTATATTCTTTGACAACATTTGCAAAGTTTATTGTAATTTGTATGCTTGAAGCTCTATTATTCAATTGGAGACTAGATGGCATCTCAAATTTTGGTTTAAACTAAATGTGACAAGCAAGCATTCCTTTTAAGTTTACTCATTATTGCCTCCCACCTCTTCTTCTCATGCAATACCTTCAAGTTCACCATTTAGATGCATTTTTCTTATCCTACACGTCGTTTAAAAAACCATCAAAAGATGGTCTGATATTCCACTCGAAGTATGCTACCAAAACCGTAGGAATACAATACATCTGGTTCAAGTCATATGAATTGCAATATACACACTACATGTGATCCAAACCATAGGAAAACAATATAAAATCTACATTTATCTAAGCAGAATTCCAATACCATAAACAAGAACATTACCCAATGTATGCAATCGAAGAAGCTATACAAATCCCAGTTCTAGAGTTGCACCTTGTGCTGTAGATGCAAAAAATAAACAAAACAACTGAGATCTTTTCTAGGCACATTATTCCCAAATCAATATTAGGTGTTCCTCCAAAATACTCTATGTATGGCCCCGCATAGAAGAGTGCCTACAACGATTACTTTGTCAGCACACGATGTGTCAATTTCTTGCTCCATTATTATATAAGTTTTTACGGGTTCTAAAGACTAAGCCATCTTTTGCTTCTCAAAATTAGAATTCAGCCATAAAAGTTTCAGTAGAATTCAATTTCTGATACCATCTAGCGATCCAACTAGGGAAAAAAATGCAAGCAGATGCATACAGAAATCAGATGTGAAGCACTACTAATCTAACTGTAAAAATGTAAATAGAAAACTGTACAACCTACCCCAAGATATTCCAACATTGAAAACATCAACCTAAATCATAAAATCGGAAAGAATAAAATGAATAATAAGCATGGGTTACGGCCAATGGGGTGGGAGCGGTGCGGTCAAGTCACACGGTTGTGTGCTGGTCCACCCGGTTTCAAATCCCCCCGAGGCACGATCCTCTCTAGAGGTGGTTTCACTGCAGGATGCGCCTTCACTATTCGTCATAGATGCGGCATCTCTAAAAACGCTGCAGTGGCAGCACTCGGTTCTTCCACTCCAGAAATTGGCTTCACTCCGCTGCAGATGCAGTACTCAAGAAATGGCTTAACTTCGCTGCAAATGCAGCTCGCTGGACTGCTTGTTGAAATACGCTACAGTTGCAGCACGCCAGAATTTGATTCACTTGAGTTCCTCGTGATGGTTCCCATAAATGTTAAAAAGGATGTGCATCCTTTCAAAACCCTCAACTTCACCTTGAACTCAAAAAAAATAAGCATGGGTTATGGGGTTAAATCCCATTATAAACTTGATACTAGAACTTGGATGAAATCTTCACAAGGAAAATATCTATAAGGTATTCTGGAAACAGTTCACTATTTCCTGCAGTTGTCATTGTAAAAAAAGTAAGCGTGATTTTGAATTTGTATGATAAAGGAAATGTTTAAAACTCAAAAATTAAATGAAAATCAATATGGCAATCAAACAATTACAAGAAAGAAATAGGTTAGCACATGATAGGAAACAATTACTCTTACGGATTTTCAGATTTTCCTTTGCCGGTGCTTATAAATTATATTGTTAACTTAAAGGCAAATTATTATATTGTGCTGTAGATGCAAAAAATAAACAAAACAACTGAGATTTTTTCTAGGCACATCATTCCCAAATCAATATTAGGTATTCCTCCAAAATACTCTATGTATGGCCCCGCATAGAAGAGTGCCTACAATGATTACTTTGTCAGCACACGATGTGTCAATTTCTTGCTCCATTATTATATAAGTTTTTACGGGTTCTAAAGACTAAGCCATCTTTTGCTTCTCAAAATTAGAATTCAGCCATAAAAGTTTCAGTAGAATTCAATTTCTGATACCATCTAGCGATCCAACTAGGGAAAAAAATGCAAGCAGATGCATACAGAAATCAGATGTGAAGCACTACTAATCTAACTGTAAAAATGTAAATAGAAAACCGTACAACCTACCCCAAGATATTCCAACATTGAAAACATCAACCTAAATCATAAAATAGGAAAGAATAAAATGAATAATAAGCATGGGTTATGGCCAATGGGGTGGGAGCGGTGCAGTCAAGTCACACGGTTGTGTGCTGGTCCACCCGGTTTCAAATCCCCCCGAGGCACGATCCTCTCTGGAGGTGGTTTCGCTGCAGGATGCGGCTTCACTATTCGTCATAGATGCGGCATCTCTAAAAACGCTGCAGTGGCAGCACTCGGTTCTTCCACTCCAAAAATTGGCTTCACTCCACTGCAGATGCAGTACTCAAGAAATGGCTTAACTTCGCTGCAAATGCAGCTCGCTGGACTGCTTGTTGAAATACGCTACAGTTGCAGCACGCCAGAATTTGCTTCACTTGAGTTCCTCGTGATGGTTCCCATAAATGTTAAAAAGGATGTGCATCCTTTCAAAACCCTCAACTTCACCTTGAATTCAAAAAAAATAAGCATGGGTTATGGGGTTAAATCCCATTATAAACTTGATACTAGAACTTGGATGAAATCTTCACAAGGAAAATATCTATAAGGTATTCTGGAAACAGTTCACTATTTCCTGCAGTTGTCATTGTTAAAAAAGTAACCATGATTTTGAATTTGTATGATAAAGGATATGTTTAAAACTCAAAAATTAAATGAAAATCAATATGGCAATCAAACAATTACAAGAAAGAAATAGGTTAGCACATGATAGGAAACAATTACTCTTACGGATTTTCAGATTTTCCTTTGCCGGTGCTTATAAATTATATTGTTAACTTAAAGGTAAATTATTATACCACAACAATTAAATAAGCGCATAAACTCAACAGAAAGAAAACTCTGGGACAAAAATGTTAGAGGATGAATTGTTTGTGCCACTTATATGAATAAAAACCTAGGTTACCGGAAACGCCGGTTTAGGCGGCCGGAGCGGGAGCGGGAGCGCGCGCGGGAGCGGCCAGGGAGCGGGCCGGCGCTGTGGAAACGCCCGGGTACGGCGCAGCGCCGTACCCGGGCGTTTCCACAGCGCCGGCCCGCTCCCTGGCCGCTCCCGCGTGGAAAAACACGCGTTTTTTAATTTTTTTTAATTTTTTCCATGTTTTTTGCCTTTTTTGGCGCGATTTCGTTTTTTTCCTGTTTTGGCAATTTTTTCCGTTTTTGGATTTTCGGTGAAAAAAACGCAAGCATGGAAAAAAATTTGCCATTTTTGGAAAGGGTCCGGGAAGATGTAGCAGCAAAAACTTGGATGAGCCATAACTTTCATTCTGTGGCTCCGTTGCAGGTGTCGTTTTCTCTAAAAGTGTATATTTTCTCGAGCTCTATGCATTGATGGCGATATTTTTCTTATTTTCATAAAATCCATTTTTGCACCTTTTTGGACCAAGCAACTTCTTGCAATCTTCTGAAAGAATCTTCTGAATTTAATTTTATTTGTTTTGTATATACTGTACATTATTATAAATTTATAGTTAATAGCATAACTTGTCTTTTATCTTGTTTTTCATATACATATGTGGTTTATAATTAAATTCCTATTTAGAAGGTTGAGATTTATATATTTTTTAATTTTTATATAGTTTTTGTACTGCCGTATCCTATGCCGTATCCGGGGTCAAAAAAAAATTTGCCATTTCCGCGTATCGGATACCCCGCTCCCGCTCCCGTATCCAAAACGTTTCGGTAACTTAGATAAAAACTAATGACCAAAACAAGAAATTGTTTTCAATCAAATCTTGATGTTTTCAAGTCCTTTTAATCGAGGGATGCTTGTCCAAAATTCAAAGCCGCTGATCAAGTACTTTGAGAATGGTGGATGAAGAGAAACCTGCCAGGTGTTATACGAGGTCCTTACAGCAACATGAAGATGTGGAGGCTAAGTACATTCATTTTTGTTAGAATAAATATTAGGTACCAATTTGTGTAAGCTTAACTTGGGTCAGTTTCCAAGTTAACTTTCCTTTGTTTTTTTGTTTTTTTCCTTCATATGACCCAGAATCAGGGGTCACAGTGTGTACCCATCCATATGTAAATGTGAACTCATTTGATTGGCCATTTTTCCGCCAAAACCTCATCTATTTCCTTTGAAAAAGGGTACGAGGACAAGGATGGAACAAAGTTAGTGAAAATTCTCATATGATAATTTTCATTGAGAAGGGTAGAACAAAGTTAGTCAAAACTCTCATATGATAAATTTCATTGAGAAGTTTGTGAATAAACGAGAACTTTGTAACCCTTAACTATATATTGTCTCTTCTTGAGAGTTATTTTTGTGAGCTATAAAAGGTTATTTTAAGCATATTATGTGTGTTCCTGTTATAAAATCTTATATAGTATTAGAGAGTGGAGTGGATTAGCTTCAAAGATACTCTGGTTGGCTGTTTTCACCTCAACAGCGGATCAAGAACTACCAAGATAGTCAAAGACACCTCAAATTTTGAGAGAAATGGGCTCTGGCTGCTCCAAATATAGCTTCGCTTTATGTGGTAATTCGGGCAAAACCACAAATATCTTTTTCAGCTATTAATTTTTATTTAAATTCAAAAGAAAAAATTGTACTCTTCCTTTGCCAAAAATCAGCATTTTACTTTTTAAAAAGATGTTGCTTTATTTCTCAACAATTTTTTATTGTATTAAGAAATTTGAAATCCTTTCAGTATAAAGTTTTGTGAAAAATTTAGGTGGATTGTAATGCCCTCAGCTTTGTCTAGCTCGAAGGTTGCTTTTTGCAAGGTCGTTAGGCCGCTGACACCAACTCTCACACTTTCAAGCCACGTCAGCTATTGCAACCATGTGTAGCGTTTTCACAGTTTTGTTGTCGGTCGGATATAAGCTCTAATCAGCATTTTTTTAATCCAGCTCTTCACTGCATCTGGTTGACTGCCCCTCTTGTCTTGTTTATGGTGTTAATTGTAGTAAGCACCAACGTTTTAATGTGGATCTGGACCACTGACAACATACTGTCACTGATGTTGGTTTACATCATGATTTTTTCCTGCAAACTTTCCATCATCTGCTCCACACAAACCCAACTATACAATATTTTCCTTTGGCCCTTTCTGGAGCTCAAGCCCTTTGGACTCAGTCAATGTCTTTCAGTGATTCTGCCCCTCTGACAGCACACTTCCCACCGTCCTTAAGTGCTACATTATCACATTATTTCTGGCTCAAGCTTTAACATGTGAGCTTACGTTTCCCAATTGCATGCAATAGCATAATCTCTTTGTTTCAGTTGATTATTGTTCCATCCTGCGTCTCACTGTCTGCTGATCACAAAAAGTTTGAGAGCCCACAGACAAAAAAATTCAAGAACAATTTTGAAAACTACACCTTCAAGGGCCGTCTACTTCAAGCAAGCCAAATGTGGGCTTAATTATTCAAATTGGGTGTTGTTTTATTATTGCATGTTTGTTTGATCGGCGCCTTGTTTTAATGTTTTGTCTAAGCACGATGTCTCTACATCTATGGAATATTGCTGGGACATTTCCTTTGAATTGTCAAAAATAAAATTTAAAGTCCCAGTATGCAATGCCACAGAAAACAGAAATCTCTCGTGTGACCAAAGTTGTGGTATGGGCCCAATTTGATAGATGTAGATACTCCATTTGACCAAATCAAATATTTCTTGATTGCGTTTTTTTTAATTCGATCAACTTGTGGGGGACACATGTTAAGTCAGTGCTTGGTTGACCCCTCTACAAAGAAAAAATTGTACTTTCTTTGTCAAAAAATAGCGTTTTACTTTTTGAAAAATGATTGTCTTATTTCTCAGCAATTTTTTTTGTATTAAGAAATTTGAAATCCTTTTATTATAAAGTTTTATGAAAATTGCAAGCGGATTGTAATCCCCCTCAGCCTTGTCTAGCTTGAAAGGTTACTTTTTGCAAGATTGTTAGGCCCCTGACAGCGATTCTCAAGCTTTCAAGGCACACCAACTATTGCAACCATGTGCAGCATTTTTATAGTTTTGATGTAGGTCAGATTTGAGTGCTAATCGGCACTTTTTCAATCCGAATCTTCACTGCAACTGGTTGACTGCCCCTCATTGTCCGGTTTATGGTGTTTGATGTGGTGAGCACTGACATATTTATGCGGATCTGAAACACCAACTGACAACAATCTTTCACCAATGTTGATTTACTTCACGATTATTTTATATCCACTTCACACAAACCCGACTATGCTACATTTTCCTTTGGCCCTTTGGATTCAGTTGAAGTTTTCTAGTGATGCTGCCCCTCACAGCGCACTTCCCACCATTCTCGAGCACAACATCACCACATTATTGCTAGCTCAAACTCTAACATGTGCACGTGCCTTTCCCAATTGTACGCAATAGCAGAATATCCCATTGTCTGCTGATCACAAAAGATTTGGAAGCTCACTGACAAAAAAATTTAAAAAATCAAGGACACCACTTTCAAAAACTACATCTTCAAGGGCGCCATCTGTTGGCATATTCAAGAAGAAAGAAATCAGAGAAGGAAAATTTGCACACTATCCAGAATGGATGCAGCAAGGTATATTTATTTAGAGAGAGGTGGTTACAAACAGTTGGTAGTTCGAGGCAGGTATAACTGCATAACCGATCAGGAATACTATATAATACTCTTATATTTTAACACCCCCTCTTAATGACTAAACCGGAAACAATACCAAGTTTGTCCCAAAATTTTACAAATGTTTTGAAGCCCATATGTTTAGTCAATTATATCTATAGACTGTGCCATAGGTGGTACTTCCAAATCAGCAGTCCATTGTTGTGTTGCAGTTGTTGAATGGAGAAGGACCGCAAAACGAGAATCTGATTGTGTGAACAAAGGATATAGTAATTGGTTCACTGATTCTTCATTACATGATTCATTGACCAGCAATGAATGATCAACGGCTAAGAATGTCAACCCCATCTCTAGAGTGTTGGAATCAAAAACTCGGAGAGGTGGATTGAGAAATCTGTTTCAAGCTTGTGTATCTTGTTGGAATCTATACAGAGACTCAATTAGCTTGCAATCTAAGTCGCCTTGATCATGCCCTTGTAACACCTTGTAGTGTTCATCCAATCTTTTCAAGAAAGCATGGGGAAGAGACTTCCAATCAAAGAGAGTTAGAAAGGAGAGAAATGTGACCATCTGTGTAGTGGAACTTGGAACCAATTCCGAAATAGTAGGAGAAACAAACATCTCCATCTCATTAGTGGGAGAAATAACCATCTCAGCAGTGGTAGGAGTGAGAATCAACTCGTACGTCTCATCTATTTGCTCATTTATCCCCCTCTGTTGGGAAGGGTCTTTCACAACACAATGAGTAAATTGTTCATGCTCTATTGTCATTTGAGCAAGTACCTTCAATGCATCTGGAATAGTGGAGTCTCCATCCACAACAAACTGTTCTTCGGAATGAGGAAATCCATCCTCCTAAGGCATGTCAGACTCCCGTACATCCTGTATGGTAGAGTTGTCCTCCACACGTGCATTCATGTTGATCACAACAGGATCAACAAGCCAATATTGGCCACCATGCCAATACCAAGGGCAATCATCTATCTTTGTTTCATATCAGAAATATTGGGATTTTCAGTTAATTGACAAATAGATAGAAGATTCTTTTGTAAAGAAGGTACATATCTAGCATTCCGTACCAACAGCGTATGAGCATTATTCAATACAATGTGTATATCTCATATCCCTTCTACTGCAAGTGATTCTCTACTAGTACTACTGATTTAAAACATATATTTGTAATAAATGAAACATACCAATCCTTACGACATGAAAAGTGTGCGGATGTGCCAAAATCAATGATCCAGTAACTAGTACCACTGTCATGCAACCCTGATGTCGTATGACGGTAAAGAGTATGCCCGTCATCTGAAACTTGTTCTTCTGCAACTGTTGCCACATGTTCCTCATTGCATGGTTTTTTGTTTTGTTCCGAAAGATCATACTTCAGCTTCAAACAATCCTTCTTAAGATGCCTAACCTTGTGACAGTAATAGCATGTGACCTGATACTGAGTAGAGGACTCACTAAAATGACGTCTTCACTTTCCGTTTGACTATGTGACAAGAGCACTCTCTGATTGGTCCCAATTGGATTGTGCCTAAATTTGTCTCCGCTCCTTTTGCAACAAGTAGGAACTCACCTTGTCAAACATGAGAGTTTGACTTTCAGCCATTAAATGGAGTGCCTCCACAAATGACTCATACGGAGAAGGTAAGTTGTTCAAACCCAGAGCCACCATATCATCATCGTCCACCTTTTTGTTGATGGAAGATAACTGGTCTCGGAGGTCTTTCATCCGAAGTAGGTGCTCAAACAACGATCCGCTTGATTGTGTGACAAGACAACTCTCTAATTGGTCCCAACTGGATTCTGCCTAAATTTGTCTTTGCTCCTTTTGCAACATGTAGGAACTCACCTTGTCAAACATGAGAGTTTGACTTTCAGCCATTAAATGCAGTGCCTCGACAAATGACTCATATGAAGAAGGTAAGTTGTTCAGAACCAGAGCCACCATATCATTGTCATCCACCTTTTTGTTGATGGAAGATAACTGGTCTCAGAGGTCTTTCATCAGAAGTAGGTGCTCAAACAATGATCCGCCTTCTTGTAACTTCACGGAAAAGAGCATATTCTTTAGGTATAACACCGGACTCTTTTCTGACGTCTGATATTTATCTCTCAGACTGGTCCACAACGTGTTTGCCACAGTGGCATTCCGCACTTCTGAGATCATATCATCTGAAACCGACAACTTGAGAAGTAATAGAGCCTCTTTATAACATTTGTCATAATCAACGAAGTTTGCAGCAGGTCTGCCTTCGCTGCCTGTGATTATTTCATTACAATCTCGGAATTCTGCAAGTGTCAAAATCTTATGGCTCCATACATTGAAATTTGTGCCCGAGTCTGGCAGAATCAGATTTGAAATATTTTCCATTTATTATAACGGGAAAATACTAAAGAAAATATTCAGCCTGCTCCAATAGTATGAATATATTCTTCAAATCTGATATACGGACAAGTAATAAAATTTACCCTCTTGAATGATTCTATCCTTTGCGTCTGGAAAAATTGCGTCTGCAATAAAAACTTCACTCTTCTGCCCTCGAAACAGACTTCCCCTGTCTCGCGACTTCACTCTTGTGCCCTCGAAACAGACTTTCCTTGTCTCGCGACTGTATGCGCGACTATTAAAACAACACCGTCTTGTCTTGCGACTGTATTTGCCCTCATATTTGGAGGATCTTTTCCCTCGAAAAAGCAGTATTCGCAGGTTATTCACGACTGTAACCTGCGACAGATTTCTCGTATTGATGGCGGAAAAATCCACGACCACGATTTTGGTTTTTGCCCTTCACGACTGGTTTTCTCCTTACGATCTGCAAAGTTCACGACCTTTGCCCTCGACCAAAGTTCACGCAATGCCTCAACCCAACGTCGACCCCAAATACTCTCGCGTCTCTGCAACCTCAATCCACACAGATTCTTCCTTCAATGGCGTCAATTGTATGAACCGTCAAACGCTCTGATACTAATGTTAGCATATGCAAGAAGAAAGAAACCAGATAAGGCAAATCTGCACACTATCCAGAATGGACGCAGCAGGGTATATTTATTTAGAGAGAGGTGGATACAAATAGTTTACAAACAGTTGGTAGTTAGAGGCAGGTATAACTGCATCACCGATCAGGAACACTATATAAGGCTCTTATATTTTAACACCATCTACCACAAGCAAGCCAAATGTGGGCTCAATCATTCACAGTGTTTTGTTGTTGTATTACTGTATGTTTGGTTGGTTGACACCTTGTTTTAATATTTTGTCTAAGCACGATGTCTGTACAGTTATGGAATATTGCTGACACGTTTTCTTTGAATAGTCATTTATATAATTAAGTGCCCAGTAAGCAATGTCACAGTCGATAGATAAAACTTCACACGTGACCAAAGCCGTAGTATGGGCCCAATTTGACAGATGGTAAGACACTCCGATTGACCAAATCAGATAATTCTTGATCCTGTTTTTTGGCTCAATCAATTTGTGAAACCCACATGCGAAGTCAGTGCTTTGCTTAACACCTCTTCATTGCACTCAATTTCCAGACCTATTTCAACTGTAGACCATATCTCAGTCAAACAGGCACCAATTCTGAAGCTACATTTTACTTCGTAGATTTTTTCAAGGGCTATGTGCAGCTGATCTTCAATTATGAAAAATTTGTCTTCTAATGCAGCTTTCTTTGGTTCTTCAACAGCTATATGCTTCATTCCCGTTTTTGGAAAATACAGACACCTTTTCAAGCCCTGTTTTTTAAATCGTGTTTTTTTTTTCGTAAAGTTTCATTGGGGCTATCAAATATTACTTATATGTTGTAATTATTTGTGTTGTAATGGCCTCCAATGCACTAAATCCCACTGATGTGCAACTAATGAATACCGAGTATCGCTCCCAGAAATCTTATATGGAGGACCTGTTACAGAGTAACAGGCTCAGCCTCAACCTATCACTGTGGGAACTAATGCCGAACCACAAGAAGATGAAAAGAATCCTGAATTGCTTAACCTGAGATGAAAGACGCGAACTTATCAAAATGTGTGTATTTAAATATCTGAAGTTTCAGTTAAGTAATATTAACGATCCTCGTACTACAAACCTGCTTGGAAAGCACAATGACATTCGTCCACACTAGCTCAAGACTCAAATCATCACCCTCAACCCCCATGAACATCATTGTATTCAGGAATACATCTCCTAGTTCAAGCAATTGTTACTTCAGGATAATGGGAGGGTGTAAGGTCACTCAGATAGATGACCAAAAGATCTTTGCTATGCTATATATGTTGTGTGGTCCTTTTATTGTACATTTTTCTAATTTTTACTTTGCTTGCAATACTCTTAGAACGACTTATGTAAGTTGTTGCACATTGGTGTGCACTTGAATCTCCACATTGCAAAAACAGAGCATTGATTTTGACACAAAGCGAGTGTCCACATCAAAATCTAAGCGAAGGAAAGAACCCAAAGCACCAAAAGGAGGCAAGACATTTTTACCTTCATCTTCTCCGTCCTCCGGAAAATTTGGGGACAAGAAATACCCACGGACATTCACCTTTTGTGGCAAATATGGTCACCTAGAATCACATTAACGGATGAAGATGCACACATAGGAAGCAGCTATAAATAAGTGTCATATTGAGTTGGAAAGTCCTCGTTCCTATGAAGAGATTGCCTACTCACTTTCTGCCAAAAATTTGTAATAAACTCCTCTTACATCAAGTGAATGGACACTAGATGTAGGGGCTTCATTTGTAACATCATACATGTTTTGATGCTCCTCCTCCATTTTGTTTTCATTCCTTTGAAGAGATTTCCTACTCACTTTCTACCAAAGCTTTGTAATAACTTTCTCTTGCATAAAATGAATGGACACTAGACTCAGGGTCTTCATTGCAACACCATAGATGTTTTGTTTTGATGGTGATCTTTCCTATTAGCGATTGCTTTTTTTGGTGCTATGTTGTACATGTTTTCAAACTACCTCTCACTAGTGTCATGTTCCTTTTACCCCTTATGGACTTTTTCCATAATGCATAATTCACGGAGCACCTTTTTGACACATATTCATTGCTTGGAGAACTTTCAAATTCTAAGAAAGTTTGTCAAATTCCCCTTGACTTCAACAATTGTCATGCACTTCACTCCTCTTTTGCTGCTTCTACAAAATTTTGTAGACATGTCATGAAACACTTGTTTGGTTTTCTCAAACCATCACCATTTAGTCTTGAAGCAATTTAGTTGATCATGATGTACTTCTTCCTTTGGTAACGAGCTTTAGAACATAATTTGTCAGATCCACCACCTTCAGCAATAGCAACACCATCATTCAGCCTGCACCAGCTTCACATACAATCATTCTTCCTCCATTTGTATTTCTCGGATTGCAAATATCAAATACCGGGTTGTCTAAGCTTAACTTAGGTCATTCTCCAAGTTAACTTGGGTCTGTTGGTGTTTTTAATTTTACTGTCTTTTATAACCGAAGATCAAAGATCGGGTTTATACCTAAGTATAAGCGATCAAGGGTCACAATTAGGATATCCATGTGAACTCGTTTGATTGGTTACTTTCTCACCCACGTCATCATCTATTTCCTGTAAATGCAAGGGTAAGAGTAGGATAGAGGAAGTCAATCTTCCATAGAAGATTTTTCATCAGGAAGGTTTTCTTTGTAGTAATTAGTACAGATATATTAAATACATTTATCTAGGAAATGCTGAGAGATATCAAACTCAAGGTGCCTATCTTGGATTTGTCACATACCACATTGATTACCTTCTCCGTGAATTGTCAATTAACTCGTGATGGATGGTGAATGGTCTCAATCTAGCTGCACCACTATGTTGGGCTCAACAAAATCTTTCCAAGAAAAAACAATTGAAAAAAAGGCTCCAAAATTCATTGTATGACCAAGATATTACAATTTTTCAATCGAATTCTCCAAGCAAGAAAAAAATACTTCCAAATGACGAACAAATAGACATCAAATGTAAGGCTGTCCATTAATTGTAACATATCATGGACATTACAGACCACCACCATCATCCCCAGTTGACATTGTAAGAAAATTCTCAGCATAATAAACAAGTAATATGTACCCCTTAACTATATTCTTCGTCTTCTTGAGAATTATCTTTGTGAGCCATCTCTTAAGGTAATTTTAAGTCTATTTTGTGTGTGGGTTCTTGTCGTTACATCTTATACTTCTCAAATAATCATTGATGACAGGTAGAATAATAAGCTCCATATTCATTTGCATCATGTTGTCTACTATCTAAAACCTGACTTTCTTCTATACTTCATCATTTCGTGCTGATTCAAAGGTGAATAGAGGGTTGTTTGACTGCATTGATTAGTTGTTTAGCTGCTGAGCATTTGGTATGTACATGGGCCCAAAAAATTATCTGCACACAGTATTGCAATTGATCAAAGTAAGATGATGTTGCCAAGAACTATAACTCATGTTTAAAATTTCTATCTTGAATTCAATTTCTTACTCGATAAGTTTTCATATTAACATAATAGGTGAATGGAAAGAGGATCTTCATATTAATTAATGCTTTTGAGCTTAAGAGGTTGGCTATCTGTAGCGTAGCCAAACCTGCAATGCTTCCGATTGTGAAGTAGCAGTATGTTTAAGCACATCCACTTCAAGAAACACAGCCAATTCACACAACATTAGAAAAATTGACCTTAACTCTTTTTAACTTAGAATTTGAAGTTTTAATAACTAAAACTTAATATTTTCATAACATTTTAAAGTTGTTTGGATGACAATTTATGTAAAATTGAGCATCTGGATAGCACCAATGATAAGGCAATTGAGTTCAGTAAGATCCGTCCAACTTCAGAATTCTAGAATTGATTCTAAGATGAAGGTGTCAACAGCTACTGCTAATTACTTTAGTTGGATAGATGAAACAGCAGAGCAGTTTCAGGGCCCAGATCAGTGATAAAGAATCCTGTGACTATAAGCACAAGGAGTATCATAAAATTTAGACTATACTTCATACATTTTTTATTGCAGTTCTTTCTTGGCACCCTAGAGAACTATAATACATAACTTACACCTTTTACTTTTTATTTGACATAAAGGCTATATTAAAATAATTAATTGAAATACGAAGATCTTTAAATTAACATCAATAACTTTTGAATTTTGATGTCTATTTCCTATAACCCACATAGGATGAAAGAAAAATTTCTATCAAAAATTTAAGAATCCAACTTCCAACAAAAAGTCACACACTTACTTTCAGACTGTGGACCTACCCCTTCAGCAGCTTTCTTGAACGTCATTAAAAAAAGCCAAATGGCAAAGATTATATATCGTAGATAACTCTATCTCAAATGGGAATCCCAAGCCTAAATTGTCATCTTGAACTGTGAATTGTGGTTCTAAAACTTAAAAGGCATATTTTCAATTTAGACTAAACTGATCATTTCAACCCGCATACATGATGATGGCACTAACCCAGGACATGGACACTAAATATCATAATTTTTCATGTTGAATTAAAATCTTAAGAAGAAACCACAAATAAAATTCAAACCTCGCTTCACTTAGTTATCAAGTCTGCTTGTCCAAATATCCAAATCACAGGGAAATGAATAATTCATTACTTTTCACCATCAAAATCAAAAGAAAAAATGAAGATGAAGTATACCTGGTGATACAAAAACGATGGTGCTCTTGCTGTTACTACATAGCCACAATGCCCCCTTCTACGACCAAAATGAAGCCCTTCCCCTTTGTAATTTTCATGTTCTTGACAATGTGTGACTGGCATCTTGTGTTCCATAGGATCTTCGCGAGAAAGAGAGAGATTCCCTTCTCTCTGAAGAGGTTTATCAAGATTGGCCTTCCCTTCACAGCTCAAATGTGCATGATTTTTATCT
Source organism: Taxus chinensis (assembly GCA_019776745.2). Taxonomy (NCBI): domain Eukaryota; kingdom Viridiplantae; phylum Streptophyta; class Pinopsida; order Cupressales; family Taxaceae; genus Taxus; species Taxus chinensis. The sequence goes on along the minus strand of CM034146.1, from coordinate 717,935,887 downwards.
GGAACATCTACTCTACCATTTCTGTCTATGCTTGATGGAAATGCAGGCCATGCCGCGATTTCATGTACATGGAGTTCAGTCAAAGTTTTGATGGGGGATTTTGCCTACAAACCATAACAACATATTCATCAAATTACAAGCTGATTGTAGTGAATGATACTATAAAGCAAAGGAAATTGAAGGATATCAATTTCAGGCTAGTTGTAATAAATAACACTTTATTTTAATTGACAATAGCAAAAGATTAATGAGAAAAACTTACAGACAAGATGTATGGCATGCAAATGTGAAACCGTGGTGAAGTTGTGCAGGGTAAACAAATTAACTTTGGCTTGACAGATTGGTAGCTGTGTTGGTTTAAAAAATATTAACTTCAGTTTGAGAGAGGAATGGCATGCAAACATTATGGAACAAGCAAAAACAAGGAAAAAGATTGATCTTATGGCATTTAGATAAGTGTTTCTTCTCTCTCTACTGTTTTACCTATCTCTTGCAAATTGTCACTAGCCATCTTGACCTGCTAAACATGCAAGGAAGTGAGCTGTGCAAGATAGAATTAAGTTGCAATAATGAATAAGTCAATTCCCATAAAAGATAGAGAAAAATATCTCAAAGGGGATTTTGGTTCTAAGATAGAACAATCTTAAGTTGGAACCTCAAATAGGTTATAAGCAAGCTTGATACAGCACCTTCCATGAGCTTGCATGTACTTGTGTGGGTATTCACAGAGCACTCTGACGTAAGTGGTTATGGGCTCAAAAATATCTAATATAGTTAACCACATGTTGAAATGATTTTCCAATGTGGGCATGCAACCACCTTAATAAGATACGGGTCATATGAAACGGTAATCAACAAGCAATCACCTATTAGAGAACTGCACAATATGAGCTCTGTTATAATTCAAAAATAAAACCAAGTTTTTGCAGTCTCTAGATCCCTGTTTTTGATTCCCTAGAAAAAGTACAAATGCAACAAGGATGTATATAGACTCTCCCTAAATAAAATCATAAGCACCCCAGTTAGAATAAATACACTTTTAGATAAATGTAAGAGAACCCAATCTTAAATAACCCTTAAAACCAGAGACTACAACAAATTAAGAAAGCAAACATAGCTAAGGCAGCTTTCACAATAGCAAATAAGCACTAGAAATTCCTGTCAAACTTGCCAATTCTCCGCAACCTTCATAATACTAAGGAGCAACATATTTCGGACATGCTCAAGAAAAGCTACTGCGGTATTGAAAATCCTAAGGCAACAAAACTTGTGTGCCGATTGTGACTTTCTTAACAAATAATATACCTAGAACAAATAGTATCTAAAACATATAGTCACCAATTCTAAATAAATCAAGTTTGAGATTAGAAAGCACTACCTACAACTAGAAACTAGGCCTCACCTGATTCCATTACAAATTCTTAAACTCATTAGGCCTACATGATTCCATAAACGATTCTTACAGTACTGAGTATAGCCAACTCATGCAAGAACTGTTGCAAATGTGTTGTATATTTTCTATGAGTTACACTCTTCTAGACTGTACAGCCCGGCATGGTCGTGGGGGTCCGGGGCAGCTCCGCCCCAATTGAGGGTTCAAGGGCTGGCCCCCGAGAAAAAATTTTGGGGTCCCCTATTTTTCTGGGTCCATATACAGCCCCCGAAAATTTATTGGGGTCCCCTGTTTTTCAAGGCCCGTATAGGTATTTTTAGCCTATGTTAATTATGGGTGTTTAGAAGTACATTATGTAATAGTAAAACAGTTGAGATAATACAATAAGAAGATACGTTACCACGCAAACTTTTTTCCCAAAAGGGTTTCCCAGGATATATCTTGTGTACTGTGTTATTTTGTGTATGTCATTTCTCTATTTTTGTTTATCTTAAATATTTTGAGAAGTATTTCTTCTCGTACTTGCTTATCGGATCAAATTCTATTCAAGAACTGCTATGCAAGGCCAAAAAGCTTCAGTAGAATGACAGAAAACAAAAAAAACGTTTCACATTCTAAAATGCTAAACAAAAATTTTAAAAGCATCAATGGCCTTGTCAGTTAAAATGAATAAGGGATGACAAGTATGGATCTTTAAAAGTAAGAAGTTAAAAAAATGATGAACACAAATCAGGCCTATAGGATTGAAAATCTAATAATGATGATTTACATAGACTGGGAATTCCATTTGTTATAGGACTAAAGGGCTCAAACAGCGCAAAGAGCTCAAAGGGCTTGTACCTCTAGTATCATATCAATTAGAGTAAACCTAAGTCAGTTTGTGTGTGTGCGCACACATATTCCTTTGACTTTAGACCACATTTACTCAAGCTTAGTTCAATCACTCACATTATTTGAGTATAGATAGGACCTAAGTAGCCGATACGTTTTGGATACGGGTACGGGTACGGAGTATCCAATACTCGGATACGGCAAAAACAAATTGGCCCTGGATACAGCAGTACAAAAAATATATAAAAATTAAATTATAACTTAATAATAAAATAAAATTAAACCACTTTAGATTAAATAAATTAAATCCTAAGATATTATATTAAAAAAAGGGCTAATCTATAAGAATATACCATAAAAGCTTACCTTAATAGTAAAGTAAAACTCACTTTAATATAACACCGACTATATTAATACCGACTACACATAATATTTTATATTAAAGACTAAAGTCTTAAACTCCATATTTACTATTGCTATATGTCTTAAACTACCATATGTCTTAAACTCCAAGGGCATGTATATATTAAACCACACCACATTTAATAAATGAAACACTTTTAACATATAAACGCAACATTTTAAAAACCGGAAATGCACGCAAGGCACGGCACGTCTTTGCAGGAGATTGAAAATGCATGGCAGTCTTCGCAGGGCAGGAGAGAGCAAACACAGTGCACGCAAATACCTAGGCCGTTTCCTACGCGCTCCCAAGCCGTACCTGTATCCAGGGGTCCAGGGCTGCCGTATCGGTATCCTAGGATAGGACTATTGGCTAGTTTATTTTCTACTAACCATATTAAAAAAATCAAAGTTTTAGAAGAGCTTTTCAACTTCTAGTAGAGCTTGAATTGATTAGAAAACTTATATTTTTCATGGTGATGTTTTAGGCTTCCCTGTGACCAGTGCTGTGGCAGTGACGCATTATTGATGTATACCAGACAGAGCTGAAGACATTGGATCTGGGTTAGATCCACAATGAAATTGCATTTCTTATCAATTTGGTGCACTTTGAATGTGTGCACATCACAATAGTATAGAATCATAAAGGAATACCTGACATCCAGACGCTCTGAAAGAGCTGAAATCATGATGCCCTACAAGAACTTTACATGCCTCCTGTCCAAACATATTCTATGATAGAATTAGCAAAAAGAACATAAGCAAAGCGATTGCAATTGCACTACAAGACAGATTCAATTTGGACCTGCATAAGAGAGAGATTCAAGTCTTCAGGGACATGCCAAGACCGATCCTTTTCGAATGTGGACAAAGGTTCTTTGCCCGAAAGAATCCTATAGTAGTATCTGCACCACAAATTACTCATAAGCTTGTATTAAAATATTAGAGATTTCGCCACCAATGAAATCTTGCATCACCACCATTACCTTGCATATCTGATTCCAACCTCACAAAAAAGTTAAAAACACAAGGAAGATTAAAAACCAAGGCATAGGACTATATATAACATCAATTTACTCAAAACTTTCAAAGCATCATCATGCAGTAAGAATTCAAATATCTGACTCATTTTACCTACGTGCGCTCCTGAGCTCTAAAGCGGGCATGGAAATTTATTGGCACGCATCGTACATCAACAACCGACATATCACCTGCATTTTTCTGGATTTGATGCATTAACAAAAGCAACAATTAAAATGTATTACAAATAAGATTAGCTTTCAAAAAGACAGAATTCTGTAGAAACCAATAATTTCATTTATCAGAAACTTGAACGTTTTAATCTTACAAAAGGATTAAGATCCTTTTGCATATATAAGAGAATTGTATTATGGAGACAGATAGGCAACCGTTGTGTTGTTTCAAGGCCTTGTGGTTATATGATCTTTTCAAATAGATGTTTGTAATCAGGAAAATTTATGTCAACAGTCAACTAGTACAGATATCTTAAATACATCCATCTGAAAAACACCAAGAGATATCAATCTCAACACGCCTATGTTGGAATTGTCACATGCCACATTGATTACTAACTCCAGTACCCTCTCCACAATTTTTGCACTGACAGGTAACAGATGGCCTCAATCTAGCTGAACCACTGTGCCAGGCTCAAAAATCTCTTCCCAGAGGGGAATGGGTTGCGGGAAGGCGGAGGGAAGAATGGGCTCCAAACTCCACCAAATGGCCAAAAGAGGAGACATTATGATTTTTTGATCGACTTCTCCAAGCATGAACACAATAAATTCCAAACATTAGGCAAATGAACATCAAAGTTAAGGTTGAAACTGACCTACAATGGTGAAATGAACATCAAATTTAAAGCCAACAATTAATTGTTAACATCTCATAGACATTACAGTCCACCACCACCACCCCCTAGCTTCCATTACAGGATGCTTCTTGGCATAATTAGCAATGTTTGCCAATAATTTTATTTATGAGTTCATGAAGATCCTCTTTTAAAATGCAGATATAATTATTCTTGGTTCAAACAACATTACCTTGGAAAACAGAGAGTCAAAAATTATAAGCAACAGATAGAAGATGTTTGTAAGGAGCTTGTGACCACCAATGCAAAGTTGAGGCAAAAGAGGCAACGTCGGCCCAACAACCACTAACACCAAAGAATCCATACTTAGAAATTGCACTCCCAAGATATTGATCACCTTGTTTACGACTTTACTGCCTTTTCCCACAAATTTCATGTTGTCCCTCCATCCACATTCTAAGCATGATGAGCAATTTTCTCTACTTGCAAAGATGTTATGTATTATGCTTTGCAGAATCTTGATTCGTGTCAAGATACAAATGGAAGCTGCAATTATCTCTCTAATATGTATGTGTATTTCCTTTCCTTTTTTGCTTAATGAATATGAACTCATCTTCCTGCTATTACGCTAAGTAATTAAGGCATCCACAATGCCTATTTGTGAGGTTGCTTCGTTAGATTAGCTCATGTCTTCCCTTACCCATGAACATAAATGTTGAATACACAAAATTTAGGAAGCATTCTCAATTTCAGACAATCAATATTGATTTTACAATATGGCTATTTTTTTAAAATCATATATAAGTGTTGTAAAGTCATTTGAGCATGTCACAAACACCTATGTACTGAAAGACCCTGCTGGGACCACAATAGAATCCAGTAGGGTGATTGTTGGTGATGTGCGCACAACCCCCCAACAAGCATCATAGCTTGACTTGATATTATATTTGGAGGCACCCCTCCTAGAGAATGTGCAAAAATTAGCATTTATTCAAACAAATTATTGTGAAGCAAATGTGTCCTGACAATTAAGTAGAAATCCTGCTTTTTATTTTGCTCCATACTGAAGTCACTAGTTTGAAATAAACCATTTCCCAGTTTCCACAGCATACCATTAGAGCGAAGGCTTTAAGAAACAAGGTCCATCAACTCTCATTGCTGACTTTGCATGAGTCCATAACACGCAATTTTGTTGATGGCTTAGAAAATATCAATATTTGTTGTGATGAGGCTGCAGCAAGGGATCTCAATGTAGACATAAATCCCCTTCAGTTTGTTTCAATAGTTGTATTAACTTTGTTAATGTTCTATTGTAATGTTTTAGACTTGGATACTATGTTTTTGGCATTAGTAAGCTTCCCCACTCAAATTGATGTGGCTGCTTTGAGCAGTCTGACCAAGTAAAGACAGCTTTATTTGGTTATCTCACTAATCATTAATTTTATCTGCTTGTTTCTTTTCTGGTTTGACTACAGAATCAGAAGGCAAATAAACAGACTTTTTGAAGACCAATTAATAACATGGATTCCAAAAAGAATGCTTCTGAAAAAACCTACATTACAAACATTTAGAAGTAAATGTGTAACTTGATTTTATACAGACTACTCTACATTCTAAACAAAACTTTCATAAGAAATGCAGAGATAAACAATATGAAGACGAGGAACCCAGTGTTTGTCATGATCTGACACAAAATCCTTACAAATCCTACCCAAACTTTTGGTGATAAAATGATTTGCTAGAAAATGCATTAGAATGAATCCCCATTTCAAACAGAGAGGATACGGTTTCATTGGTAAAACATCAAGAATTCCCATACCTGATATTCATGAGATCTTTTTCTGAATGCAGTTGATTAGTTCCAGATATAATCATAGGAATCATCACAATTTACTCCAGTGAAGTTAACCACCATGTTAACATAATATGATGTTGGACGAGTGCATTAACAATGGCCATGTGAACTCAGTAGTTGACCAAAAAAAAAATCAGGAAAGACAAGAGAGTGAGATACTGGTCAAAGAAAATATAAACAAACTGTGCAATAAAACACAGAAAGACAGCATTGCACTAAATTTCTGCAACTTACTGTACATAAACAAGCTTATTATTTATTGATGCAATATATTTTCATCAAGGAAGAAAATGGTGGAAGAGGCATAGAAACCTCTTTCCTGCTTCCTTGTTTTTCATTTTTCTGTTTTGTCCTTAAGTTTATAAATGGTTTTCAGCTATGTCTGAAGATGTAGATAAAATAAATTGAATTCTAGAATATGCTATCAGAATTCCCTAAATAAGTACTTACTGTAACATCTAAGATGCCAAAAATTGCTAAAAGGGAAACTGGATATTGTGGAATCAAATTTTGCTAGCATCGACACGACTCTTATGCAGCTGAAAGGCTGGGTTTACCCAGGTTCCGCAGCTGCATTGGATGCCCGACCAGTTGAAGTAACCTAAACGTGCTTGGCATCCAACGCACGTGAGTTTTCCTTCAATCGCGCCCTCTTCAACTGATCACAAAGTGGACAAAAATATGAAATTGCAAAGGAGGTCCAAAATCCAAGAGATTTGTTTTAGCTACATCATCAAAATTATTCTACAGAAACATACAGTAACTTAGACAGCAGTTTCATGGTTCAGAAAATCACCTGTTGTCATCCATTGCAGAGGCTCCACAAATACAGACGAGCATTCATGTTCATGGCCATCATTGAATAAAGAACCACGGCTTCTGTTTTTCCATTTAAAACGAGTTTCGCCTTCTCCTGGAAGATGAGTGACAACATTTTCTTGTGATGCAACAACTCTCCTACACATTTTGCAACGATAGATTATACCAAGCTTCTCCTGCCCATTACATTCCTGGGAAGTTGGCATTTCAACAGGAACAGTTGGAAACCGAGTAGGCAGACCAGGATCGGTTTCAAATTTGGAACTGTCAATTTTCTCTCCTCTGCCATATGCGTCCCCTTTGTCAATAGAAAGTATAGTTTAATGAAAAGCTCAGTCTGACTAAAACATTAACATTGAAAACGCTACCAATCTTTTCTCAAGCATTCAAAATAATGCTTAAACGAGGATAATTACTTTCAACAAGAATACCAAACAAGCAAGTATTAAACATAAATTCAATGAGCCCTACTTGAAGAGGCCTAGAATCAAAGAAAGTAGCCGACTGAGAAGAACAAGAACATTTTAAGGGCATAAATTGTGAACTCCATCTTGAACTTCCTATGCTCAATATAATGGATTGTTGGATAGAGATGTGTGAAGGGCTTGTGTTTAGTTTTCTCAAAGGATCTTACCAATGTCCCAAGAGCTATCTTACTTTCTTATGGAAGAATTGTGGAGACAATTTCTATTCCTTGGAAAGTAGCTAGACAGTCTAGATACGGGTACGGGTACGGGTACGGTACGCCGATACGGCAAATTTTTAAAAAGCTTGGGTACGGTACGCTTTTGGGTACGTTTTATATATAAATATGTATATAAATTATAAATTTAACGAAGCATTTGCATACTTATTGAAATTTAATTCTCATACATTGCACACTTATTGAAATTTAATTCTCATACATTGCATACTTATTGAAATTTATTATTTCTCTATCACAGTTATTTATCTTAGTGACTGTGATAAGATTCAAGGAGTTTTGATTGTTCATGGTGACCTTCCTTGATCCACTCAGCACGATAGTATTGTCTAACATATTTCCCGAAACATCATAACTAAGCAGGAAAATATGGATCCAAGCTAGCAGGTGGGACGATTAGTCCGAGCACAGGAGAATACTCGCCGAGTTTTGGAAAGCTATCCAATATTTTTAATTACTAATCTGTCTACAGGCGATCAAAGCTCATGATTCTTTCAGAAGATTGCAAGAAGTTGCTTGGTCCAAAAAGGTGCAAAAATGGATTTTATGAAAATAAGAAAAATATTGCCATCAATGCATAGAGCTTGAGAAAATATACACTTTTACAGAAAATGACACTTGAAACGGAGTCACAGAATGAAAGTTATGGCACATGCAAGTTTTTGCTGCTACATCTTCCCGGACCCTTTCCAAAAATGGCAAATTTTTTTCTATGCTTGTGATTTTTCCACCAAAAATCCAAAAAAGGAAAGAAATGCCAAAAAAGGAAAGAAATGTTATTTTTGGCAAGTTTTTTGGCGATTTACTCGTTTGCATGAAAGTTTGGCGATTACTCGAGGACTCGGTGAGTAACCTGCGAGTTTTCCAACTATGCTTTTAACATCCATTTGGTGGACTTCCCATCCCTGTGTTGCAGCCACGGAGAGTACTAGCCAAATAAGTTCATTTTAGCAACTGGACCAAAAGTTTCATAGTAATCAACGCCTTCAACCAGTGAAAAACCTTTTTCTACAAGTCAGGATTTGTACTTGTCAATGGACCCATTTGCTACATATTTAGTTATGGTATACCTACTTCCACCTCACTATTATTATTCCTTTAGGAAGTGAAAATAAATCCCAAATGTTGTTCTTTTTCAAATAATAATAGTATCTTTCTGTCATAATTCCCCATCATTTAGGATGTTTAAAAGCTTGATGATAAGTCTCGGGATCTATGTATTACTATCAAAAAAATACCAAATATGCAAGCATCATACTTATTTTGGGAAATCTTATCCTACTTAGATCTCTAGGATCTCCTACTAAGGCTACTAACCTCATTGTATAATATCCCCACCCATTTGGTCGAGGTTGAGCAGGTTGCGGGTGCATTTAGAATGCCATCTAACACTAGAGATGGCAAAGGTAATGGATATGTGCATACTACGAGCTCATCATTTGAACTATAGGAAATCATTGAATGGCATTCTTCAAAACTATCATGTTCATTATGAGGAGACTCAAAATTTATGTCCATCTTGATATAAGGTAATGGAAGAGTGTATAGGTGATGGCCCATAAGCTTGATATTATTCCTCAAACAAAAACATCACTATCGAATAAATAATTTTAGTGGTTTCTGGAACATGAAGATGATATGCCTTCACATCTTCATAGCAACCAACAAAGATACAAGGGCAGCCCTTTCTTTCCATTGTTTTTTGCTTGTTATCCGAGATATGTGCCCATGCATTACATCCAAAAACTTTGACGTCAAAAACATCATGCTTAACACCAAACCATTTTTCTTTCAGTGTCATATCAAGCAATTCTGAGAGGGGAGTGTGATTTAAAATATTGTTTGCACACATAATAGCTTTTGCCCAAAACTGAGGCACATTTTTAGAATGTAACATACAATTAGCCATTTTCTAGGGTGTACAATTTTTGTGCTTAGCTACACCATTGTGATGGGGGTGTAGGGCACAGTGTGTTGAAGTTGAATGTTTGCTTGCTGGCAAAAGGTAATCATCTGGTTATTAACAAACTCTCCTCCATTATCGGTTCTAAGACGTTTTATTTTCCACTCAAATAGATTTTCTCTGCGAAGGCCTTGAAAATTTTAAAGTGCTCAAAGACTTCACTTTTGTTTGAAGAAAGTAGACCCAAGTTCTACAACATAAATCATCAATGAAGGTAACCACATAATTATGTTTTCAAAAAGAAACATAAGAAAAGGACATGAGGTCAATGTGGACCAATGACAATTTGTGATCGGCTCTCCAAACTGTTCCTTTTGGAAATGAATCCTTGTGTTGTTTTCTAAGTGTACACCAAAGCAAAACCCATATGAGAAGGACATGTTCAACAACCCAAGAACCATGTTGTGCTTGGTTAAGAGTTTGCATGAGCAATAGTTAAGATGACAAAAATGCTCATGCCAAAGTTTACTCTCTAGTCATTTTCATGGGAAAGCATGATTTCTGAAGGTTGATTAAACACAAAGCAGACAAACTAGTACAATTTGGCTTGATGATCAACATTGCATGTAGTTACAATAGCATACTAGTCTTTAGCTTCTCTAATACAACATTGTTTAGCAGTAAACTCGTTATTTTTTCTTCGCCCAAATGAGTGATCTGATAAACAAACAAAATTGGAACATGGAGAACTTTATGGAACATGGCGTTCGCCATCTCAATGGACCCTTCACCTTCAACATTAAGAGGAGTTTTGTTTCCCACAAAAAAATGTTGTGCTACTGTCTAAGAGCATTCGAAATAGAGAGCCCAAATTTTCCATGTAGTTTAAGGCCCCTAAATCCAACATCCATTCAGTTACTGTTGATCAATTATATTTTCAGAAAGAGCAACACCTATCTTGGAGAGAGGAAGCTGTATTTTTTTAATCTCCATTTCCAAGTATGGTGTTTTCTTTAAACATTGATGTTCAATATGACCTTTTTTATGACAAAAGTTACAACATTCTTTGTCAGCTTTGCCTTTCTATTTCCCTTTGCCTTTGTCCTGACTTAAGGTAAAGATTTGTTTTGTTGATTGATTGCCTTTAGGCTTAGGTTGTGCTTTACCTTTTGCCTTTGTCAATGTTAGGTTATGGACTCGCATTAGAGTCGTTGACTACCAATGCCTGATGCTTAGTACGTCCAAGTTGGATATCACCAGTAAAAATCAATTTTTCTTGTTCTCTCTGAAGTTGCTCACAGGACTTATCAAAAGTCGTGCCACATATTGTAGTGCCCAATGAATCTTGTTGTGTGGAGTAGTTGAAAACAAAAAACCTAGTACAGACAACCTAGTTTAAATAAAACAGTCAAGATCATCTTTTTATCAAAAAAAATTCCACCAATTTCAGAATGTAAAAACCTCAAGTGTTTCACTTGACTGATGAAATCCTCAATCTGAGGATAGTTATCTCGACTGAGTAGAAAGTTCATTATTAAGTTGGCATGCACACATTTTATTGAGAGTTCCAAAAAGTTTTTCTACGATTGTCTAAACATTTTTAGGATCCATTTCATCCTGAAAATGAAACTTCAACTCGAGATATTAATTGCCCAGTAATTCCTCTAGCCTTATCACAACAATTTTGCAGGGTTAGTAAGTGTTGCTTCTTACTTCATTGCAATACGATAAAGACCATGGCTAAGGACAATAGTAATGTAGCTTCTCAAGCTGAAATAATTAGATCTTGTGAGAATTACCCTTTTGGCATCCATATTGAATACTAAAACTTGTTCTTGGTCAAAAATAGCTCAATTTTTTTCCAAAAAAAAACATTGTATGGGAAAATTTTCGCCAAAATTGAAATAGCAGTTAAAATGATAGTCTCGAAGAGAAAATAACAATGGTATAGGTCTCCAACAAGCAAGAATTTCAAATTGTGTACTCTTAATTTCATGTGGAAATGCTAAAATGAGTCCCAATGAATCCAAAATCCAATCAGAATCGAAAATTCGACCAAATTCAAAAGATGCCTCCCTCTTTTTCTGCTCTACCAAACACGCCCCACGCAATGTCTACTCGGTACTTTGAAGAAAACCTAGAGTTCTGCCATGATTCCAATCAAGCTCTCCCTCATTCCCGTCGAGCTCTGCTCTTCCCCTCTCGTTGAGTTTTGTCCCTCCCCCTCTCATTGTGCTTTGTTACTCCTCAACTCGATTACCATTACAAGTTCGTGAAGCTTCTGGTCATGTTTTCGCAGGATTTCGTGGTCACGTTCGCAGGGTTTGTGGCTCTCGTTTTTTCACAGGATTCGTGGCTCCATTCCCTTAGATCATGGCTCCTCCTCAGCTTGATCACCATTGTAATTTCATGAAGCTTCTGGTCATGTTTTCGCAGGGTTTCGTGGTCACGTTTTTCGCAAGGTTCATGGTTAACGTTTTTCACAGGGTTCGTGGCTCCATTCTCTCAGATCGTCGCTCCCCCTTCACTGTTCGTGATAAGTTTATTGTCTTCCTTCGTGGCCTCGAGTTTCCTTTCCCATGCTCTGTGAGCTTGTGGTATTTGTGGCTCGTGATTCCAGAGTTTGTCTGCTTTCACTTGGCCTCTCAGCTGTAACTAACCTGCAACCTGCCTTCGTGGCTGTTTTCTGGCTTCCACAATTGTTAATCTTATGCACAGTAATCTAAGCAAGGATATTGGAGGCTCAACGGAAATCCCTCTAATCGTTTCTCCTCTCCAGGCAGTCTACCCAGTTATGTGGTCTCCCTTTACACCCGCTGCACAGGTGATTTCCAGTCTTGGGTCAAACGAACAGGGTAAGCAGGATGGCAACCTTCCTAACATCATTGCAAAACTTCTCAGCAAGCTTGAGACTTTGGAATCATCCAACAGATCCCTCCGGACCGAGGTTTTTGAATTAACCTCTCGGGTGGAAAAAGTTGAAGCTAATAATATCTCCTTGTGAAGACAACTCACAGACACAAAACCTACTGTTGATAATGATCAATTACAGGTTGAGATCTCAGATTTAAAACACAAGCAAGAGGAAATTACAACTTAGCAGCAAATTCTTCAAAAACAAACCGATTCCTGGGCCCAAGTGGTTATGAGTAAAGATAAAAATCCTCCTTTAACAAAAGTTGAAGCAGTGGTTCAAGCCAAACTAGTGGAAGAGAGAATCCAACGTTCTAAGGAGCTGAACCTTAAGGTCAGAGGATTGCCCACATCCTCCCTCTTCCGATCCCCTAGCCATTGCTTCGAAGTTCCTCACAGATAACTTGGAGTTTCCCGAGGTTCAATTTGGTTTGGAATCTACTCTTTTTATCCTTTCAAGTCAGTTGATGACTGCCTTAAGGCTCTCAGAGCCAAGCAGAAACTTTTTTCTCTACCCAATAAGGTCTTTCTTGACAAAGATCTTACTAGAGAACAAGTTGCCGAACTCGAGAAATCTAGGAAAATTGTCATGGCAGCCAGAAAAAGCAGGGAAATGGGTGGTGATTCATAACCTCAGGCCAGTGGTTTGGGATTCCTTCCCCCTGGTTGGGCTCCTAGATACAGCTCTAAATTCCATACGACGGTTCCAGCAGGAGAAGGCTTGGAAGCAGGGCATCTCCATCGCATGTTGGAATGGAAATGGGTCCTTCTAGTCTTCTCCTGGCCTCTTGCATGATGCTTTAGGTCTTTCTGAACTTCTCTTTGTTATGGAGCCACATGAGAGCCCGATTCGCCCTCTCTCGAACATCAGTGGTTGTAGACACCCTAATTTCACATATGTCCTAAATCAATTAATTCCCCTTCCTCATTTCCCACAAAAATACACTTCGAATTAATCAAATATAATTTGATTAATTATCCATTTTAAAATCCAAAAAATAACCCAATCCTCACCACATGTCATTATTCTCCATGTTTTTCTACTATTGAATTAAAAATTCAAATTCAAATCCTCACCCACCCTTCGTGGTCCCCACTCACCTAAAATCCTCCACTTATGAATTAAAAATATAATTCAAATCCTCACCCATTCTTCGTGACCCCCACTCATCTAATCTTGCCCACATTTTTAAACCACTCACCTAACTTGCCCACATTTTCAAACCACTCACCTAATCTTGCCCACATTTTCAAACCACTCACTTAATCTTGCCCACATTTTCAAACCATGATTACTTAAATTACTCTAAGTTAATCACTCCCCCAGGCTATAAATACAACCTTACCCCTCCCCTCTAAACACATGGAGAATAAGCTTGAATGTCATATCTAAGTTCTTGCATCCTTTGAGCAAAGAACATACATTTTACCTCGTCCTAATGCCCAAATAGCCTCATAATCCTTTTTCCATCTGGTGCAAAGTAAGAGGATCGTTGTTGCAGGAAGGTCTTGCTCCGTCTTGAAGAAAAACACCTACATATCACACAATCAGGGCTCAATCCAAGTTTCCTAGCCCATTCTGAGGTTTGCTATGGAACGCGAAGGAGGAGGTATGATTATTGATATTTTACTTCCTTGTTAGTAGTGTATTTTTCCTAGCTTACATTCTGGCACGCCCGGTTACTTTCGATCTGTTACCATTAATTTCCCAATTAGTGGTTTTATCTGTTCTTTGTTTATTATTGTTTGTTATTATTTCTTTTTCTGTTCCTTATGGCCTTCTTTTGTTAACCTTCACGCTTTGGGTAGTGTGTTTGTTGTGTGGTGTTTTGTGGTGTATCTACAGGTTATAACAACAATGAAACTATGAAGCTCATCCTGTCTTTGATCTTCTCGGTGCTTGGTGTTTAGTTCTCAGTTATGATTTTGTCTATTCACTCGTAATCTATAGAAACACATGAACTAGTCATTAGTTTATCATCTTACTGTCATGGGACAACCAATCCGGAAAATGTATTTATTTATTTACTTTTGCTAAAATAACTGCTTTGTAGGAAGTTAATCATTTTTATTTCTTTTATTTTAGTCAATCATTTTGTGGTCTAACTCTTTATTTCTGTTTATTGTTCTTTTTTAACATTGCTGTCAAAAATTTAGTTTCTCAGGTGAAATACAGAAGTCAGAAAATAAAAAAAACAGCTCCCGGGATGTTTTTCTCACGTTCAAAATTTTCATTCAGAGTGCTACCATAGCCCATCTTCCGGAAACCATAACTTTTGCTCCCGAACTCGGAATGACTTCATTTTATTTTAACGGAAAGGTATCGAAAAGATCTATGCAATAAAAAAATAATTTTTAGATTTAGACTTACAGAAAAAAATTTGGTTTCATTTCTTCTAACACCTGTCTTTTTAACAAAAAACAACAAAATTATAGTTTTATTTTTTTTATTTTTTTACGTAACAACCTCACACGTATGCTCTTTCCTCGCACTTCAAAAGTGATCTTGGAAATCAGAAACGTGAGGCCACCCGGGCTCTGCAAAACATTTTTTTTTTTATTTTTTAATTTTTATTTTTTGCCTTACATTTCAATTTTCCACGACAACACTTCTAGGTAACGTTTTCATACTCTTCTTTCATCGTTTTTCTTTTTTGTGAAAATAATCATTATCGCTATTTCGCAATCATAATTAATTGCAATAATTATTAACATTTAAAAAAAAAAAAAAAATCTATTTCAATTGTATCCGCGTATGCTCTTTTCTTGCGCCTTCGAGCGATCTGGAAAATCAGAAATGGTCACAATTTTTTAGTTTCTTGTTCTAACATTGCAGGATCCTCTAGCTTTGTTTTCCAACTGTCATTTCAATAATTATTTTTCTTTGTCATATTATTAATATTTGTTTGGTCGTTGGTTGTGTATGCTCTTTTCCTGCGCCTTCAAGCGATCTAGAAAATAAAAAACAACCATGATCACTTTTCTAACATTTCATTTGCAGGATAACTACTAATTTGTTTTCTGTAGAACTACGCATTGCTGGAATATTGTCAAAAACAAAAAAAAAAATCAAAAATCTTTCGCAAAAATACCACCATTCAAAAAAAATTGCTGAAACAAAAAAAAAAGTACGCTCAGGGACGTAATTATTTTTTGCTAGTGATTTATTTCAAGTTGGAAAGAACCTTGCGTTTAATCACTTTATCATTTTGTTTTTACATGTAGACGAGGTGGATTTCATCACCACCAAAGCTACACCGGTGACATGGACTTGACTACCACGCACCAACATCATTTGCATCTGCATTGCACTTCGAGACCTAGTCTCATCACAGCGTTCGGTATTTATCTCACCGGTATGCTCTTCACTTACAGGTAATACTGTCGTGCAGCGCATGCGAGTCACGCCTAAATAGCTGTAACAACGAAGCCTGAGCATCGTCCTTGTAAATTTTCGGGGAGTTATAAGGACACCATACACATTCATCTCTCCATCACCTTCCACCTTTTCACAAGACCTGTTCATGGACGTGGTGATTCACTCCGAAACAGGCAAGTAAGAATTGGTCTCCAGTGCTCTAAGGGTTCCTCATACAGAATTAGGTATATCAGGACTAGGGTATATCGGAGGACGCATCTTCTTGGAGTAATAAGAGCTTGCATCCACCATTTCACAGCATACTTGTATGATTGCATGAAACAATGATCATTCCTGAAAAACGTTACCTCATAAGCCAAAACAATTCGAATCCACATGATTGCTTGTTTGAAAACAAAATAGTTTAGCATTGTTTTATCATAAAACTTGGTTGATATCAATGTGTTCATTGTAAAAGTTCAGACCCCTAGTTGTGTTCCACAAAAAAATCAGATCTCGACCAATTCAATACCAAGCGAAAACATCCAAACAATCCAACAACACAGACCAAAATATCACACCAATTTCATTAGCTTGCCTCATTCAACAATACATCTGTCATAGTTTGTCTTCGGTTATATCCAACTGATATTGAGTGACTAACATTCACTCCCCATATTGTCAATTGTCAAAACATCCTTCATAACTTGTTTCCAGCTATATCAAACTAATATTGGGTGACTTGTTTGAGTTCACTCATTATTCTGTCCACCATCGCGTTTATCCAAATCACAGCCAACACAAATCCTTTCATAACTCATTTTGAGTTATATCACAACTATATCACGATTAACCTCTTCAGGTTACTCTCCCCCCCTCAATAGTCCAGAGCTTGTTTGAGCCAAATCCACACAACGTGCAACAAATCCTCTAATAACTCGTCTCGAGTTACATCATCATCATATTGAGATAACTTGTTTGAGTTACTCTCCTTATCAGTCATCACGAGCTTATTCGCGATAAATCCAAAATAATCGAGTTTTCATTTCCTCACACCTGTTCAAAATTCCTATCCACTTTTCAGCTTAATCAGACACATTTCATCATGGTATTCACTCGCAGTCACAATCATGAAAATGACGACGAAGAAGTCGCACAACCAGAACTCTCCAATGAAAAACAAGAACAAGTCAATAGGGTGATAGAACAAAACAAAAATGAATATCTTGTTATGCATCCTAGCCATGGGGTCAAAACTACCCCTTGACTTCGGAATGGAAAATTTAAACAAACTCATCGACAACGGTGAATCAAGTTATCACAACGAAATACCAAGCAATCCAAAGGGTTCTTCGACTGAAGTGTTATTCACTAAAATCCAAGACTTAACAAAGAAACTTGAGGAAGCGACGACTAGAGCTGAAAGATTAAAAGACCTCAATCTAGATTCCAATACTCACGACATGTTTGATAAACCGTCCCCCGCCCCTTCTCCACTCGCACAAGAATGGAAACTTATGAAAGACACCATTCAGGGACTACAAAAACAATCGAAACAATTCAACTTTGAAGAATTGTGTCCTTATCCATTTGATACAAAGATATCACGATTACCATTTCCGTCATCCTTCGAAATCCCTAAGTTCGATAAATATAAAAGCAAAGGCGACCCCCGTGAACATGTCAAGGAATTTTACATGTAATGTCAAGAAGTTGTCTATCGAGACACGTACCTTTTACGATTATTCCCTCAAATTTTAGGAGGATACAGACTTTAGACTGGTTTTTCTATCTGCCCAAAGGATCGGTCACAACATTTGCAAACTTATCGGATAAATTTGTCAAACATTTTTCCTATAACCTAGACTTAGAAATAACCATGTTTGATCTCTGCAACACTAGGCAAAGGCCAAACGAAAATTTTGCCTTCCTTTTACAACGATGGCGCGGAATTGCAAGCCGATTTCCCTGCTCAAATACACTGAGAGACAACTAGTTAGCATTTTTGTCTCTAATCTCAATGCCGAATTATCATTCCACATGCAAATGCATTGTCTGAATAAAAATTTCGAAGAAGTCATCGAAAAGGGGACACAAATCGAAAAAGCCCTCATTTCTAAGGGCTTACTTAAAGCACCCTTTAGAGACCAACCTTATCGAGACACTCCTCAAAATCAAGGACAAATCTAAATTCTTTAACCGGAATCGAAATATCGTCAACGATGGCATTAATGATTCCCGCCATGTCCAAAAACCATCCCACCAACACATTAAAATCTAAACAACCCATCATTATCCCTAGAAAGGAAGTTCCTTCTCGGGATCGACGAAGAGAGTTCACTCCTCTCGGAAAAATTCTATCTAGTGTCTTGCGTCATTTGAGCAAATGCTAATATGATTACATATCCCATTGTCAGACCCTTCCCAAGGTGACAACCCAAATGAAATTGGTATAAAGACAACGAAGTTGCAGGAAGGCCTGTGATTACCATCGCATAAAAGGGCACTCCACAGATCATGCATGCAACTCAATCCATTACGTCCAAGACCTGATTGAACGTGGAGACATAGAAGTTGAAAATACTTCCTTGAGTAAAAACACCTAATGAAAAACTTCACATGTTCATAAAATCCGTTCCCTAACCATGATAACAATTCAAAAGATAAGGGTCAATCATCAAGTAATGTCTTTTATGACTCAGTCATCTCGACCGATAGATTATGAACAAGACTTAGTGGCAACTATAAATGATCAGAACTGACTGTGCGATCACCACTAGAGGCAACGTGATTGTGCCTTCAGACTTTCTTTCTCTATTATCATACCACACAAGATCACGGTTAACATGATCTAGGTTTCACGGTGTTTGCATGTTGCTCCCATAATTTTCAAGTGTAACCTAATGATGAACTATTTTCTGATATGGAACAAATATTTAGGTTGATCCATGTAGTCGATTTGAAGACGCGCTTGATTTTATGATGAGTTACATAACCCTTGACGTTTAACAGAATCGATTATTCAGCGATGTTGGGATTAATGGCCGCAGGTCAGTAGAACCAAAAGATAAAATAGGATTGCGGACTGTAAGATGTGTAATTAAAGCTTGGAATTGACATGTGAATTGATGTCCCTAGGGACATCAGTGTTATTCAATGTTTGCATAAGGATGTGTTATAGTGCGGAAGAAGAATTAAGTAGTTCCTGATGATTGAAATTTGTGAACGGTAGTCTTCATCTAATTGTCACTTGAAAATATTAAATGATGGCATAGGTTATGGAGAGGAATTGGCGGCGGAATTAGATGGTGGATTAGGAGGTGATGTCAGGGACAAAGTGGCAAAATTTTTTGTTATAGGGACCCACATTTTCATTTCTGTCTAGTGGTGATCGCACAGTCAGTTTTGATCTTTATAGTTGCCACTAAGTCTTGTTCATAATCTATGGTTGAGATGACTGAGTCATACTCGACATTACTTGATGATTGACCCTTATCTTTTGAATTGTTATCATGGTTAGGGAAGGGATTTTTGAACATGTGAATTTTTTCATTAGGTGTTTTTGTCTCAGAATTATTTTCAACTTCTATGTCTCCACATTCAATCAGGTCTTGGACGTAATGGCGGAGTTGCATGCATCGATCTGTGGAGTGCCATTTTATGCGATGGTAATCACAATATTCGTTGTCTTTATACCAATTTGGTTTAGGTTGTCCTTCTTTGAAGGGTCTGACAATGCGATATATAATCATATTAGCATTTGCCAACTGACGAAAGACACTAGATAGACTTTCTCTAAGAGGAGTGAACTCTCTTCATCGATCTCGAGAAGGAACTTCCTTTCTAGGGATAATAATTGGTTGTTTAGATTTTAATGTGTTGATGGGATGGTTTTGGGCATTTCGGACATGGCGGGAATCATTAATGCCATCGTTGACGATATTTCGATTCCAGTTAAAGAATTTAGATTTGTCCTGGTTCTGAGAAGTGTCTCGATAAGGTTAGTCCCTAAAGGGTGTTTTAAGTAAGCCCTTAGAAATGAGGGCTTTTTCGATTTGTGTGCCCCTTTTCGACGACTTCTTCGAAACTATTCAGACAATGCATTTGCATGTGGAATGATAATTCAGCATTGAGATTAGGGACAAAAATGCTAACTAGTTGTCTCTCAAGTACTGAGCAGGGAAAATCGGCTTGCAATTCCGCGCATCGTTGTAAAAAGAAGACAAAATTTTCATTTGGCCTTTGCCTAGTGTTGCAGAGATCAAACATGGTTATTTCTAAGTCTAGGTTGTAGGAAATTTTTTTGACAAATTCCTATCCGATGAGTTTTCAAATGTTGTGACTGACCCTTTGGGCAGATGGAAAAACCAGTCTAAAGCTTGCCCTTCTAAACTTTGAGGGAAATAATCGTAAAAGGTATGTGTCTCGATAGACAACTTCTCTGACATTGCATGTAAAATTCCTTGACATGCTCACGGGGGGTCCCCTTTGTTTTTATATTTATCAAACTTAGGGATTTCAAAGGATGACAGAAATGGTAATCGTGATATCTCTGTATCAAATGGATAAGAACACAATTCTTCAAAGTTGAATTGTTTCAATTGTTTTTGTAGTCCCTGAATGGTGTCTTTCATAAGTTTCCATTCTTGTACTAATGGAGAAGTGGGGGATGGTTTATCAAACATGTCGTGAGTATTGGAATCTAGATTGAGGTCTTTTGATCTTTCAGCTCTAGTCGTTGTTTCCTTAAGTTTCTTTATTAAGTCTTGGATTTTAGTGAATAACTCTTCGACCGAAGAACCATTTGGATTATTTGGTATTTCGTTGTGATAAATTGATTCACCATTGTCGATGAGTTTGTTTAAATTTTTTATCCCGAAGTCAGGGGGTAGTTTTGCCCCCATGGCTAGGATGTGTAACAGATATTCATTTTTGTTTTGTTCTATCACCATATTGACTTGTTCTTGTTCTTCATTAGTGAGTTCTGGTTGTGTGACTTCTTCATTGTCATTTTCATGATTGTGACTGCGAGTGAATACCATGATGAAGTGTGTCTGATTAAGTTAAAAAGTGGGTATGAATTTTGAATAGGTGTGAGGAAATGAGAACTCGATTATTTTAGATTTAGCTCGAATAAGATCGTGATAAATGATAAGGAGAGTAACTCAAAAAAGTTATCTCAATATGATGATAATGTAACTCGAGACGAGTTATAAGAGGATTTGTTGCACGTTGTGTAGATTTAGCTTAAACAAGCTCTGGACTATTGATGGGGAGAGTAACCTGAACAGGTTAATCGCAATATGGTTGTGATATAACTCAAAATGAGTTATGAAAAGATTTATTTTGGTTGTGATTTAGATAAACGCAATGGTGGACAGAATAATGAGTGAAATCAAACAAGTCACCTAATATTAGTTTGATATAGCTGGAAACAAGTTATGAAGGATGTTTTGACAATTAACGATATGGGGAGTGAATGCTAGTCACTCAATATCAATTGGATATAGCCAAAGACAAGCTATGAAAAATGTATTGTTGGATGAAGCAAGCTAATGAAATTGGTGTGATGTTTTGGTCTGTGTTGTTTGATTGTTTGAATGTTTTCACTTGGTATTGAATTAGTCAAGAACTGATTTTTTTGTGGAACACAACTAGGGTCTGAACTTTTACAATGAACACATTGATATCAGCCAAGTTTTATGATAAAACAATGCTAAACTATTTTTTTTTCAAACAGCAAGCAATCATGTGGATTCAATTGTTTTGGCTTATGAGGTAAATTCTTCAGGAATGATCATTGTTTCATGCAATCATACAAGTATGTTGTGAAATGGTGGATGCATGCTCTTATTACTCCAAGAAGATGCATCCTCTGATATACCTTAGTCCTGATATACCTAATTCTGTACGGGGACATAATTGGTACGAGAAACCCTTAGAGCATTGGAGGAGACTCACCAATTCTTACTTGCCTGTTTCGGAGTGAATCACCACGTCCAGAACAGGTTTTGTGAATAGGTGGAAGATGATGGAGGGATGAATGTGTATAGTGTCATTATAACTCCCCGAAGATTTACAGTGACAATGCTCATGCTTCATTATTACAGCTATTTAGGCATGACTCGCATGCGTTGCATGACAACATTACCTATAAGTGAAGAGCAGGGGCAAGGTAAATATCAAACGTTGTGATGAGACTAGGTCTCAAAGTGTAATGCAGATGCAAATGTTGTTGGTGCGTGGTAGTCAAGTCCACGTCACCGGTGTAGCTTTGGTGGTGATGAAATCCACCTTGTCTACGTGTAAAAACAAAATGATAAAGTGATTAAACGCAAGGTTCTTTCCAACTTGAAATAAATCACTAGCAAAAAATAATTACGTCCCTTGAGCGTACTTTTTTTTTGTTTCAGCAATTTTTTTAAAATGGTGGTATTTTTGCGGGATTTTTGTTTTTGTTTTTGACAATATTCCAGCAATTTTTTTTGTTTTTGACAATATTTCAGCAATGCGGTTCTACAAAAAACAAATTAGTTCTATTTCATTTTTTTTTAATTTTTGACTTTTCTACTCCCTAAAACCGAACCCTAAACACTAAATGAATAAAATAATACACCCTCTCCCCCACAAAAAGTTATAAAAAGCACCCACCCCTCTCATTTGAAATCACACAAACAATTTCATTGTCTTTTTGCAAGTGAATGAGCAAAGAGCCAAAGAAGAGTTGTGAAGAGCTTAGTGGAGGCAAAGATTGGAAGGAGGTTTTGCAAAGAGCTTAGAGGAGGCAAAGATTTGAAGGAGGGGCAGCGATTGCTTCTATTGTTTGGAGTCCATCATTGCAAGGAGGAGAAGGAGAGAAGAAGCCATTGTTGAGACTTGAGAGGAAGAGATTGTTTTAAAATTTTAGAGAGCAACTAGGATCTACGATTCTACACTACAAGGATCTCTACAGGTATACCGTATTTTAATTTTATTTTTATTTTTAATTCATCATTTTGTTTTATTTTTTTACGGTTATTTATTTATTTATTATGTTGCATTTTTTTTAAAGTTTATAATTTAAACACATCCTAAATTTGTGTATGCTCTCACCTCGCGCCTTTATGGCGATCTTGGTGATCAAAAACAAATTAGGATGGCATAGTTTAGGGTTATTTAATTTATTAATTGGTAAAAAAATATTTTTTAATTTTAAATGCATTGTTCAATGTTAATGTATTTGTTTTTTATTTTTTTAGCTTCCTAAATCTGTGTATGCTCTCACCTCGCGCCTTTATGGTGATCTTGGTGATCAAAAACAAATTAGGATGACATAACTAATTAAAATAATTTATTTATGTTAAGGCAAATTGTGTTTTAATTTTTTAAACATCTTAAACCTGTGTATGCTCTCACCTCGCGCCTTTATGGCGATCTTGGTGATCAAAAACAGATTAGGATGACATAACTAATTTATTTATGTTAAGGCAAAATGTTTTTAATTTTTTAAACATCCTAACTCTGTGTATGCTCTCACCTCGCACCTTTATGGTGATCTTGGTGATCAAAAACAGATTAGGATGACATCAAAATGTTTTTAATTTTTTAAACATCCTAACTCTGTGTATGCTCTCACCTCGCGTCATTATGGTGATCTTGGTGAGTTAGGATGGCATCGAGTTTTGCTCCAAGTGCAAGGCCCACAAGCTGAAAACACATCAGTTCCTATGAGACATGATCCTAATTCCCCTCTTTGGAGACATGTGACAGTGGTAGACAACATTGTTGGTGGTGGGGGTCGGATTTGGATATGTCATGGTTGTCAAGCTCAGTACAAATCCTCATATAGTCGAGTGAAAATCCATTTGACTGGTGTTGGAGGTGTGGGGATAAAGAGGTGCCCAAAAATATCAAATGAAAAAATGGCAGAGTACCTAAGAGAGCAAGAGGAGGCTGATAAACAAGCTGAAAGAAATAGAACTAGAACAATTCCTTCGCAAAGAAGGCCTTCATCACTACCACCCACACCTAGACCTACTTCTCATCCTTTCATTCAAACTCAAAGTCAACCACATGAACCATTTGATGAAGAGAGTCCAGAGAGCTCACGAAAAAGGCCAAAAGGAGCATTGGAGAAAGCATTTAATATTGAAAAGAGGGAGGTTGCTTGATGAGGTTGTTGCTCGATGCATTTATGCATGTGGGCTGCCCTTTAATGTATTGAGATCTCCATATTGGCATCAAATGGTGAAGGGTATCAATGAAGCTCCACAAGGGTACAAATCCCCAGGTTACGAAAAAGTTCGAACCACACTCTTGGGAAAGGAAGTGGAACACATTCACAAGACTTTGCAGCCAATCAGAGACTCATGGAAGGAAACAGGGGTTTCCATCATTTCAGATGGATGGAAAGATGCTAGAAATAGACCCCTCATAAATGTTGTTGCAGTATGCCCTAAAGGGGCAATGTTCCTTAAAGCCATTGACTGTGAAGGGCAAGTCAAGGATGCACAATTTATTGCTGACATTTTAATAGAGGCAATTGAGTCGGTGGGCCCCCATAATGTTGTCCAAGTCATCACGGACAACGCTAAAAATTGTAAAGCAGCAGGAATGATCATAGAGGGTAGATATGAGCACATTTTTTGGACCCCTTGTGTTGTCCACTCCCTTAACTTGATGCTCCAAAAGATTGGGAAAATCCCATGGATTGAGCAAATTTATTCTGAGGCAAATGACATTCAAATGTTTATCACAAACCATCATATGTCACAAGCCATTTTTAGGAAATTCTCAAGGTTAGAGTTGCTGAAGGTTGCAGAAACTAGATTTGCCTCTCACACGCTTGTTTTGAGACGGCTTGTGAAGGTGAGAGAGGCTTTAACAGTATGGTGATCAGCAGTGTTTGGTCAGTGTGGAGGCAGTCAAATATAGAGAAAGCTACAAGGGTAAAATCATGGGTCCTTGATGAGGATTGGTGGGCCAAGGTTGAGTACTTGTTGAGTTTTACAGAACCCATTCTCTCCATGATCCGATATGTAGATACTGATGAAGCATGCTTGGGAGAGATATATGATGGCATAGATTCCATGCTTGAGCGTATCAGAGATATAATACAAAAAAAAGGTCTAGATCCAGAAGAGACCTTCTACGGTGAGGTCAAGACTGTGGTCATGAAGAGGTGGAATAAAATGACCACCCCATTACATCTCCTTGCTTATGCACTGACCCCAAAGTACTATAGCTCTGATGTACTTGGGCTACCAAACAAGCAAGCACCATTTTCTTGACTCCGAAGTTGGAAATGGAACCAGGGCAGCATTCAGAAGAATTTTTCCTGATCCATCTATAGCCAGTGTGGTCAGAAGTGAAATGGGCATGTTTACTGGTTCAGAAGGCAACATGGGATCGATTGAGGCTCTTTTTGACAAGAGTAGCTTGACTCCAACCACATGGTGGCGTGTACATGGCCATGATGCCAAGTACTTACGTCCTATTGCTATAAAAGTTCTTTCACAGGTATAACATTTATAAATTTTAAAATTTAGAATCATTTTGAAATATTTTAAATTTTATTAAGTTAGAACTTAGGATACTAACTTGTCTTTGAATTTCAATTTTCTAACTTTGTTGTAATAGGTGGCTAGTAATTCTTCCGCAGAGCGGAATTGGAGTACTTATAGCTTTATCCACTCAGCTAAAAGAAACAAGTTGGCATCTAAAAAAGCTGAGGATTTGGTATATGTGCACTCCAATTTGCGCCTCTTGTCACACAAGTCTGAGGAGTATGCTAAAGGGCCTCACAAACTTTGGGATCTTATTCCAGAGACCACAGACTTGGATGCCTCCGTAGCCACGCTTGCCCAACTTTCATTATTTGATGGCGAAGATGACGCTCAAGGGAGTTCGCAAGGAGTGGAGAGTGGAGTTAATGAGAGTGGAGCTAGCGCAAGTGGCACACAAGAACTTGATTTTGAGGAAAATCTAGATGATATATTCTAGATTTGTTTGTATTCCTATATCATATGTATGGCAGCCACATGAACAATGAAATGTAAAATCTTAAGTATATTGTTTGTTTTGAAAATTTGAACATGGATCCTAGTATATTTTTCAAATTTCAAGTTTTGTTCGTATTCATGTTAACATGATATTCGTATATCATATGTATGGCAGCCACATGATCAATAAAAATGCAAAGTCTTAAGTATATTGAATGTTTTGAACATTGATTCAAGTTTTGTATTACTATTTCAGTTTTTTATGGACTAAAAAATGAGTAAAATGAGTAGATGTACATAAATATATATATATATATATATATATATATATATGTGTGTGTGTGTGTGTGAGTCGTGTCATAACACTGTGTATCACGGACGTATCCAAGACGTATCGTATCCAAGGGTTTTTTAAATTGACGTATCCGCGTATCGTATCCATATCCAAACGGATACTCGTATCCGTATCCTGGCAACATAGGGTATACGTAGAATGTAATGGTTAGTATTGGATTATCATATTATCAATTATGTTCTTATTGTAAGGTTGTGGAGGTTTCCCCATCAAAGTGTCTAAGTCATGTGTTTCAATATTATGCTCATCTTTCATTTATATTACATGGATCTGCTCTTATCTGTGTGCAATAGTTGATCTGCTTATGTGTTTTGTCATGCAATGATCTCTTCATGTAATTCTACTTAATCAATACAGTAATTTAGTTACAAGTGGTATCATAACTTTGATTTAGGCAAAGTTTTGTGGCACATTCGGGCAGCAAAGGAAAGTGAAAAGCACGTTGTCCGAGTAAACTTATTTTTCTAACAGTTATTTTACTCCACTAGCTCTAGTTTTGTTCAGTATGTAACATGTGCAATTTGTTTGGGTCAAAAATCATAAAAAAATGATACAAGCAAAATTTAAGGTTTTCGCACCCTTGTGCAATCATTGGAGACGATTGCAACAATATAGGTCTCTAACAACCCTATATTTTGGTGGATTCTAAAGTTCAGGTGTTTTCACCCTTGCACAATAAAGCAATCGCTAGATTTGTTTTGAAGGGGTAATCACTACGATATCAATCTCTTGTAACCCCATGTTTTTACTTTCAGTCAAGCCATCGCATTGCAAGGCTGCAAACTAGACACAAGAGCAATAATTACACTTCAAAAAAGACCCTTAACAAAAAAGAGAGATTTGGAGATAAGATCAAGTACGGCTTCCAATATGGGGTAATTTACTCTGGAAGATAGATTGCGGCATCAAGAAGATAGTTCACACAAAGTGGAGGATGATATGACAACACAAATGGGTATTGTTTGGATCAACTCACCAATATCTACGAAAGGTACAAGATTGGATGTAATCACTAATTCCTCAATCAGATGTCCACATCACAACAGTCGGCTACACAAACCCATATTCCAATAAGAAATGCTTTGACCCCTCTTGACGGATCCTTAAAACAACCCAATGTCAATTCCAATACATCACAATATCAAGCCATTTATAACACTAATTCAGGATCTTAAAATTGTCTTCCAAAGGTGGACATGCATAAGTTCAATCAAGAGGGCCTGATCAATTGGGTCACCCAAATCAAGATTTTTTTTAATGTAGATTCTATATCATATTCTTTGTGGTTAAATGGGTATGTTGGCATCCTTATATTTGGAACCTAAGCAATTCATTTGGTATTGCTAGCCTTGTGATCAAAAGAAAAAGAAGACTCTCAAAGTCACTTGGTCGATTTTCAATGGAGGACGTGCAAGCACACTATAGTAGCAGTCTAATGGAGAACTACTTCAGCCAATTGGCCAAACTGCAACAAACATGCGTGCACATCATGGATTGCTAGTCAACAATTTCAAGCATTATCCTTGACAAGTGGAGAAGTTTACATAGTACTCAATAATCAAACCTATTTATAGGAAGTTCTCATAGGACCACATTCAGAATGGGCTAGTACACATGGATTTAATCCTGATTGTATTATAATGTGAGTGTTATTATTCATAGACGGAGCAAGACCTAAAGGCAACAACGATCCTCTTACTTTGCAACCAAATGGGAAACAAGCATTTATTAGGCTATCAAAGCATTGTAGCACGACCCACACCAATCATTCTTTGCTCAAAGGATGCAAGAACTTAGATTAATGCCATTCGAGCAAATTCTCTGAGTTTAAAGGGCAGGGGTAATGGTTTGTTTTTATAGCCTGGGGGAGTGATTGCAAATTACAGTAATTTAAGCAATCATGGTTTGAAAATGTGGTCAAGATTAAGAAAGTGGTTCCATTAAATGTGCGCCAGATAAGGTGAAAAAGAAGTGTAAATGTGGGCAAGGTTACAAAGGATTTGGAGAAAGCCATCAGAAGAATCCATGTACAATTTGAATTATATTTTCCATGTTCATAAGTCAAGTACTTTAGGTGAGTGGGGACAAACACTGGAGGGTGGGTGAGAATTCTTGAAATTGAATCTTTAAGGGTGACAATATCGCTTGAAAAAGGAAATGCTCACAATAATCATCAAGTTGGTTGAAGCTTGGGTTGAACTATTTGGATTTATCCAGCTCCAGAATTGAGGTCATGATTGTGGATGGGGCTAAATCGAAGTGAATTCTTCATGAGAAATGAGGATAGGGGAATTATAGTCATTTATGGGGGACTACAATGTTGAAATTAGCCCTGTGTACATTTGCCATTCTCATCGGAAGGGAACTATAATATTAGTGTCCTGGGAATCCAATATTAAACGGGATGGAGGAAGGCTTCAATCTACTTTAGTATTTTTAAGTTAAAAGGTAGAGCAAATGATTGTTGGGGACTAATAGAAAGTGGTTGAGTGACGGACTCCAACCATTTTGTAACCATCTCACACATAATAAAATGATAAACATGACAAGATGTGATTATGTGATAGCATGTCAGGTTTCTCTTCATTCCTTGTGCAGGATTTTTTTAACATTGGAATATACGACAGAACCATTCCTCGACTCGAAGGGGCTCAAATTCTGCAAAGAAGCAAGGACGATCAATGGAGTGGAAGAGACTGAGAATGACCGCATTTCAAATCACAAGTTTCAGACAAAGAATCTCCAATCGCGAGTTCTATGCTACGGATAGTGAGGGTGTGTGGGAA
The DNA here is from genome assembly GCA_019776745.2 of Taxus chinensis. Lineage (NCBI taxonomy): Eukaryota > Viridiplantae > Streptophyta > Pinopsida > Cupressales > Taxaceae > Taxus > Taxus chinensis. Next base: position 717,906,761 of record CM034146.1, on the reverse strand, counting down.
ACTCGTAAATGTTTTGTCTCAGGATTGCGGGTTGATGTACAACAACCACGTAAGCCAGATAGGGGAGGGGAACATTAAACTCGAATGAAAGTAGGTAAAAATAAGAGAGGTCTCGATAGGACAAAAACGAGGAATCGATGAAGGACCAACATTGCGCCAAAATAGGACAAGGTCGACAGAGTACTACTCGTGAAGGGCTACATTAGCAGAGATTCCTGTCAACCATGGCACAAGAATCAACACAAATAGTAAAGAGGCATGTGTAGAGCACGAGACAGCCCTGATCGAGCTTTGTTTTAGGGAATTTCATTCAGGAAATTTTCTTTGCAATCACAAATTTCAGAGGGCAGGAGCACGTTATCCAATTGAGGTGGCAGTATGGGGTCATTTTCATTATTTCTATCATGGCCAGTATGTAAGATCATTGTATGAAGAACTACAGTGGCAATGATAAAAACATAGTCTGAATGAGTTAGCTTCGACTTTTTTTTTTTACAAATTTTACAAGAGTACTTTTATCAGAATACAGATTTTCTAACGAACGGAAATTCTAGGGGTGGTAGAGATAAGGAGAAGTGGCTTCAGAAGAAATGTCACACTTAGGGGAGCATTAAAGGATACATGGATGCGAATTACATGAATAAAAAATTGTGGCGAATAATGTAATGGGAAAGAGAAATCACTCCACATGTGCAACTAAATATGCACTGAATTCCGTCGAGCATCAAGATGACTAAAGTCCCAAAGCCATTACTTGGTCCCTTGCTCAAATCTCCAGACTCTGATTGTTACATCATATACGGCAGGCCTAACAAATGCTCATCCTTAATGGATGGATTCTCTAGATACAATCTAAATAAACTATTGTGGAAGAAGATCAACTTTTCAATGGCTAAATTTTCACTAAAGCTTGGGGCTTTTTAGGCTCTCAAGATGGCTGAGCAGAGTCACTATGTTCTGCTACCCAGTAAGGCAATTCTTGACAGATCTCTTACTAGAGAACAAGCTAGCTGAAGTCAAGATACCATAGATGACAATTGTCATGCCAATGCCATTTTATTAAACAGGGAAATGCCTTCTTAATTCAGCACGGTCATTTTTACCCTTAGTTCAAGATTGCCTTCTCAACCTCTGGTTGGGCTCCTGGATCCAGCTCAATGCCATATGACAGTTACAGCAGAGGAAGGCTTG